>JAOUZG010019159.1:3993498-4035552 GCA_026289955.1 Argiope argentata
AAAAAAAATTTAGTTCCAGAAATCACCGATAGGTGGCGCTGTACCACTGGACGTATGCTGAAAAGACACAAAAACACGTTTTAAACACATTTTATTTGAAAGTACCAAGCATACATGAAACAAGGACGTTATCGATGCAGGGAATGCTGCTCAATATGGTTCCCTTCCTGAAGATGTAAAATGTGAAGTCTGTGGACAGCTTGTTCAACTGCGGATCGTAACTGGTCATCTGAGATGCTTCTCACATGCAGACTGATACTCTCTTTCAAATCTGCCAAGGTTATCAGACGTTCTCGATAAACAAGGTTTTTTAAGTGTCCCCAAAGCCAAAAATCACACGGATTAAGATCCGGTGAACGAGATGGCCAAGTTGTCGGAAACGCGCGACTGATTATTCTGTCAGTGGTGAAATGTTGGCGAAGAAACTGTTGCACAGGGAGTCCAATGTGTGGAGGTGCTCCATCTTGCATAAAAGTAATGGTGTCAAGGCATTGGCGCTGCTGCAAATGGGGTACAACAAATGTTTCGAGCATCCTTTTGTACCTGTTGGCCGTCACGGTACATGTCTCAAGGCCATTGGAAGTAACCTCTTCGAAAAAGAACGGTCCAAGGATGAATGTGGCTGTGAATCCACACCAGACTGTAACTTTCGGTGAGTGGAGTGGAATCTCTTGGAAGATACGGGGGTTTGTCGTGTCCCATATGCGACAGTTATGGGTGTTCACTGTTCCACTGAGGTGGAAATGGGCCTCATCGCTCCACAGAATCTGCCACGGCCACGATGCATCCACTTCAACTCTAGCAAGAAATGTCAATGCAAAGGTCAGTCGCATCTCCCTGTCTGTGGCCAGCAATTGTTGATTAGGGCGGATTTTGTACGGGAAACAATGCACCATTTTTCTGAGTACGTTCCACACTGTGCTATAGGGAACACCCAAGTGTCGTGACACTGCACGTGCACTACTGCAGCCTAAAACAGTATCCATTGACTGTTCAACAATACCGGTGGCAACATCTTCAACGACATCTGAACGAACCGGTTTGCGTCCTCGACCAGGCTGAACTCCAAGATGTCCAGTTTCCTCGAATCGAGCGATCATTCTCCTGAGAGCTTGTGGAAGCAATGGTCCCTTACGCAAATCCTTAAGTCGGCGAAGCTCTCGAAGTGCTGCTGGAGCATTTCCTTTATTCTCGTAAAACAACTTCACAAGCAAAGCGCGTTCTGGCAGCGTGACAGCCATCACTAATAAGAATGACATTCCCCACCTTTTAACTTCTTTCCCAGAACATGGCTTCTAACCATGCTTTATGCAAATTTTTCTGGTTACAGTATGAAATTGCAGTTACAACGGGAGTTCTAGCTTCTTTACTATTTTTATTTTCCATAAGGGGCAGAAAAATTAAAAAGGAAGCATGGAAGCATTCCTTTCCGCATAAACATTTTAATTTTTATTATTATTTGTGTCTTTTGATCATAGTTCCAGTTGTGCAGCGCCACCTATCGGTGATTTCAGGAACTAATTTTTTTTTCGTGAAATCCGTTTCCCCATATTTTGAATAGTATGTGTACAAAATTTTGAGCCTTTACACTGAGTAGTTCGATATCCATGGAGGTCAGAGTAGGGGTGTTTTATTTCTGGCCACCTTGTATATATATATATGCATGTTTCCTCTTTTTTAATGCGTTTCTTTTGTGCTCATTATGATACACAATAAATAGTTCAAGAGCTTATAATGATAAAAGAACAGAAAATCGTTATCTTATACTTCTGTACACATAACAATTTTCTGTTAGTAATCTAATTTCTTTATAAATTCAGCTCTTTGTCACCAATTGTCTAAGTATTCTAGTCCCCTTCAACCAGTTACATCCTCGCCAAAAATTGAACACAGTCTTGTAGGATTTGACAACGATGGTATTTTCTCTTGATATTCCTGAATGGTTTGTCGTTTCTTTTATTGTCTAAAAAATATCCTTTTTTTCTGCCTTCCGTCTTGTATTCATTAGATAACTTAGTGTTATAGATGCTGGGTCACAGAATTGCGTTATAATATAAATACATAATCATTCGAATCGGGCATCATCGATCACCGTAGTTGATTATTGATAAGTATAAACGGTAACTTTAATCAAAATAATATTTACTAAAAAGCGAAACACATATAAATATTTATAGAATCTACATTCATATACAAAAAGAAAATAATAATAATATGTAACCATTTACAATAAGTTTCTTATTTTTTAATGTTATCAAAAAAGTAATTGGTGTAATAACAAATTGAACGAATAGTCCTATCGATTCATTCAAACATAGTTCATTCAACAATTCAGTACTAAATGCTTTCATAAGATATTAGTTGAAAATGCAGTTCAGAATTCACAATATAAAATAATTCTGTTAATATTTGCAAAGAACTAAAATTTTTTTTGAAAAGATAATTATTGAGATAAATGAATTGGGAGAAATCTTGACGCAGTTTTTTTTCCATTGTCTTTGAATATATGACACGCAATGCTTAAGGCTAGGAAGGAAGGAAAAGATGATACTGATTAGTTTAATTATTATGTATTATTATTATTATTTGACAGACAAAAAACTATTTTTCAATTTATTTCGGTTATTCTTTTTTTGAACCCTGATGCTTGTTTCTTCATGTGCCATGAGCATGTGAGGAAGCATACTGTAGCATAGTGAAATGTGCCAACCCGGCCACAACCTTACTCTGATCATTGTTATGTTGGTTGAACATTTAAAGGTACTTAGAAAAAGAATCGTATTTAAAGAACAAAATGATGTGATCTTATAACCAGTTACTAAGATGAAGGCTAGCTGAAGACAGGATATAAAAAAAAAATTCTGCCAGTGCCACATTGCTCCAAGGTCTTTACCACTCCTCCAAATCCTTTTTCTAAATGAGTTCTTTTACATGTCTTTTAGGAAGCTTTGTTTCAGTATACATTTTTTGATGTCGCCTGCGTCTATAGTCGTTCTGTTTTCTCATCGTCTATGTTGCCTTAATACTTAATCAATGAGACTGTTACCGTCCGATTTGAAAAAAAGGAAAATTTTCTCACTGATGATTTGTATTTGAATTAAAGGATGCCACAATACTTGCTGGATTCTACATGCATTTTCAATTACAAATTATACTTGTTGCATTAAAATTTACTGTAAAATATTTTCAGTAAAGCCGATTTGTGTTATCTAAGTGATTGACAAATCAGATTTAATTGCAGCAACAAAATTTTTTGAAGGAGTAATTGCATCGTACAGAGGATAACTCACCTTTATCAAAAATTAATTGATATGGGAGGTCATTCTTTTCGCTTGAATTTCAGTTTAACCTTTTATTTAATTAGAGGATCAGTTCAAAAATTTAATTTGAATTATATTCATTGGACCATAATAAAGTATTTTAATCTTCCGATTTCCTACAGGCATTGTGGATAATATGAGGATACTCCTAGGACTGAATTTGCAACGTTAGGCGGTTGTAACCGAGTAACAAATCTACTAGACAAAAGTAACTACTTCTGTTTGATGGATGGTATCTTGCTTATAAAGCTTTCAATACATAATGTCCTACCAATGAGTCGGTGGTGACTCGAACGAAACTAGAGCGTGTGAGAGTTGTGGGTGCTGATGTTGGTTGTTGTTTTTAATGTGTCTGATGACTTTTGCTGCCGGTAGAGGGCGCTAAAACAGCCATTCGCAAGTTGCTTATTTAAGTCACCATGGTGCAGAATGTAATACAGAAATGTTAATACAAAACATGCAACGCTAGGATTTGGAGCCGAGTACCATAGCCCCGAGATAATAGTAATTACTTTTGTCCGGCTGATGTTATCCGGCTAATAAAGCTTTCACCACAACTTTTTCTGTAAAATTCATGTAATTACCTGATATCAAAGAATTTACTTGTCCAGATAAATTTTGAAAATAATAGAATTTACTTCCTGCTTAAAAGACATGAGAAGCAATTAGGATTTTTCTGCTTTTAGTTTACAGTATATTTTTCTAACATTCTAACACCTTTGTCATATTTTTTAATTTTGAAGCAGGTAGAAATTTTTGATTCATAAAACTTTAAATTATCACTTTTTTAACGAATCTAGCACACCAGGGAATATTTAGAAAGAAACAACCACACTCTTTCTTTTTTTGGCTTAGAGGCGTTAATTATTTCTAGTTAAGGTATTTGTTTGTTAAAAAGAAATGTTTCTTGCCAAGTTTAATTACATTTCCTGCCACAACACGTTTTTAATTACCATTTGTGAAGCTTTCATTTCTAATGGAAAATTATTTTTATATTTAAATAACTATTTTTTTTTACATTTGAAATATTTTAAGCCAAAATGTTATGAGTAGTGTTTTTAATTTTCTTTTGGAACTATTTGTAGGGTAGTTATATCATTGTTGTTAATGTTCTCGTGTCCCCCTGTTTCCAACGGGAAGAGGGATGTAGTAGTTTCTGAGAGTATGAATCCCTTAGAAACCAAGGGCGGAAGCCTGACTTCTAGCTCATACACGTCCCTAACCCTCTTTACTTAGCAGATTTCATTCATTTATTCATTCACCCATGGGCCGTAATTTAGATCTGGAACAAAGAACGACCACCTCCGACCCAGTACCTATCTCTAGTATTACTACCGACATGGAGGACTTTGCGACTATGACAGATTTAACGGGTACCAGCCACCCCGAAAGTATAAAGAGTCTTCAGCTGGAGGGTTCGAACTCGCAACCCAAAAGATGCAAATCCGTTGCCCAACCAAGCATGCTATCCCTGTCTAATTATACAATTTTTTTATTGTTTTACCAAACTTTGTTTATAAAAGAATTTAGCTGCTGTTTCCTCATTAAAATTATATTTTATATAATTTTGTCCATCATATAAAAAGTATTGATTTCATAGTGCGAAAAAATAAATATCCAACAACAAATTATTATATTTTGCTTTTATACCGAAGCTTAAAAAAGTGAGAACAACCATTTCAGCACTACTAAAATGGTTCTTAAAAGTAACATATTTGTTACAAAATTCCTTAAAGAACACATAACCAAGCATAAACGATGATCGAATGTTCAAAATTTTTTTGTAAAAAAGTGTGTTCGGTATTGTATGGGGGATAGTGGTGTATTTAACCGATTTTGTAATATCAATTTCATATGGAATATTCTATGGAAGCTCATAATTTTTTTTGGAAGTGCTAATCTGAACTCTGTTTAGTTTTGCATCCATTATATATTCCTGATTACCGATTTCGTCAATTATTATATTTTCAATATTTAAAAAACAAACAAAACTTTATATGATGAATAATGTTGTAATAAAATATTGTATCTCTGGTCCGGGAAATGTTGCGGATTTGTTCTGGAATTACGAAAGCAGACATACTTGAGAAAATAAATGCATTCAAATAAAATGAGAAGGTTGTTATTTTTTGTTGAATCTCGAGGTTTCATTAATAAAAATAAATTATTTACATAAGTTAGCAGGGCTTAAAAACTCCATTCCTTTTAGAGTATATGCATTTTGCCCTTATTTAATAGTTAAAGAATATTTTAAAAAGTGAAAAATCATCACTACTTCCAGAGACTTTTTCTTGTCCTTTTATTAATACGGCAAATTTTAAACAACTTCGATATCATGTAACGTCACTCGATTTGAAAGTGTGTAAGGCTATTTTCTCATGATTATCTGCCATAATCTTTGAATTACTTTTCGATGCATCAGTACTTCTTTTTCGTTAAGCCTTATTGAAAGGCCTTGTCATTTCATGGCATATTACTAGGAAGATTGATTTCACTATGTGGCCAAAATTAAGGCACCTGTACTCTGAGCTTTTTATATAACAATCTATTCAGTGTAGATGTAACAAAATTGTTGAACAAACTATTCAAGACTTGGTGACAATAATTACTTGAAAAAAAAAACGATTCCAGAAACACCGATAGATGGCGGCGTACAACAGAAAACAAGCTAAAAAGACACAACAAACCTATAATCACACACACACTTTTTTTTCTATCCAATTTCTATTTCTGATATGAAAAAAAGAAGAAAAAATTAAAATCTGCTACGTCAAATTTTATGTAATCATGTGAGAACATTATTATTTTACGGCATTGTTTATTTTAACTAATTTAAGTCATTAACAATTTAAACAAGATTAAATATCATTTGAGTATCAGGATATGCATGCGTCAATATATAGAGAATCGAGTACTTGCGGGAAATTCGTGCCAAGCTGTAATTTTTTATTGGTGATAAGTCGCCAAATGTGACAATTATATTTACATCTTCTAATAACCCTAAATGGGGAAAATTAATGCCCCCAAAGCGATAAATTACCCATTTTCTGCCCGTTTATTTTTCAGATTCAAAAACCTCAAACCAATACAATATCATGCTCTCACATGATAAAAATATTTTAAAAACAAAATAAATAAATAAATAAAGTGACAACATTGACACTGACTTAAACTTTTGTATTACAAATTAACATTTCTATTTTTAAATGATTGTAGGCAATAAATTGCCAAATGCAACAACCACCAGCATTATTTTCTAATAACCCTAAAAACGAAAAATTAGAGCCAGATATATGTACCAAAAGCGATAAATCTCCAATATGCTTCCTTCGTATTTTGAGATTTGAAAAACTTTAAACCAAAACATCATATTCTCACATAATCATAAAAAAATAAAGAAACTAAACCTGACATTGTAGCTGTAATTCCTCACTGCCAACCTATAAAATTGCTTAAACCCTTGATTTGCTATTGCTATTCGAGGCATAAAAAGGATAAAGCTGGCAAAATAAATATCGTTCAGCACAGTGAAGGTTTCAAGCATTGCATGGGAAATTGCTTTATGAATAGGACACGCCGACCTGTGCCCCGGTGCCTATAACGCTAAGTTATATAACCAGTTGGATGTGCACAAGAAAGAAGAAAAAAGGAAAAATTTGTAAAAGGAAAAAAAGAGTCGATACAGCTTTCAGGGATTTCCAGAGAGAAAACCATCGGTGTCAAATCTTACACGAATCTGTTCAATTTTTTTGAAGGTATAACTGGATAGAGGGGACAAGAATACGGAAACAAATGGTGATCATGGGTATAACTTACAGGGAAATTATATTAACAACTGAAAAGGAGGGAGAATTGACAAATTAAATTGTGAGCATATGTATGACAAATAAACAATCACTATAGAGCCAGATATATGTAGCGTCCATCTGAGTCGTGGGCTCTTGATTTCCATCATGAGATCTGCACTTTTGAGGCTCTTTTTAAGTTATAATTTTGGTTGATTTTCACAAGGAAAATTCTGGTCTCAACTACTGTAGGTCTTGAAGATGTCTTGGTATTTATAAATATGGTTTACTACGGAGTTGATTTTGCTGCGTAAAGGGTATTTGATGCAAATATCCTGCACCATTCTTCTTCGAGACTTCTTTCTGGCTTTCTCATGTGCCGTGAGAGAGTGAGTAGGCATTCTGTGGCTAAGTGAATTGGAGATCCTATCTCCACACAGCTACAGTAAGGAGAGTAGGCCAGATGGAATCTGTGTGCAAAGGACAGCATTGAATCTTTCCATAATATTAAAGGGAGATTCATATTTAGTAAATTAACGTATCTACGTCATATATGCTAACATATTTACCATTGTTAGTTGAAGTCAATATCGATTTTTCATTTCCTGGTTATAATAAGTTAATAAATAGAATCAAATACTCCCCTATCAATTAGCTGTATTGAAATTTGCGTTCTGCCTTTATGATAATCACACGGATATTTCCCTGTTTTCCTGGAACAGAGGTAATGTATTCTCCCCATGAACTGGGCATCCGGGTTTCGAGTTCCAGTTCGGTCATGGTTTATTCTTCATCTGTTCTATATGTAAGGTGTGTGAATGTGCCCCTCTAAAAAGAGGCTGCGCAAGCGAATGTGATGCATGAAAGAACATACTGTTTTTTCTGCCTTCTCAAAAATAGGAATTTAAAATGAGTTGTCGCGTTTATTAAAGCAGGTGTCTCATACCTTAATAGGACACGATCATTAATGTTTTTAAGGCAACCAGGGACTTTCAGAATGACTTTTTGCAATTTTCACGTTAGCAATTTGAAATTTTTCAGGCATTAAGAGTAACACTATAGAAGATGACATACAAAATTTTAAAGCATTATATTAAGTTATTTATGAGTTGAGGGGTTTATATAATATAACATTAGCGATAAATAGCGTTGATGAAAAATATTCCAGGTACTCAATATTTGTTCGAAAGAATTCCAATTTTTATTATTACTTACTCTAACCCTTTTGAAACAAAAGCTGGGATTAATCTTTAAGTTTGAGTACAAAATATCAAAATTAACCAATGTAATAATTCAAAATTATTAAAAAAATTTTTTAAAAAATTAGTAGTTTTAAGTTATTATATTGGTTAAATTTGATATTTCATATTCAAACTTAAAGATCCATCTCAACTTTTTTTCCAAACGAGATAGAGTAAGTAATAATAAAAATTGGAATTCTTTAAAACAAATTTGGAGTATGTGGAACATTTTTCATTAACGTTATTTATCGCTAATATAATATAATATTACCCCCCCCACAACCCTTAAATAAATTAATATAATGCATTAAAGTTTTGTGTGTCATCTCCTTTAGTTTTACTCTTAATGACTGTAAGATTTCAAATTGCTAAGGTGAAAATTGCAAAACGTAATTCTAAAAGTCTCTCGTTGCTTTAATGATTGAAAAAAAACTACCTAAAAATAGTAAATTTTAATTAAGTAATCTTAAAATAAAGAAATAATCTCGTAAGTAAAGATCGTGCATGAAAAGTGACTTTAAATTGAGAGTAAATGAAATCCCTTCGATTATTTTTAAGCATAACAGAAATGTGAAAGTATAGGATTAATTAAAAATGTGTTATTACTGTGTGCTCATATTTATATTTTATGAATGCATAAATGTAATATTCTAAGTTATTTGTAAATGCAACTATAGTGTGTATTCAAAAACTGATATCTTTCAACCATTTATAGATGTAAATGTTCTGAGAATTAATGCTAAATATGAATGCAAGAACTGCAAGCTGCAAACGACTTAAAATATTTTGAAAACATAGAATACGTCAGTAAATCACATGACCAGGGCAGCCTATCGCGTTCAAGATGCCCGACCTGGAATCGAATGATATAGCCACCTGTTACGAAAACTACCGTAAATACTCAACTGTGGTTATAGGTACAATATCCTAATTAAAATTTCTATTACTTGTTTTGGCTTAGGAATAGAAATATTCGAATTTTACTAATGTAGTCTTTTTACCTGAATTAGGATGGGATTTCTTAATTTCCAAATAACACTATAAAGCTAAAAATGATGTTAGTAATACGTTAAAAAGGAAATAATGTAGATATTTTATTTATAAATGTAAGAGTTTCTTTAAAATATAAACAAATATATTAATTGTTGACAAAAATTTGTACTGAAAGGAAAAATAATAATAAATTCAGCACGGTATTAGAAACGCACCGATAGAAATGATCAATGATATTGTCTATCAAAGAAAAAACATAATGCTTGTATAAAACATATAACTAAATTTATGGCAATAACTTTTTTTAAATTTGCTGATATCCAGAGGCATAAATTCCCGATGCCTTGCAGAATTTATGGTTTAAGATGCTTTTTCCTTTTAAAATTAAGTTTTGTTCTCAAAACTCTCTCTCCAAGCACAACAACTAAACTATGAAAATAAAGTTTTTCATTTCTGTTAAAATTCTGTATCTGGAAATAGCTGTTTTCCTGAAAATAAACATTACCTTATCCGATATAAAGCAGTGAACCTCTTTATCTATCTGATGTTATCGTTTGTAACTCTGAATACAAGTAAAATATTGCATTTGTAACTTTGATACTTGCGAACATTTAAAATATAAAACTGGGATTTTCTCAAAACATATTACTCTTATAAACTGAAGGAAACAAATTTTCATGCAAGTCAAATCATCAGACTAGACTAGACAAATTTTGATATATTCGCTTCATGAATGTATTTCTTTCTTTAACACTTCCTTTGAAGAGTTAGAATCTAACAAGAATCCCTTCTTTGAATAATTTATTAGCATAAATGAAGAAGAAATCGTACAGGAAGTCTTTCTCGAATGTTACAGAAATCCTATTTCTTTGAAATTTTTTGTGCATCCTGTTTCCTGAAACTTATATTTGAATTTCTCTTGCATGAAAAGCGCTGAGAAACGTTATTTCTGATTCCACTAAAATAATTAATGCTTCAATAAGCATCAGAATGAAAGTTAGTTCCTGAAGCGACTTACATAAGCAAATGAGAAATATTTGTTTTCTTTACTTCACATATTTTCATATGATTTTCATAAATATTACGTTTTATATATTTGAATCATATTCATATTGATTTAGGAGTTACATGTAATTTTTTAATCCAAGCTTATACAGGAATAGTATTAGGGTTAGTTAATTAGGGTTAGTTACCATACAGTAATTATTCAGCTAAAATTCTATTGGGATATTAGATGTAATAATTATTGATGATTGGATATTTTTTTTGATGTGGTAAATGTAAAATATACGGTATATGATTTATACAAATTTTCATTATTATTAGTCATCTTTTGCTGAGTTCTATGTTTATGAAGGATTAGAATGATAAGAGCATTAGAATATTAATTTATCTTGTTTTAATATACAAATTAGTTTTCAATAATATGAAAACTTCTTGATATGCTAGTTAAATTACGCTTCAAGTTTTAATATGAAAATGATAATTTGTAGCATTACAGATTTTTTTCCACGCTTTGTGAGAAAAAAAATCATATTCTGATGTTTTATTATGGTGAGTTATTTTGCTAAAATAGAAATTTACTAAAAATTAGGTTTGAAAGATAAAGAAATGTATTTATTATTTTTAAATTTTTGATCCTGTTTTTTTAAGTGGGGATTTCTTTTGATTGACTTCCAATAGTAATTGAAATTTAAGTGACATGAAAGTTCATGAAATTTAAGATCCAAGTAACTTTTAAAGAAAAAAATTCTATCATATGATATTTGATTTTTCTGCAAATAGGGAACAGCTTGGATAGATTTTAGCTTCGAATAAAAACTCAAAAGGTGAAATGAAATCAAGAAGAAAGTAATCACTGAAAATATTCTTCAAATTAAATCTAATTTCCTACAAAAGTATTTAAAATTCCAAAATGAAACACTATGCAAACGTTTCTTGACATGTTTTCAAAAAGTACATTCATTTTGTGGAAACCCGAATATTTAAACTATATTTTCTTCAGAAATTCTTTTTTTTCTAGAAGTAGATGGAGATAGAATCACTTCAAATAAAAAGTTTTGTTTTTATTAAATTTACTTTTTTTTGCTCAGATTTAGATGCATACAGAAGTATTTCAATAAAATGATGACATTCTTTTTCCACTTCTTTTGTAATTTTTCTTGAATATAGAAGGTAATCTGTACATTCGCTATCTTAATGATGTTTAATCTTCATTCAGGCATTTTCCCTTTAAGGCTCCACTGTTTTTCAATCTGAATAGAAGTGCAGACACAATGGTAAAAAAGAATTATCTAAATTCAATCATGAGTGTTTTATGACTATTATCGGTTCCACAGAGAACACTTAATAAATTTTTATTTGGTCTTATTTCTTCCGATCACTTTGCCACAGGCCCATCAAGAAAATAAAAAAAATTTTTTAGAAAGTAGCATTTCATTATTTTTGATTTATTCCTTTAATTTCAAAATTTTAAATAAACTGTTGTAAATTTGCAGAAGTATGGTTGTGTTTTTTTTCACTTATTAATTAAAGTATTTTACAAATTTATTATTAGGAAGTTTTATCATTTGATATCTATAATATAAGTATAGACGCTTAAATAATTTCATTCAATATCTTTGAGAATAAGGTAAATGATTTCGCCAGTACATAAAGACACTGTATGATAAATACTAAGTTAGATGGGATATCCATGTGATGGCAGATCATATTGAAATCTGAAAGAGATTCTTAAACGATAATTTTTAGAACTGAAAATGCATATTAATTCATATTCATAAATATAAAACTAACTTTGTGTATTAAAATACTATTAAAACGATTCTTTAGAAATATTTTAATTTTATAGTTTAAAAAAATATCATGTATTATTTAGTGTTATAGATTTTTATAACACATTATAAGAATTTACCTACGTATCAATATTTATTTAAAGTTCCACTTATTGGCGAAATTATTACATTTTATAGTTATAAACGAAAAGTTATTTCAAAATCCATTAACTTGAAACATATTTAAGCATGAAAAATCACATTATTGATCGAAATATATTAAAATATATGAGAAGTTCAATATTTTATTTCAATAGCTATCCTTATTATGCAGAGGTTCTTAAAGTCATTCTAACATATGTTTTATTCGCGGTGTCCTAGTAGTAAGGTCTTGTCTTGTGAGCAGTAGGATTTCATGTTCGAGGCCAGTTTTTCATCTTCAACGTAAAAAAATAAATAAAAACACAATTTATTAATATTTGATGAAAGTGCGAATGTACCTAAAAAATTTCTTTGCAAGATTGTCAACATGATAAAAATTTATATAGGAATACAAGAAACTCGAAGAGAAATCATATAACATTTAAATTGGCATAATTTGAAATAAAAAAGTTTTAATTAAAAAAATTCTAAACATTTTCTTTTTTGTAATAATAGCTTGAAAAGTTATCTTCTAAAAATGCCAAACCATATTAACTTTTTTAATTAATTAAATTTTTTATAAACTTTTAAATTCTTCTAAATTGACACCTTTTAAAGTAATTTTATATAAACTATGAAAACTCTGCCCCAGAAATTCCATGATGTAGAGCACCAATGAACATTCTACGTACGTTTGCAATACATATTCTGATCAAGATAAATATAATTCAGTTCAGAAACTTTTTTGGGATCTCTTTTACATTTACATTTTTGAAAGCACTTTTATGTAAACTTTGATAGATTTCTACCGGATATTCTAGACTGTAGAGTTTGAATGACCAGACATTCTACATAAATTCTCAATGCATTTTTGATCGAGATGATTAAAATTTAGTTCAGAAACTTTTTCTGGGATGTCTCCTACATTTTAACCTTTTAAAGTTTTTTTTAAATATTGATTCTGAAACCCCTATCTCCGAAATTGTAGGTTGTAGAGCATCAGTGATCATTCTACATGAGTTTTCAACACATATCCTGATCAAGATAAATATAATTCTGTTCAGAAACATTTTTTGGGGGATTTTTCCTACATTTACACCTTTTTAAGTACTGTTATGTAAACTTTAATAGTTTTATTCTAGACTGTAGAGCTTCAACATCCAGACATTCTACCAAATTCTACTTCATTTACGCATTTTAAAGTCATTTTATGCCAACTTTGATAATAATTTACCGGGCATTTTAGCCTAATGAATATAATCAATCATTCTACGTAGGTTTCAATATATATTATGATCAATACAATTCATTTCAATTTTTCATTCATTTCTTAGATATGTTTCATATTTACTCTTTTGATCAATTTTGATATTCTCGGTCTGATGTTGTAGAACGCCCACGGTCATTCTACATAAGTTTCAATAAATATTTTAATCGAGATAAATACAATTCAGTTCCAAAACTAAAAAATGTTATCTCTCCCAGATGCTGTGATATTCTAAAGAAAAGAAATAACCTTTTCGAAACGTAATCTAAATTCCAAAGACTGATAATAAAGAAGTAAGAATTCTCATTCTGTGTTTTGAATTTATTCCCAGCTCCAAGTCCAAAGAAAAGTTGAGTGCGTTCGATTTCCATTTCAGGATTTATGAGAATAAAAGCCGTCCATTTCTCGTAAAAAGGTGGAAGGCTGAAAATAGTCAGATAATCTTTTTTTTGTTTTCTTCTGCTCCATTATTTATCTGAATGTACCTCACGTTGGGAAATGGTTCTTGGTACGTCGTAACTCTATCATGCATCCATTGTCCTCTAACAAAATTAAGATGAAAAGAATTGGAGTTGTTTTTCTTCCCATGTATTATATTTTTTTTAAACTGAAGTAAATATTTTAAAGCAGAATGTTTTTTTAAAATTTCTTTAATGTTTATAATTAATTTATTTTATTTATATGTGTGAGTATATAAAAGTATAGTAAGGAATTCTTGTTTTTTTTGTCAATAAAAGAGTTTTGAGGAATATAATCCATAATCGTGAATTAGAATTTCAAGAATTATTTTTACCGAATTCATCTTTATTCGTATCATAGCTGTATATTCTAAAACTGTTACAGTTTCTCTTGTTTATACTGATTTTAAATGCTTTTTCTCCTTTTAGTTTAGATTTTATTACTCTATTAAAAACTTATCTATACCTATTTTAATTGAAAATAATGTTTTCGACTGATAATCATTGATTTCAAAAAATAATATTAAATATCTTATCTAAAATTATATGGACGAATTGGAATTTAATTTAGAATCTCATTATTCGTTGTTGTTCACTTGTTATTGCCAAGCTCGCTGAGGTAGTCAGCGATGTAAGCCTAATCAGAGTCTCTTGTTTTGTAGCAGGGCTGAGAGTTGCTACTCATTCACCACATCGCTTGTAGTCTTCTATTACAAGGGGGCGGACACATTCATACATCTTACAGATAATACACAGAAAAACAACCATGCCCAAACCGGGACACGGTCCCACTACTCCCAGAACATGGAGGAGACGTGCTACCCCTTATTTAATGGTGTATATTAAGCAGGTTTTGAACAATGGATTATAGGTCTTATGTTATTGTTGTTCCTATAGCACTTGCCATGGACAAGCCCCGCTGATACATCCACAAATTATAAGCCATGGATATACGTCTCTTGTTTTACAAGTAGCGCCATCTAGGGTCAAGAGCACTGCTTAGCAACACACACGCCACAACCCTTTTTAGGGGGAGGACTTCATTCATGCATATCAATTTACTCATCTCAGAACGTAATTTAGACCTGGAACAGAGAACGATCGCCTCTGATCCAGTACCCCTAGTGGTATTACTCTCGACTTATGGAGGACTTTGCTACCATGAACAGATTTAACGAGTCAATCGCCACACATTCGGGGAATATTTTGGCCGTTTAGTTTCAAACTCGTAATCTAAGAAGTACGAGTCCAACGCTCTACCAACAAGGCTATCCCGGCCCTTTAAGTGTTTTAAATATCGTAGTTATATTAGCATGCAAAGTTGAGGTTAACTAGTAGCTGAGGGAAATCTCAGTTCATTATAATTAAGAGTAAAGGCTTCTAAATATATAGATTGAATTAGATTAAAAGTACTTTGGTAGATTAACGATTATATTACCTGAAAATAATAAATAAAGTTACATTTTCTGAGCAGAAACCTCTGTTATAGCGTTTGAAGAATTAAATAAGCATTATTCTAAAAAGATGGAGTATAACATTCATCATTCTAATAAAAAATCTAATAAAAGAATTGTATTTTATTCTAATAAAGTTTATTTCATCTGAGAAATGTTCAATATTTCAAAAATTGCTTTGTTTATGATTAATGCTAAAATATATTGAATGGTTTATATTCAATATAATTATATTCAATAAAACAGCCTTCACAAAAGTACAGATTCCATAAAATTTTCAGATTATTTAAGCAAATAAAATAGAATAATAAATTAATAAATAGCATTTATTCTTTAAAATCATAGAATTTTTTAGACATTTTTGCTTAATAATTATCTTGATTACAAACTAAAAAACGAGTTTTGATTTTATTTCTGGAATTGTCTTCAAATACGGTAAACTTTTTTTATAATTAAGGATAAGAATTAAAATATATCATTTCTTATATATGAAAATAAAAGGACACGAGTATTATCTATTATTTAAGTCGAATTCTGCATTTAATTTGCAGAAGTAATAAAAATTAGAAATATTGTTACACATCGTTAGAAATGCTTATTTTAAATATTTTTTCTTAGAAATAAAAAATTATTGCTTTTCCAAATAAATAAATAAAAGCCTGCTTCTTTCGAAATGTCATTCAAACTATGTATACTAACGAAAGAAAGCTTTAACAAATTAAGTTTTTCTATGTTTTGAATTATTTTTGTTTCCAGTTTGAAATAAACTTTCGCCACTGTAGAATTTTTGTTGTAGAAGTTTTGAGTATATAAATATTTCCGTTCTTTAAAATATGGATATTTCCATTTTCAGCCTTTTTTCCCATCTTACTCACCCGACGTTAATATATGATCCAAAATATGTGAAAACTCTAGGACATATAATTTCATACTTTAGTACTTATCATCACTAATATGCTTAACACAGGCTTTCAGGCCGGCTTTCTGGCGTAGAGGTATCGCCTCTTCCTCGTGTTCTATTAGTCCCGGGTTCGAGTCCTTAGATGGCGCTACTTGTAAAACAAGAGACGTATATCTCCAGCTTAAAATCTGCTGATGTATCAGCGGGGGCTTGTCCACTGCAATTGCCATTAGTCACAACACAAGAACAACAAGAAGAAAATTTAATTGAAAAAATGATTCGAAATCATTTCCGGTAATAATAAATAAGGGAGACTTTAAAAATGACGTATTTCGTATATATATTACATAAATCTAAATCCAAAATTTCCAAAAAGTGTTTAAAAAAAATCTATTATAATCTTAAAATTTCATTCCACTTTAAAGAATAAAATATGATACTCGTCGTCAAGATCTTAGCGAACGTAAATTAATTCCCATTAGACAAAAAGGGATCACTTCATAGTTACAAGATACAACAAGTTACAAAACAAGAGACGCTCCTTTCGGCTTAAAATCTGCTAAGGATCAGCGCAGCTTGTCCATGGCAAGTGCCATTAGTAAAAACAACAATACGACTAACAAAGGGAGAACACGATGTTGAAAATTGATTTCCAGATGAGATATAGTGTAGCATAGAATATCCATTCATAAAAATATTATGGTGGCCCTCCAATTTTGAGAAAATGGTCTTCAAACTTTCAGTATAGCTTATCTATTAAAATAAAAATGGATCTCGAAATGCGTTGCTAAGCGCAAAACTGGAGAACGGCTCTGCCAATTCGGCTAATTTTTTTAAAAAATATTTTCGTTAAGACACGAGGATGGTTCTAATGGAGGGAAAAAATGAAAAAACTGCGAGGAAAATAGTTAAAACGACACTTTTCTTACTTTCCCGCCAAAAATCTGCATTTCCTTCCCCCACACCAACTGAGTAAGATAGCAGGAAGTAATAAATTATGATTTGTTTAGAAAGAAATGCGCGAAGTCAGTTGGTTTTCATTTATAGATAACGGGATGTTAAAAAAAGAAAGAAAATAGTTGCTTTTATTATTAGTCTGTATGAATATTTAATCTATGCCTGCCCGAAATAAAGCCTGGGCAGGGAAGAAAAAAAATAACAAAGCGAAAAAAAGGTTTGTAAAAAGAAAAGTAGAGAAGAAAAAAAAAGGATTGAAAAAAAGGAAAGAAAAGAAGGGTGTGTATGCTTCACCATTATTTCCTCTGTGCGCGGCATTTTTCCGAGCTGTTTTTAAACGTTCGCATCTCTTGAAAACCAATTGTGTTTTTATTTGTTTAGTGTGTTTAAATTTATGAAAATTTGAATATCATTATTCCATAAAAACGTAGAATTTTAAACCTTTCCCTCCACCTTTTAAGTAAAATATCAATTCCGGGACAATCATTGTTCGAATAGAAAGAGAAAGGTGAGTAGTACAGTGAGCAGATAATCTGAAGAAAATAATACTAAATAATACTATAAATGAATTATATGATAATCAGATTTCGTTTGGTTTAAAAATATTTTGTTCAAAAACCTATTATAAGACACAACTACATAAAATATTATATGGAAATTTTAGCGAGCATTAATACTGGCGAACCGACGGGTAGCCAAAGGCGGCTAGTATCTTAATAAAATATCGCAGTTTCAGTTACCTAAAAATTATAATAGGTGAAGCAATGACATAGAAATCAAGAGATCCGAGTTCATTTCCAGGCTAATATCTTTTTGCTGTTGTGTCTTTCACTTTTTCATTTTAAATTATTTCAAATTAATTTAACAATTAACCAAAATATTAATATATTTTTGTCTTTTTATTTGAAACTGACCACAGCGGCATGGCGGTAAGGTCTCGGTTCAAGAACCATATGGATGGTTTCAGATTCAAGACCCAATTTCACATAAAACCCATCGTGAAAGGGGGTTTATTCCACCTTAAGTCCATCAGGGCCAAACGTCATTATGTTAGTGTGGTGTGGAGGGGAGGTTGCTCACCTCGGGGGGGATGACCTGTTTTACAACGGGGAGCTAATACAACTAAACTAAAGATTTATTCAGAAGTATTTATCCTATTCTTGAATTATATAATTACATTTCTTCAAAAAATTAAATGAAATATAAATGGGTTTTTTAATATTTATGTTCATATACATTAACTATCGAATTAATTAAGCTAAAATAAAATAAATATAAATAGCTTTTTTTAAATAGTCATGATCATATATATTAAATATCGTATTAATTAAATTAAATTAAATATAAATGACATTTTGAGATATTCATGCTCATATATAACAAATATTGTATTCATTAAATTAAATTAAATATAAATAGCTTTTTTAAATACTCATGTTCATATAGATTAAATATCGTATTAATTAAGTTAAAGTAAATGAAATATAAATAGCTTTTTTTAGATATTCATATCCATATATATCAAATATAGAATTGTTTAAATTAAATTAAATATAAATGGCTTTTTATAGCCATGCTCATATATATTAACTATCGTATTAATTAAATAAAATTAAATATAAATAGCTTTTTTCAAATAGTCACGTTCACCTATATTAAATATCGTTTTAATTAAATTAAATTAAATATAAATGACATTTTGAGATATTCATGCCCATATATATCAAATATCGTATTGCATAAATTAAATTAACAATTTTAAGGGCTTTAAGTCAATATGATATTTATCTTTGTAAGAAAAAAATAAATTTATTTTCTCTTAATACCTGAACAATAATTTTAAAACTACGCTGTCCGTTATCCCATTATATCTACTAAACTAATCGGGTATCACACACTTCAGAACTTATTAATTTATAAGCTATGCTGAAAGTTTGAAGGTCATTTTCTTGAAATTGGCTGCGCTTTAATATTTTAATATTAAATTCTAGATATGTACTGCCAATAGACTATACTCGCCTCGAACACAATTTTCAACTTCGTGCCTTTATCTTGTAATCTGAAAAAAAAAAAAAACAGTTGGAGCGATTTTTGTTTTTTATGTTTTCAACTTGAAAAAAAAATTGAAAATAGGCACATTACTAAAATAAAATGTTCATTTTCATTTTTTAATATATTAGAATTTTTGTAATAGATTTATGCATTCAAGTTTTTTGGTATAGTGAAAAGAAAGTATATATTCTGATATTTCATATATATCTATAAAATGAATACTTTTATGCATTTTTCCGCATAAAATAATCTTTCATAGAAAATATCCTAAAGCTTTACGTTGAATTAAAATTGGTTTTTCCAACAAGACAAAAATTTATGTAAGGAGGGAGCATTTTAAAATTTCTTATTTACTTTTTATAATATAATACATATATTATATAAATGAAAATTTCAGAACGTGGATTCAAAAATTGTTCATCATAGAAATGTTATACATTTGGCGATGATATATGAACATATTTCATGCAAAAATAAAGTATCTGTTTTTATTCATTTTAATGGATGTCTTTTTATATACTACATAAAAACATGCGCACGAAAAAAGGATGCTTAAAAACAAATTAGACTGAATATTATCCTGAACCAGAAATTAATCAAACATACAATCATTATGAAATTCAATTAAAAATAATTTTTTTTCTGCCAAAGAAATAAAAGATGCATTGTATTTAAAGAGCACTGATTATGCCACCTTTGAAACAGAGATTAACTTAACCAAAATAGAAAAAAATAATAATTTAGTTTTAGTTTAATGCAAAAAAGGGGAAAAAATAAAGATTAAGATGAAATCTGCTGTGCATATTTCAATGTATCATGTCAGGACATCATTTCTTGAACGGCCAAGCCCCATGTGCTCGTGTGAGTTAAATTATATTTTTATTCATTTTAATGGTTTGATTGAATGAGTCACTTTAATATTCTAAACAATCTAAATAACTTTTTCTCGCATTTATTGTTTAAAAAATATCACATTTCCAATATATTTCATTTCATATAATCACGTGCTCAAAGTGACATTTTTCATGGTTTCATTTGCTGAAGTCATTAATTTTTTTTAATAAGAGCTTTTGTAAAGGCAATGGCAACGCGTTATTAAAAGTTGATTTTTTGAAATGCTCGTGGAGATATTAGCATTTTTATTTTTCACCTACGGATTTTTGTTGGGGCCAAAAACCTCATCACAAAAATAACATCATGTTCTGACATGATAAAAAGAAAGAAATGAGGAATTTTGGCTGAAGATTTCTCAAGGGTCATCCTCAGGCAAGAGTTCAAACTAGGGATTTTTTCCTATGAGGAGTCTGACTTTCGTCCAAAAGTATTGACCCCTCGTTACACGAAAATTTGAATTTTGAATTTTTTTTTTGTATTAAACAATATATATATTTTTAATTTGCATAATCCCTAACCCGAAATGTTTTTCTAATTTAATTATTCATATATTATTTTTATCAAAATTCTTTATGAACCAGGCAGGTTATATCATGTAAACAATTAACTGAGGAAATAATATTTTAAAAGGTTAGCATAGTATTGTCCTTTTTTAAAAATGATTTTTGTATTTATATGACAGAGTTTGTATAAGTTATTTTACTTTAATTCCTGATTTGTCCATAAAATTATAATTTCATAGACAAATGATATTTTATTATTATAGAAGTTATAATTATATGGAAGTTACATTTTATTTTTATTTAAACATACTTCATTAATATTGCTGAAGTAATTATTTCAATTATTATTTCACGAAAGATAATTTCTTGATGCTGATAAACAGTGTCATTTGACCTAAGTGGTGTCATGCCTTATCATAAACCTTTCTTACAATTTTTCATTCACTAGTTGATATCGAAATTAGGATTTAAATGTTCTTTGCTTAGAAATTTATAGAATTATAATTTAGAATGTTCAATTTCCTGTAATTCGTTTTTAAGCTATTTATTTAACTATTCCAATAGATAAAACAGTGGTGAGAAATATTTAAAAAAAGTATTTATGAAAAAATAATGAAAACCTTACCAAGTATTTAAGAAATATTTTAGTAACGGGATTAAAAAATACATATTACAAAAATGGAGAAAAATGTATTTAATCATAATACAAAACAGTTATTTAAAAATGAGAATTCAATATTTAGGTATGCGTTAAATAGTCTATTTTATTTTAGAAGCTTTTTTTGAAAACGGCATATAAATCATCAGAAAAATGAAAAAAAAAAAATGAGCATTTTATACTCACGAAGGTAAAACATGACTTCCATAATTAATTCTAAAATATCAGCGGCAGATTTATTAAGTTATTTTATTATTACTTAACAATTAAGATTGTTTTAAAATTAAAGATTTAAAATGCAATAAAAATGAATAAATCTTTTATAAATAATATTTTTATATATTCAGCATTATATTAAAATTTTCTATTTATTTTAATTAAATTAAACATTAAAACAATAAAAATAACGAGTAAAACATTTAGAAAATGAAGCACTTTTAATTAATAGTATGGGAAAAGTCAAATTAATTTTCCTTTCATAAATTATTTCCAATCTTTTAAGCAATTAGCAATTTATCATTATTAATAGATGTATTCTTATTTTCATTATATCACTATTTAACTTTTTTGTTAAATCTGCTCATAATTCCTAATTCTTTAATTAAAAAATAAGATGTGATCTAAATTTTGAATAGATAGAACATTAAATGCAGATAATCATTCATCTGTTTCTGCTGAAAATTTTCATTTAAATTTTAATCCTTAATTATTCTATTTCATTTTAAAAGAAAAATTACTTGAAATAAAAATACAAAGAAATGATTAAAGGTCAAATGATCATACTAATATTTAAAGTAGTTGAGTCGGAATAACTCTTAAGAGTATGTCTTGTAAAAAAATTAATCAGAAAATGCATTATCAATTATAAACAACAGATAATATTTTTTTGGTGGTATAAACTTTAAAAATTCCCTTTATTTCAATCTTATCTTTGATGATCAACTCTTAACTGAAATTGAATGCTTCTTTTTACAATATTTCTTTACCAAAATATTCGCTGTTACAAACTAATTTAATAATGTAACAAAATAATTAAATGAGCAAAGTCTTTTCTATTTATAATTTATTCACGCAGATAAAAATAGACCTTAATTTAAGAACCGACTGCATATTAACTAAATATGGAGATAAAACTAAATATGGAGATTATTAACTAAATATGGAGATTAAAATATGCATACACTAACTACTCCTTCTTGAATCTCTAATTAAGCAATTCTAGAATCTTCCCCTCAGAAGAACAAAAGAAAAGCCGAACAACCAAAGGCAAACCTGTTTTTATGATAATAGCTTGAGAGTTTTGATGCTTTCATTAATTTAACTGTTTGTAACGCCTGAAACAATTTTAAAATTAAATTACAAGTAAATGAGGAATTTCTACCTCTAAATTGGGTTAAAACATATTGATGAATTTCCCCTTTTCCCTATTTCCCGTGAATTTTGTAAAGGTTCCAACGATTTCATAATACATTTTTTTTTCTTTCAAGATAAAAAGAAGAAAATGAAATGTTATAATTTATTATCATGTGAGAATATGATACTGTTTCGGTTTGAGGCTTTTGAAGCCTCAAAATGCACTAGGCAACAAATTGGAGATTTATCGCTTTTGAAGCATCAATTTTTTGCTTTTATGATTATTAAAAAATTGTTGATAGCTACTATTACTACTTGCAAGAAATATGGTTATATAGTATCGTACACATTTGTAGATTTCTATTAATTTTGAGATGGAATAAGATCTCTATCTATTCAATTGTTTAAATGCAACCAAATTGAATCGACTTAATGGACATTTAAGAAATCTAAAACAACTGATAAAAGTGTCTTGAACTATTGCCAAGCACAATATAACCGTTAAAAAGATTAGAACTTTTCTCAGATTCAAGAACTATTCTTCCATTTTGTCAGCAAAGCCCTTTCCTCAGAATATAAATAACTATATCAAAAATGAATACTTCTTGGTTTCAACTTAATTTACTACATAAGATATTTTGATATTTTACTATGGGATATATGAAAAATAATAAAAATAATAATTTGGTTATTTGACGTAAAATGCATTGTTTACAATTTTCGGATAAAATTTTAGTTTTGGTGGTAGAAAACTTAAATGAATAAGGTGTTTGAACTATCAGATGTTTAAATTTTAGGATTCATATTGATTTAATTACTAAAATTATGATATATGCCGATAAATATTAATATTTTTCTTTCGAAGATATTATGAAATATTGTCAATGCTGCGTAAAATCAGAAGTAAATGAAACTGACCGTGCAAAATTTCTGTTGAGTATCAACGAAACTTTGGAGTACTTTTACACTTCAAGATCCAACACTATCATAGTTTTTAGATGAGTGATCACATGATAGAGATAAAACAGATGTCAGCACCTTTCCTTCCTAACTCATTTGATTACCCAGCACTCTCTGGTCAATATTTTCTAAAGATAAAAATTGGAAGTTGAAGTCGCGATTCAACAGCTTCAGAAATTCACCAATAAGATTGGATGAAATAGATAAGATCAGACTTTTTTAGTGATTTAAAAATTTGACAAACATGAAAAAAGAAAAGTTTTTACTCTTTTTACTTACTTTTCTTAAAGCGAATAAGTTACAGAATAAGTGTACCCATAACAATAAATATAAGAGGATATTTTTTTAACAAAATGGATCTTCATACCTTAAAAAAGCGAAACATGATATTTTTTGTTAGAAAATAGCACAGATTTTAAAACTGTCTTATTTCTTACTGTCATTGTTTAATAGTTATGTAGAGATTATAATATTTATATGCATGCATATATTTATTTATTATAATTCCCTAATTTAAAGACACTAATCTATGATTTAAGGACTTAATTAACAAGAAGAAGAGATAAATAATGAAAATGGAAAGGATTAAATTTAGGAAAATCCAAAGGTTAAATAAATTTGTAAGGACTACCAAAACTAATACTGTTGAAAATTTTAATACAACTTTAAATTTCAAATTGATGTTGGAATTGTTAAGTTTTAAACATTTCTATAGCTAATTAATTATTCTTATTTCTAGAACAACTGCGATTAATAAATATTTCAGAAAAGTGTATATGCAAGCCCGTTTAAAATTTTGAACTATCGTAATAAATGTAATTAATAGTATTATTTATATTTGTGTTTGAAGACTTTATAATTTAAATATTCATAAATGTCAATATCATTAACCATTTTTTAAATAACTAAATTAAAGGAATGTAAATCTTCATTTCAGTTAAGTCAAATGTCCGGAATTTTTATCTCATCATATTTTCCTCGTTTTAATTTCGTTTTTTTTGTATGTGTGTGAAATTTTAATATAACCTTAAAAAAGATTTTTAAGGCCTTAGAGCAAAGTTTTTATAAGAAATGAGATGAGAGTATTTTTAAAAAGAAGTTTAGTTGCTTTACTAAACAAATAGGCGAAACATCTGTTAGTTTTCGCTCGGAATCGTAAAAATTTCATAATGAAGGTATTTGAAACATATAATATATGATATTAAAATATTCCTTTTAAATATGCAAATTATCATGAAAATGTGGATAAATATTTTCTCATTTTACAAATGTACTTAAAATTAAACCACTAAATTATGGGAGGAAAATTATTTTTCTTGAAATATATTTAGCGAATAAAGAGCCAAAGTTACACAAACATGCATCAACGTAATAGAACACGGATGATATTATCATCATTTTAAGCATCAAATGTTTAGTTTAAAGAAATTTTAAAACTTTAATTAGAAATTCAAAGACAAAATAATATTGATGAATTTTACCATTTTCTTATGGATAGAATATATTCATTTTTAATTAGTTTTAAGAAATCTTTTCAAATTATATACTTATTTTAAATGCGTTTTGCAAATTGTAATTACATAATATTTTATTAATATTATGAATACAAAAGAATAGTGAATATTAAGTCGTAATATTATATAATATATAAAAATATTTTTGAGATTTTAAAAAATAACTTTTAATGATTATGAAAATATTAATTTTTATTCAAGATAAACATTTTAAAAGATTCCGTTGCTACAGTTATGTTTCCAATATAATATTACTGTATTGCGCTGTGAAGTTCAGTAAAAAAATAATATAAATTCTACGTTTGACAATATTGAACATCAGGAAGAAGTAGTTATATAATAAAATTAGCATCTTGGATTTAATTTCAAATAAAAAATTATTACGAAGGCCAAAGCACTTTCTAAAATTTTATCTGCTGTTATTTCTTATGGCACTTGTCATAGACAAGGCTACTGAAGAGGTCAGTGATTTTAACCGAGAGAGAGCGTCTCTTTTTTAGCAGTGCCATCTGAGGCCAGAAGTATGTCTTAGTTACTTATGTGCCACAACCCGTTTTTTAATATGCTTTTAATTCACAGGAAGATGATACACACAAATTCAGTAACATAATCTCTTTTTACAGGAAGGGGGTCGCTTTCACACACCTCACAGATAGAATACAAGGGAAGAACAACCATATCTCAGCCCTGACACAATCGCGAGACCCTCAGATCACTAGGAAGAAGTGCTACCCGTAAGGCAGGACGCCAGCATTCTTTATACATTCTTGCCATAATAGAATGAGATGGTGACCTATCTCATTGTGTTATGTAATGGAAACAACATTTTAAATAATGAGTATATTGGCATATATTAATATGAATTTAATGGTATCGTTAAGAAGGTATATGATAACAATTAATTGAATTTGGTGTCCAATAATTAAAGATTAAACGCGTCTTGTAATATATTTCTATAAAAAGTATTGCCTGTCTGAATCAAAATAAACATAAAATTATTATTTGTATCAATGTCAGGTAGCAATTATATATTACCGACAGGTAGTATTCAATTATTATCTGTCTTAAATCATTTCTATTAATTAATCTAAAAATTATTAAACCCTTTCTGAAACTATTCTGTTTTGGCAAACCCTCAAAATCTGATGAGTATCCTTCATTTTACGAGGGAATGTTTCACCTTTTAATTAAAGTAGACATTTTCCCAGTAAATTAAACTCAAGAATAGAAACAGTAAAGTGTTCCAAAAAAAGTTTATTTGAGCCTAACAACTAAATCTATTCCAACAGCAAATATTAGTGAGGAGCATTAAGGGGATTAAAGTTAATGTTTAAAATTAGATTTCTTAATCGGATTTCCTTCATATCCAAAACTCCTTCAGTAACTCATTGTTGCCGTTAATAATCTATTTACTTTCAATTTTAGCTACTTGATTAGATTAAACGCAAAAGAATTAAAAAATGTAATTATAATTTGGAAAAGAATTTCAAAAAGTATGGCTATAGGAGTACTATTAAGAGATTGCCATAGGTAACAGGGAAGTTCAATTTCTGTAAATGTTACAAGTCTTCAATTAAGTACTTCATATACTTATATAAGGGGTGTTCAAATGAAAAAGAACGAAACCTCTTCAAAAACCAAAGAGATTGAAATTTTAACATAGAACTTTGTGATAGTAAAGTGCGACATTTTGGGAAGCGGGTATCGAGTAGTACTTTTACGCATTACAAATGCGGGTACATGACACAGAAGAAAAATAGGTAGCTTTTTTGCTCCATTCAAAGGATATGGCAGTGCGTGTGAGAACTCATCTAATTCCTCGAGCATAGAAATTAACCATTAGCATTGATATGCATTGTGAAACAATCCATTGCTTGTGCAAGTTGATTAAAAGAAAGTCGCTCATGGAGGAAGCGATTATGCTCTACCGTAACGCTCTTTACCATATCTCTATGCCATACACAGTGTGCTGGTCAAGTTCAAGAGTGAGAAATTTGAACATAAATCTACAACCCTGATATATAACCCTGCGACTTCCATATGTTTTATCCGCTAAAAAAACACCCACGGTAAATGGAAGGTGAACGAAGAATGGAAGGACACAGTGGAGGATTAGCTCCTGCCACTACCGCAGAAATTCTGGGAAAAAGAAATCCTTTGCCTCATGCTTCAATGGGGTGGTTGTTGAAGACTTATGCATTTGTGCAACGGTGAGATATTTGGGATCAGGCCTCTAGTGATTATTTGGGAATAAAGACTTATAATCACAGCGTCATTTGGAACTCTTTCATTTGAATATACCTTATACAAACATTTAAACCTTATACCTTCATTTAAACCTGCAATAGATATTCACCTTGGAGAATCTGAAAGAACAATCAAAACTCGTCTTCATAAAATTCTAATTGGGGAATAGCGATTAAGTTGGGAAAATAATGATAAAGGTCGCTTTACTTTCAATATCTTTTCTCAGGTAAAAAAAAATAGATGCAATGACAATATATATCTAGCCCAATTAACAACAAATCATGGACTTTGCCTACGATATTTTAAAAGATTAAGTTTGAGAAATTGTAGTTATAGATGTGGCAATGATCAAGATGATATTACCCACTATATTTTCCATTGCCCTATTCTTCAAGATTTGAGAACATTTATTAAACCTCAAGTAAAGATTTCCCAAATTCTGTCAAATAATAAATGAAATTTAGAAGCTCAAACTATCTTGGATTTTCTATATCATAATGAAAATAGGATTTTTCAAATTGAATAATATTTTTTTCATTTATTTACTTATTTTTTCATTTGTTTATTCATATTTTTCTCTTTGCTTTTTTTTAAATTTTTAATGTAGTTTTTCTATTTTCAAAATTTAACTGCCTATATTTGGTAAATCTTATTATTTACTAATTATACTCCAATGATACTGTAGCTGTGGAATATTATGCAGGCTCTTCTTTTCTTTGCCACATTTCCTTTTTAGGCCTACTCCCTTTTTTGCTCTTAGACTTATTCCTTCGCCCTCTCTTTTTTTCTTTGGCTGTTTTAGCTTCTAATACACAAGCATATAAATTTTTTTTGAATGGCTTGTTCTTTGACAGCTATTTAAATACTATTTTAATTATGAGCTTCTTATCGATTTAACGACACTTTTGGCACACACCTAATCATCATCGAAATGCATTAAAAATACCTTTTACAACACTACATAACTGCAATTATTATTTGTACAAATTATTTGACGCTGTGAATTATTATTGCTTTGCAATATCATAAAAAAAACATTTACATTCTATTAGGCTAAATTTCATATATTTAACTCTATTTCAGTATTAAGGAAACAGTTTTTATGAAAAGTTGCAAATTTTATGATATTGTATAATTTTGCATTACTTGTATTAATTTACAAATTTGTTTATTATAAAAATTAAATCTAAAGATATT
Organism: Argiope argentata; assembly: GCA_026289955.1. NCBI lineage: Eukaryota > Metazoa > Arthropoda > Arachnida > Araneae > Araneidae > Argiope > Argiope argentata. The sequence continues at coordinate 4,022,168 of JAOUZG010019159.1, forward strand.
TTTATTACTCCAGAAAAAAATCCATTTACAGTGTGCCTGGAATAAAGATGTAAGCCATAAAATAATTTAAAAATGCGTTAGGAACATAACATTTTATACTATCAAACTTTAAAATAAGTCGACGATTCGTTATGAAAGATTAAGAATATACTTGCGCTTATAAACCATATATTATGAGACAATTTTTACATAATATAAAATAAGTTCAATATGTAGAAATACTCTACAAACACGAAGACAGCAATATAATTGATGGCTTTTCTTGGCAATTAAACTCTTTCTTTAAATATAAAAGTCATGCACAAGATTTAACTCAAAATTTTTAAAGTTATATTTAAACTCAAAACATATTCATTAAGAAAACACCAAAAAGGAATAGAAGAGAATTTCAATGGCCAATGCACTTTCTCACTCAAAGTTACTGCCATATGTTGCCTTGTTAAGCGCTCCAGTTCGAATGAAATGCCCTGGAATTCCGGAATTATTTACACCAGAAATGTGATGCCACCAGAAGTTTAAAGTATGCGTTTCTGGAATGACAGTTCTGGGAACGTTAGGTTTTGGAGATTTATTCCGGGATTTGCAGTAATTTGTATTCTCAAAACAGCGCCTCTCCATTCTGTTGAGTGCAAGGTGCTCGAAATGTTTGTTGAGCTGTCTCAAGAGAGAGAGGTTTAATAGCAGTCCTCAAACTGTGTAAATTAAAGTTAAGGCCTCATCTTGCATTCTGGGAAGAAATCAATAGAATTCTTCCCAGACGTAGAATCTTTAGACGGTTTCTGGAAGCTCGAAATTTATAAATTATATCGTTATTTTAATGTAATGTATCCGTATTTTATTTAATAATGTAATATACCCTTTGTTTCAATTTATCTTCACGTGAATGATTTAAATTTTGCAATGGAATGCTTAGGTTATTGAATGTAGTTACTGGAATAGAGAAATGGAGGGCATATCAAGCCGCTTGTGGGATGTAAGTGTAGTTCCACATGTGGTACAATAAGATTATCATACGAAATTTTTTTATTCATTTTGTATGATTTTTAGCTGATTTCACGTGATTGCAATAACGACTAATGCATGCTAACATGCTTTCAAATTATTGATATTTGATTCATTTCTGTATTAAATTTCAAATTAATGACATTTATTAGGTATGTCAAAAAATATATAAATTGTCTTCTGAGAAACACCATTTCATCCTTTGGTAGATAAAATAGGAATTATTCTTTTATGAATTAAAATTTTATATTTCACTAACATTTATACGAGTGAAATAAATTCGAATAATTTTCCCTGATAAGAAATCAAAACATTTTTTTGTATGATTTTGTAATTTTCTTCTGTATTATTAATCATTTATTCTCTTATTTACTGGATAATATTGTTTGCAAATAATATAGCGAATAACTAGCGCTATTTGTGTATAAAAGTAAGAAAGGTAATCTTATTTTTGCATCAAAAGACATTTAACTTTAGATTGTGATTCACACAGTTGTTATTGTTATAGAATGTGAGGTTAAACTTAATATTCCAAAACACTAGATAAGAATAGATAAGAGAATTTATTACATTTTAATTACTCCGTTTCTCTCCTCAACCTCACTGAACCCTGGATATATAAACCAGTTTTGGTTTATTTGCTTTGGAATATAATAGAAAATCCTGTAATTCACCAAACTATTTGGAATATACACGAATAACAATGACGTTCTCTACTTTTGATCTCTTTCTCACACACACACACACAAACGCACACGCACGCACACATATACGTGCATACACATATATATTGTAATTTTTGCAAGGCCAAGAAAATCTAAAATACAATGGAACTCTTTCAAAATAGAACCATGAATAAAAAAAGAAACTCAAGAACATTAGTGAAAAGTTGCAAAGTAACAACGATTTTATGAAGAATGTGCAAATGGCGAGATGATTTTTTGAGAAGAATACATATTATAAATAGACAAATAATGTATAAAGATTATATTAATAAAATTAAACAATTATAAGAACATTTTTAATTGCAAAAATACACAAAAGAATCTTAAAAGTTAAGAATTTCAAATTGCAGTTTTAATCCTTAATTAAGAAAGAAGAAAAACATTCGTTTTTCCTTCAGCATTATTATTTATTACACGAAAAAATTTTGAAAATCTTTTGGATATTTTTTTTATCTCTCACTAATTATATACATATTTTGTATATACTTTATGCATGTTTGAAATTTCCTTTCAATACGATTCTGCTTCTTTACTCATTAATTTTTAGTTTGCTTTCTTCTTCTGTATTTCACGTAATTTTAATCTCTTTCAGAAAGCATTTAACAGTTTTTTAGGGATATGCAGTAATGTGTATTGTTAAGACAATAACCTGCTTCTTTCGCCATTATTTTGCCTGAATGTTTGTTATAAAGTCTCAGGGGAAAACATTTTACTGACGATGCTTAATTGGAAGGATATGAAAGAATGAATCGTTCTTTTTTCAACAAAATATTCAACCTTATGCTGTTTTTGTAGAAGTATAGACGACGTTAATTCTGCGATTTGTTTGTTTCATGTTTATTTATTAAGAAATTGTAAAACAGTTTAAAAAATAATCTTTGGAGAAACATTTTGTGAAATAGTATACGTCGTTTATAAATAATTATTATAAATGATAACACTAGTGACGCACAAATAATTAAATTGATTGTGTAGTTGCATGAAAAATAATTTCATTCACAAAGCATATAAATAAAGACATACAGTGCATTGATGCGTTTTCACATATTTTTTTTACTGTTGAAAAAATATATCTTACTTTATAGAATTTAACATTGTATGATTTCCTAACAAGAGGATGTGGTAAAAAGTATTTTCTAACAATAGTTGTCTTATATTTATTTCGTATATCTGATGTAATTTCATTTAGTAATTTTTTCGATGAGAGCACAAGACGTAATGGATTTATAGCGTACTCATAACGCACAAATAAATAACATACTTATGAAATTACATGAAAACTGAACTCGTACATATCATAGTTAAATTCAGACATGCAGTTCATTTATGCTTTTTCACAGAGGTTTTTTTTGTTAAAGAAAGGAGCTCTTACTTTGTAATATTTAACATTTTAAGGCCTTTCATAACTAGAGGAGTTGGTTAAAAATATTTTATAACAATGGTTTTCTTATATTTATTTTATATATCTGGTTTAATTTCATTTTGTCATTTATTCTATGACAACACAAGATGCAATGAATTTAGTTTTGTTCTCAGAAAGTATGTGAAGACATGAGCTTCAGAAATGTTGCTTCTTTTAATTTGTTTAAGCCATTTAATGCCCTTTATATGCAATAATTTGCAATACAATGCTAATTGTTTACAGCATTTATATTAGTTAAAGATGTTTTGTCTATGTTTTGTGTAGGTATTTGTTAAATAAAAAAGGGAACAATCTAAAAAGAAAACTCTAAGCAGTATAATACTAAAAAAATTATAAAATAGCACAATTTAAAATACCTAAAAAAATTTTTAATCACCAGTTACATTAAAAAACCCATCTTAACAGTAATTATAATAACTTTCTCTCACAAAATTCATTTCAGCATAAAATACTTTTAGGGATATGTACTATCTAACCGAAATGCTCCTCAAAAGGCATTGATAGACATTATTACATTTTAGCAGCATCAGTTTTGATTCATTAATTCCATAAAAAACAAGATGCACAAAGAACTTTATTCCACGCATTACAAATAATGGAACTACAGTTGCTAATTAAAAACATGACTGATGGAGCCAGACTTATAAACAAAATTAATAACGCTAAAAAATTGTAAAATAATAATTACTCCAACCTACTAATTTTAATTACGCGATTCGAATTGTTTTTTTTAACTCTGGAGGAAAAATAATACCCAGCCAAATCTAGAGAAACATAATTGCAATAACTGATAATGAATCTTTCACACTTTTAGTTGATTACCTTTTCTCTTTTATTAATGTATTTTTTAAATTTTCAATACTCTTTTCAGTGATGCATGTATAATTTTAAATTAAAATACTAATTTCATCTCAATTAGAAGCATTTGGATAAATTAAGAAGAAAAATTTAGATGAAAGAGAATACAGTCTAAAAATATAATTGGTGTTGTAAAAGACTGTTTCAAAGAAGTGGTTTATAACATTTAGATGATTAATAACATTTAAATGGCAGTTTGATTTTGTGTCAAAGACTCAAGATATTACCAATATATTTTATTAATGGAGATGAGATTTATTAATTTTGCTAAAAAAACTGTTATGAAATTAAATTACATAAAACAGTAATTGAACATTTTGGCGAGAATAAATACTGGCGATCCGGCTGAACGCTAAAGGCGGCTAGTATATATAAATAAAACATTAATATGAAAATGTATATATCTGAAACCTTAGATCGTATATTTCACATTTGAATATCATCGAAAGTATTATATTAATTCTGATTTTCTGAGGTTTTTATTAAATCGAAAGTTATTGAATTAAAAAAAAATTGACACACTTCCATTATCTAAATTGTTTTGCTTTTTATCAATTAGTTAAATTATAATTTTTTTTCTACCGGAGTATTTGTTGATTCATATAAATATTTCACTATCAGTAAACTGATTATTCCCAAAGTCTTTGTTTTTTTTTTACAGAAAAGGTATCTCCCAATATATGAACACTTCAATGAAATCTCTCTTCTGTTTGAATAAAAAATTAAATAACTGCTTTTTTGGCAACAGCTTCGCAATTTTTTTTATCTATCATGCATTTAAAAAACCTCTTTCTGTATCTATGACAGCATGCAGAATGTTTTTAGAAACGAAAAAGTTGAAACAAAAATTCAAAGAATTATTTTTTGAAGGTTATTTATGCATTACGCGAAATATTCGGGTTTTTTTGGGGGGAGAGGGGAGGTATTTATATATTCAGCAATATATTGAATAAAACATATAAGAAAAGGAGAAAAATAGGCATGTTTATAAACAGAAATAAAGCTTTATTCTTTTAGAAGAATACTACATTTGGGCACAGAAACCGAAGGATCTCTTATTTCTCATTTGCATATAATCAGAAAATTTTTATATTCTAATTTAAATGAAGATATTTCTTATGAAGAAAATAACATTATTTCGAGAAAAAGTTCGTAGTTTAAACGAATTTCAATTTTAAAAGCAAAAACATATATTTTAAATAGTAATTTTATGTCCATTTTTTTTCCTTAAAAACTTTCTAACAAAATTTTTTGCTGTTTTTTTTATGAATGAATGTGGATATTATATGAAGTGACAAATTGCAATTCTAGTAAATTAATAGATGCAATTACGTGTTATAAATATATGTATTACGCTAATGTCCAAAATACTCTAATATCAAAAATGAGTTTTAGTTTTAAATTTGTATTAAACATTTTGCTTGTATTTAATATATAAAAAATTGAAGAAGTAAGCGATAACTATCGTGAGTATTATCAAATGATCATTTTTTAATGATCACATTTGATCATTAAAAACTGATCAAATGTGTTTTCTTATTTGGAGTTCTTCCCTGGAGGCATCTCGAAATGATGGTGATTGGATCTCGCTTCTCTGGTGGGTACAGTAATTGGTGGACGTAGGTTTCTCCCATCGATGAAGGAACGTAATTCTTACGGGAAGGGCTATGCTGTGGCCGGTGATGACCCTTAGGACTCAATCATAGTTCTCCTCATTGTTGCTATTGTGGCGCTCTGGTCATCCAGTTTTATGGTTTGCCTCCCTGTACCTGGTACCAGAGTTTTATATGACTTTTTATTTAAAGTTTTTCTATCATGATTCGCCTATATATTATTCGGGGATAAGATTGAATAAATGTAAATCCTACTTTTAAGGACTTATTAAAATTTTCATTTTATTTATTGCAAAAAAGTTATTGAACTTCTGATTTGCTTAGACAATAAACTTCAATAAAAAAGAAAAAAAAAAGATATAAACTAAGATAAAATAATATGAACACCAAATTAGATTAAACAGTTATCTCACAGTAATTACAAATTAATTAAAAACAAAGCTCACAGTAATTACAAATAAGATAAAAAAACAAAGTTCACAATAATTACAAATAAATAAAAAATAAATCTCACATTAACTACAAATAAGATAAAAACAAAGCTTACAGTAATTACAAATAAATTAAACATAAATCTCACAGTAACTACAAATAAATTAAAAATAAAGCTCAAAGTAATTGCAAATAAATTAAAAATAAAGCTCACAGTTATTACGAAATATAAATTTACAATTTCAAAATAAAGCAAACTTTGCAGTACTATAGAAGCAGTGCTACGTATAAGTCGAATAAAGAAAGCGACACATCCATGATGTCCCCACATGTCACTTTCCTGCAACAATCTTATTTTGTGACTCGTTTCGTAAGGACATTTTTCCTTGTTCCGAATTCCTGTGCGCGTCATTTTGAGCGTAAAGTCTATTTTTACGTGACAAATCTGCTGTAAAATCAAAGCAGCGTTAGATTTTCTCTATTTATGGAACTGTATATTTATATATAGTAGTATATGCGATGAAAGGAAATGTTTGTGTTTTACATTTAATATCAATATGTTTGTTCTCAGAAATTCGATATTTATAGGCAGTAAAATTCTAGGTAGTGATATAAAGAGAATTACATGTTATTTGTTGGTTTATTATGATTTTCAGGTCTTTTCCCGAATGATCTGCTAAAATAATTAACTTTATTCATAAACATCTTATTTAAAATAAAGTATTTCTTATAATACGGCATAATCTCCCAGGTAGTTGTACCTCGAAATGAGAATAATATGCCTCCGGCATGCTGTTTGAATCTCGCCATCCTGGAGGGAGCACTAATACGTGGATGTAGGCTCCTCCCATCGATGATGGAATGTACTTCCTACGGGAAAGGTTGTGCCGTGGCCGGTGAGGGGCCTTATGAATCGACCCTAGTTCCCACCAGTGTTGCTGTTGTGGATGTCTGGTCCTTCAGCCTTATGGTTTAAATTCGTGAGCCTTTGTGCTGGGTCGAAATGTCCGGCATGACTTATAAAATGATATATATGATTTGTTTCAGAAATGTTAGCCTAGTTCCCAAAACTTGGTTTTGAATGGAGTTAAAAAATATATGAATGAATTTTTAAAATATAGAAGTGCATACCATTAAGAAATTATAAAGAACCGTTTTATTCAAGTAGTGTTTTTCTGGGTTTACTATTTGCTAAAATCCCCAATTAGATATTTGATGCAGCTTGATCTAAATGACCTATTCAGCAAAATATTTTTAAAATTCAAATTTTGATACAAAAAAACTTATTCTATTCTAGAAAGCGTAACATCTTTCTGCTCAATTTGGTGACCATTTCGGAATTTTACTTTTGGAATTCATACTTTCATATATATAATTATAATAAAATAAAACCGGAATAAACTAATATATTGGGAAAAAGCATCGAATTTAAATTCATTAAGAAATGAACTGTAGAAAATGTCATGTTGAATTTCGGATATGAATAATCAGACTCTTATAGATTTTTTACAAGTAAAAAATCAATATACTTCTTGAATAAAAGAAACTAAAAACTCTTACAAATTAGTTGGAAATAAGAAGCAATTTATTTCTCTTCAGTGCTGAAATAATACAGATTACTATAGAAATTACTTTATAATCTTGAAGTGTTATGTACTTTAATGATATGTACAAATACAACATAAAATAATTTTTATTTACTTTTTATTAAATTATATTTTGGATTCAGATTTAATAAACTATCAATTTTTCAGTAAGAAGAGTTGAAAAATTGAATTTATTAAAGGAAATGAAAAACAGATTTCAATTATTTTTAGACATATTAGTTATATAAATTTTTTTGAATATTATATATTGTATTATTTGCCTAATTATATTTAATAAAAATTTTATGTAAATAAAAACATAAAATTAAAATGTAAATTTCTATATTCTTTAATTAATTTTATTATAATATGCTTCCTTTGTTGATTATGACTATAAATTCGATGAAATACTTGAACTTTAAATACCGTTGTGGCTTTACATTAAATAATCAAAGTAAAATGACGTAATTTTCTAGTTTAATATATTCAACATCATATTCATTTAAAAGTTTTATAAATATATTTTGAATATTGGAGAATCTTTTGAGAATATCTCATTTTAACGTTACCTTTCAAATTATCAAAAGATATTTTATTTTCTTACTTTCGTTCCTTATTATGAAAAAATATATAATATTATTAATTAACAAATACAAAAATCATTATTAAATATTTCTGTATGTATGAAAGAATTCGTCATTCTCTTATTTTTCTTGAGGGTTTGGATTGATGGGACAAATTTTATAAAATGTATGAATAAATTAATTGATTGTTATCGTTGAAGAATATGCTACTTATTAATAATAGTCTTATAAATGCTTCATTCAGTATTTAATATTATATTTTATATATAATAAAATCTCATTTCACACACACACACACACACACACACACACACGCACACACACACACACACACACACACACACACACACACACACACACACACACACACACACACACACACACACACACACACACACACACACACACACACATACACACACACACACATTTTTTTTATTTTCATACTAATTTGCTGCCAAAATATTCTGAAAATATGAAACTTAACTCTAGAAAAATAATCATACGTTATTTGTAATCCCTATTACCATCCTCCAATTATCTGAATATGCGTCATCAAGTCAATGATTAAAATCTTTTAAAATTATTCTACCTTTACCATTGTCATGATTTTAATATACAGGTTGTCCCCAAAATGTGACAATTGTATTTTTTCGGATCTTTACCAAGAATTTAAAATAAAAATAATCATGATTAAGCAAATGAAAATTTTAAATTACTCATTTTTATTGCCATGAAAGAAGTTCAAACGTACCTTTTTCCTTTATTTTAAAATTCGCGTAAACTTATAATTTATTATTTCTAAATGGATTTCAAAGATTTCGAGATCAGCCTGATAGTACCTGAATCTCTTTTTTGACGGCTCATAACATTTGTGTGTTAGGATAAATGCAAGTTCAGAAATTTATTATCACTTTGCCCTGTCTTATTTCAAAATATCAAACAGTAATTTTAAAATTATTTACACAAAAAGAAAAATACTACTTGTTAATAGTAACCGGATAATTTTTTTATTATTGAAGGAAAGTATTCAGAAAAAAAAGCATCTGCCTTTGACAGATTTATAAAAAAATTTATGCTAAATAAGGTGCTAAATTTTTAATAAGTGTATAGTTTTATTTTACAAAAAAAGCCCTTCCTAAATTAAAAGTTGATATTAATTTATTAAAATACAATCTTTGGTGCATTATATCTTATGCAATAAAAATAGATTAAGTTTAAATCAGGCATTTTAAATACACATAATTAAAATCAAAAAACTTCTATCAGAAATACCATAGAATTTTGTCTGTTTAATTTGACAAAAATTGGCTTATTTAAAATGAAAGACCTGATCAAAAAGGCTGAAAAGGCAAATAATTATAAATGCAAGTTATTTTTAGAGAAGAAGAAGAAAATAATTTTCATGAAGAATTTTATTTAAAATAAAAATTTTCTTGAAAATTATTTTTCCTCTCCTTCTCTAAAAATAAATTCCATTTTTGAAATTTGGATGCAATCATCTGCTGATTATCATATAAATTTTAAATATTTTGTAAATAAATAGGGAAAAACTCAGCATTGCATGAAAAATAAAAAAATAAATGCCAGATTATATGTATAAAATAAAAAAATGCAACGCCTCACAACAAATAAACTAAGTTACTTTAAATTCCGTCATTCGCATATCTTAAAATCTTATTCAATGATACAGTTTGGGTGTTTCCTTTTCTAAAGAAGTATAAAAAGCTGGAAGAAACTAGTGGAATCATCACTGTGAACTTTCCTTTTCATCACAACAGCAGAATATTTGACAGTGAAACTCTAAGCCAAAGTATTTGTATAAAATGAATTCACTGATAAAGATAACATTTGTAATTATCGTCATTTTCTGCGTTGTATTGTCATTATTTGCTGAAGAAATAAATCAGTCTCTGAAAATTCATCGGAAAACGAGAAGTTTTGTTTCCATAAAAAGTGAAGAGAATAGAAGAATCCGTGAAACCCATTACAAGAAAGACTCTTCATATCTTCTTTCATCTGCTCTTGACTCTAATCAAAAACACGGATCCAGTGACTCGCTAAACAATAAAGATCTTTCTGAACTAGATAATTTTATTCCGGACAGAACAGTTGATGATAAGTACTCCTACAGTCCTGGTGGATTTTATATTCCTCAAGAAAGAGAAGCAAAGCTTAACTATCATTTTGAAGAAGTCACAGATGATGATGATACACCTGATGAAGAATTCATAAAAGATTCAAACTCCAAAGTTCTCACCGGTTCGAGTCAGAATGAAGTAGAGATCACCGAAAGGCCGACAGTTTTATCAATTTTCAAAAAGGCTTTCATGACTCCTTCAGTTATCATTTCTGCCGTTGCCATTCCTCTTGTGCTTATTATTGAAATGATATTTCCTTACGTAATGAATATATTTAGAGAACGTATCTTACCAATGATGACCACAACCATAGTTAGTGAATTCGCTCGAAATGTGGATGGAGAAATGGTTATTGACGTGGAGAAAATATTAGATGCCATCAATGAGTTTGGAATGAAAGCTCTTGAAGATCCTAAATGATTGCAGCGATTTATATGCCAAAGTTTTAAGTCTGGTCCAGAGAATCATTTTGGAAGTTCTTCAATCCAAACGATTTCGAAGAAACTCTTAAAAGTTTTTGTAGATGATCAAATGATGAAAAATTATGGATTAAAGTCATTATTCGATTTAGTTGAATTAGAAGACTGTGAATGTCTCGAATGTAATGGATCATCTGCTTATGCTAAGGATGTGTCATTACTTGAAAAGATTTTCTTGCTCGCTTCTGAGATCTACGGTCTAATAGATAATAAGCAATGATGTTGTAATTTTGTATTAAAAATGAAATGTTATCACGTCACATCTCTCTAATAACAATTTCTTTTCTTGGTTTTACGGTTATATTTGCATAATTCTTGAAATCAATTGTCTTTACTTGTGAAGAGAAAAAATTAAAATCCTAATCATAGAATTTTCTTAGGATTTGAAAATCATTTTTTTAGTATGTACTCAATTAATTTAAAAATTAGTTTAGAGCATAATAATTCTAATTAGTTTAGTTCAATTTTTAGGACTGAACAATTTATAATCTGAGTTATAAATGTATATAACATATTCCGAAAGATGTGGTGATCAGCTTAAAATTATATATATATTTAAAAACTTCTTTAATTTTATATATTAAGAGTTGAACTTAAATAATTTCATTTCTAAAAAGCTGAAAGGAAGTTATATTTGTGAGTATTTAAATATATAGTGAAATATCAGATAATATCTTTAAGTAGCCTCTTTTTTTCATTTTATCTACATCTTTTATGTTTACCATTTCTTATATATTCATCTATTTATAATCATCAGATTTATAATCTATTGAATTAAAAATAAATTTTTATATAATGTTTCATTTCTTGTTCTTCGTGTTAATACTTGCTGCATCTATGGAATTACTATTCTAAAATTCCTATTTTTTATTGAGTGAAATAGTTTAATGCATTTAAAAAGCTCGGTTATAAGGAAAAATTTTATGGTGTGAATTTTTAAATTGATAATGATAGTTAAAATAATTTATAAATGAACTAATTAAAAAATGTTTTATAATCTGTTCCATTGTAAAACAATAATGAATAACATAAAATTGGATGGGGTTAAATTATACGAAATTATGAATATGGGAGATTTTACAAAACTCTTCTGACCTTTATACATTGTTTTACAATGTGAATAGATTTCAATTCTTTAAAAAGAATCTTTGTGAAGAAAAGAATGGTTCTTGTAACTAATTTTACTGTCAAGATTATTCAATAAACTGAAAATGAAGGTTCGAAATTTTTTAATATTTCATAAAATGAAAATTTTTCTCTGTATCACAAACAAAAAAAGCATCCGGGTTCTAAGATATTTTCAATTTGAATATTAATAATAAATGAAATCTTTATACTGAAAAGTTTGCGAGAGAAAAAAAAGACAACCCGCAGGTTTGAGTAGAATACTAGAAGTTGAGAAAACAAAACCAATTTCCTCTTATCTTTTTAATCTTGAGAACCGAAAGAAACTGGAGGGGTTTTGAAAAAAAAAATTCTTTCAAAGGTGTTTATTCTAGCTGAAAATCAAGGATACTTCTTAAATTTTTGAAGCAATGTTGGAAAACGTAACAATGTTAATTTACGAATTTGTTTTATATTTGTTTCCTTTTCATAAGATCTATTCTTTGGAATTTTATTCAAAATCAAATTGAATTCATTGTAAAATACAGTTAAAAATATGAAACTGTTTTTATACCTTTGATAAGACATATAAAAAAATATGTATTGAGATAAATAGTTTAAGTTTTATTCTGAAATTTGTTTTATTTTTATAAATGCTTCAAATATACAACCTAAGCTTTAAGTATAAACATTTCAATTCGAATTTATATTTTTATAATCAATAATGCAAAAATAGTCCTTTCATTTAAATTAGCTAAAAATTATTAATTTGAAATAAAATAATCCAAGTTTGAAAAAAAATAATGTAAAAACGAATAGCAATAATAATAAAAAAGAAAAAGGCCTTCAGTAATGAAAAATTTATTTAAAAACAGCAACATTAAGATACATCTTGGTCCTATCAGGAAACTTTAACCATATACAAGTATAAAATTTCCTTTAAACAAACTTCCAGTTTCTTAAGAATTAATTAATTCTTTTCTGTGCTGCACAATTTATGGAAAAAAATCTAGAAACAATGGAATGAATACTTACGGAGTCTATATCACATGACCCAAAGTAGCTGTACTTATCACAAAAAGAATTCAAATAAAAATACCTTGTAACTTAAAAAATATATACTCGTAACCATACAATCTAAAAATTTCTTACCATCAATAATTTAATAAAATAGATCTGAACAATGAAGGTGTAAAAAAACAATATTGCACTACGTATTAAATTTTTATATATTTACATTCTCACACATTTTCTACGTACTTGAAGCTAATAAATAAATAAATATTTTTATACGTTTTTACAAAAACTGTACTTATACTTATTCTCTAACCTATATAAAAAGTGATACATTAGATTTAAAAGGAACTAAATTTAACTTATTATAATTTCAGAATAATTTAATAAGAAATATCAAAATAATTTGTAAAATTTGTATATA
>JAOUZG010019159.1:4049024-4061000 GCA_026289955.1 Argiope argentata
ATAATAATAATAATAATAATAATAATAATAATAATAATAATAATAATTTATTTTTATTTATGCTATGTGATATTTTATTTATGTTATGTGATAAGCATATGACATTAATTAAAGATACAAATATTTAGTATCATCCATTTTGACTCCAAGGTCTCCAAATTTGTTGCCAAGTATGGGGTAGAACACTGATTAGGCAGCCTATGCGCATGTAATAGAGCTGATCGTCAATGTGTGTAGCAGATTCAATAAAATGTTTGGCAAAGAAAGAAAAATAGTCTGAATTTAGCATAGTTTGCACATTATACTTGATATGTAGTTTGCATACTTTTCTTATTATTCTTAATCACTGGTAATGATTTGGAAATTAAAGAAAAAAAAACATCACTGATTGACTATAAATATGTGTAATAAAGAAAAATCAGTAATAAATTTAGCTTAATATTTTTAGCATGATAATGAAAAAAAAAAATACAATGAAAAATGCTGTTTATAACGTTCTCGAAAAAGTGGATCGAACTTAAACTACAAAGGGTGGAACAGCGTTATAGCTTTGGTAGTAATTGTTCACTTAGAGAGTATTTTTTAATTTTAATTTTAATATGATATTTAAATTAACATTAAAAATAACATAATAATTAACATTAATTAAATAAAATAATAATTAAATCAATAAAAAAGGGAATAATTTTATTCTTAAAATGTTTAAGTATATTTAACTATATTTATCTTTACTTATAATAAAGCACAATGTGTGTGTGTGTGTGTGTGTGTTGGCGATGTACAGGCCAGACCGTTCGACCTACAGCTACCAAATTTGGTATATGTATACCTTGGGTACCGGGAATGTGCACCTCGGAGCCCTTTTTTTGAATTTTTAATTAAAATTTTAATTAATTAAAAAATAAGTCAAATTTTGACGTTTTTTCGCTATAACTTCCGAAAATATTACAGCACAAAATTGATTCTTGCATCAAGTTAAAGCTAAATAAATTAGCTTTTCAATGATGCTAATGTTTTGACCTATAATTAAAAACTCTATTTTTAATGAATTTTTAAACATTTAATTTAATTGTTTTTTTTTTCAACAATTTATTTCGCATAAAATAAAATAAAAACAAAATGTTATCTTCTCGAGGATCTCAAAAAAAAAAAAAATCAGCTTTTAATAAAATGTTGCCATCACATTTTCAGAAGTTCTAATTTTAAAAAAGTTAATTACTACCAAAAATAAAACAGAAAAATATAATTTTTATCACGTGATCACATGAAATGAAATAAATAGGAAATGCGATATTTTTTTAACAATAAATGAAAGAGTAAATTTTTTTTGATCGTTTGCAATATCAAAATTAATTATTCAATTAAAGAATTAAAGTAAATAAAAATACAAAGTAAAAAATATATTTAAAAAGTGCGACAGTTAAAACTGAAAAAGAATTTTTAGAAAAGCACCAAACGATAATCTTCTGAGAGCGAGATTAATTATTTAAAAGCAAGAAATCTTAAACGAACTTTGAAAATGACGTCATAAGCAATTGATAATCAGTAGTAGTAAAATATTTTTGCATTCTTTTTTTTTTAATTTTTAAAACAATAAGACATCTTTTGAATTGTTACTTTTACTTATGTGAAGAACATATTTTGTGCAAATCAAAGAGTTCGCCTTCGTGATTGTAATTTATCTCCGCATTTTAATGAATGAGGCGAAATAAAAACGCATCTTCTTCCAACGAAGTAACGTAATATTAAAGCTATACTGGTAAAAGCAGGTCAGCTATTTGAAAACGCATCTTCTTTCAAACAAGCATAAGTAATAATTAACACTGCAGAATTTGTAAAAGCATATAAAAATACTTTTTACCCGTATATTTCGGAGACATCAAAACTTTGTAACCAAAACAAAATCATGTTCTCACATGAGAAAAAATAAATCAACTATCATTCCGAATTAAACATATAAAAATGTCATTTTCAGCATAAAATGAAACAAATATGAAACATGGTATTTTTGGAAAATAGATGCAATGAAACGTTTTCTATGATATTTTATAATACATATATTACTAATTCAATTAAACAGTTTTATTTAAGTCAAATATGGCTTAACATTTACAAGGTATCTTCTGTAATCGGAGCCCACATCTAATTTCTTAATTTTTTTGGGAGAGACATAAATTTATAACAAATGGTCTAATTGAAATATATAATTAGTAGATTGAGGGAAAAAATGCTGATGAAATACGACTTTTAAATTTTTGCATACATCATCTGCTCTGTGAATCATATTTAACAAAATATTCTTGAGACAATAAGTCCTTAAATAAAAAAGTGGTACTCCAACAACTAAATCAATCATCAAAGTTGATCTATCTATGAAAATTTAAATATAACTCTTCAGTAAAAACTGACTATTTTAGATCACCTTATCAAGATATCAAAGAAGCCAATCAGAGTTACTCTAGAATAATTGGTCTAGAATATGAAAACTGCTTAAGGCCTACATAATAGTATAAGTGAATTATATGACTATCGAAATTTGAAGCTTAAAAATATTTTGCTGAAAAACTTATTATGACACCAACTTTTATATAAAAAAATTGGTTTAACCCTTTAGTCTTCATTATTATTGGCGAACCGACTGGTCGCCAAAGGCGGCTAGTTGTATATAAAGACCTTTTCAGGCAACTTCTGTTTTTTAAATTTAAAAATGTTAGTTTTTAATTTTTGTTAAAATGTTTCTCTAATTTTAATAAAAGTTTTAAAATGTTTTTCTTAGATATTTATCTTGCGACGATATGTTACTTATAGAACATATGAAAATAACAAAGTTTTATCTTTAAAATACTGTTTAGATTAAATTTACAGAAATTTTGCACTATTTTTTGTTACACAATTTAGAGCAAATTTTTTTTAAAAATTGAAGGTGGAAGGTGGAAGCTTAAAATATCATGTTGCGTTAGTTCCAACTATAGAAGTAAAAGCTATAAGTAAAAGTAAAACTTTCCTTTAAAATTGTATAAATTTTTTTATCAAATTTTTAATTGATTTTCTGGTAAGAAAAACGAAAAATTTATTTTTAAATTAACAAAATAAAAAAAATAATAAAAGGAAAAATTCACTTATTTTATTTGCATTTCTGAGAAATTATTCCAAAAAAATAATTATTCTACGAATATAACAGCATTAAAAGTGTTGTTTACATAGCAAAAATAAATTTATGATTTAATTAATTCGTTTGATCCATGGACTAAAAATTATTTTTTCATTTCTTCTCAACATTTCTAAAACTTCCAATAGGTTATTATAGTGGGCAGTTATTATTATTTATAGCTAATTTATCTATCAAATACGATATCTATTTAAAGCCTTAACGCAATTAATATCGAAAATAAAATTAAGCGCATGAAATAATGAAAATTATATACTTTATTTTTAAAAATCTGCGTCCTTTTAAAAATATTTTTTTAATAGTCGGACTTTTTAATGGAATGAATAATTTTTTGATGGAATAAATAATTTTTATTTATTTTAATGGTGTAATGCTTTTTTTTTTATTTCTAACTTTGAGTAAATCAACAGAAAATATGAAATTTAAGAATAACTAATAAAATTATAGCAAAACCATAATTATCCTTAAATTTTGTAAATATTTTAAGGAAACTTTTGATGATCTAAATAAAAAATGGTTTGATTGCATTATACAGAAGAAAAGTTTCGTTTGCTCATTATTGTAAATTCTCTGCTTTGTTGGACGACAAACACATTTTTAAAGTTCTTAGGTATTAGAGAAAAGAAAAGCATAACTATCACACTAGTATCATTGAATATATAAAAGTTTGAACTTTGTATATGAGTAAAAAATTTTATTATCTCCAAATAAAAAAAATTAGCATCAGTTATTTGTTTTTTTTTTCAGAAACTATTGTTTCTGAAATGATTGCTGTAAAAAAATCTAAAAGTAGGAAGTACAAATCAATAAAACATATGAAAAAAAAATTCAAATAATTTTAATAATATATATTATTTAAATATATTACTTTTAGAAAGCTAATAAGTAAAACCATAAATATTCCTCAGGAGGAATACTACATTCATAAAAAAACAATAAAACTTAATTTAACTGGCTAACCATAAAATGAGAAATTTTAGACAAAATTAAATGCTATGAACAAATGAAAACATTTACTAGCTCGAATAGTTAATGAACCACAAATAGTGATCTCTTTTCCTTTGTTGAAATATTAATGGTAATTATCAAAATATTACGAAGCTTGTTATAAGAGCGAAAATTCATGTCTCGAGAGTGTGAATGTTAGAGATTTTCACAACATTGAGATTTCTGAGACATCTGATGAATATTCAGTAGAATACCATCATCTTTCTTTTTTGTATATAATAAAATCTATTCAAATATTTGGTCTTAATTCAGGAACGAACTTCAGCACTATAGGATTACCGAAAGTTACATATTCATGAAGTGATTATCTCTAAAATGCAAAATATAGTCTCGACGGACGAATTAATTTGCAGGTTTTCAATTTATGAGTGTCATTACCGGTAAAAACAATCGCTTTGCATTCATTACTAAAAACTTAATATTTTGTCTTTGCTTACTTTACGAAGTTTAATACACAACGATTCCTGAAAAAACAAAAGGCCTCGCCATTTTATTATAAACTAACCACCTTGGTGATTAGCTGTTTTGCCAACAATATTGGTTATGTTTACATTCAATTACATATTTTATGTTCTATTAAATATTCCCGATTCCTCCCAAATGTATAAATACAACACGAATATAATTATACGTGTGTATCTATGAACAATAATAATGCGTGTGTGTTAAGAAGAGAGAGAGAAGAAAAAGAGCAAAAGAAGCAGAGAGAAAGAGAGAGAGAGAAAGAGAGCAAAAGAAGTAGAGAGAAAGAGAGAGAGAGAAAGAGCAAAAGAAGCAGAGAGAAAGAGAGAGAGAGAAAGAGCAAAAGAAGCAGAGAGAAAGAGAGAGAGAGAGAGAGAGAACGTTTAAAGAGATTTCAAGATAATTTGTTTTCTAATTTACACACGGTATTTTACTTCTTTATTTACCATATATAATATAAAAATAAAACAATTCTTTTCTTTATTAGCTTACAGTAATAGAAAAAAAATACACGTTTAAATCTATACAGCAATTATAAATGTGAAAGTTTGGATGGAGGGATGGAGGATTTTAGTCAATCACGCCAGAACAGCTGAACAAAATTGGTTGAAATTTAGCACAGAAATAGATTTAGTCAACAAAAGAACACAGGCCACTATTTATTCCGGTGAATTGAGTGAGTAATTTTTTATTAATTAAAAACTAACTTTTCCTAAATAAATCTTCATTACCTCACTGACAAATTTGTAAGACTTCAATTTTTACTAATAAGGTTACTAATAAGGTTAGTCTTAACATGTTTCAGACCAATTATTTCAAATGACTCTGTATATTTTCTTAGTGTTTGATGCATTCAAAATCAAACATTGTTAATTAATTGATTTTTTGCATTCATTTTAAAACTTTTGGATTAGAATAAAACAGAATAAAGGGAATTCAAAATTTCTAATCTGTATTGCATTACCCCAACTGACGTAGAAAATTCAGGCACTTTAATTGTCCCAATTGGTTATGAAAATTCACACATACATACCTTTTAATAAAAATTTACAATCTGATCAGACCGTCAGACCTGTTTTTGCATACAGATCAAACTTTCTAATTAAAAGAAGTTAAGGTTAAAGGTAGTAATTGATAAAATAATGAAAAGGGTATGAATCTTAGTTCTAAACTATAATCTATTATTGAATATCAAGAAAAAAAAAGGTTTTTAAATTGCTGAAACTCAAGAGAAATATGTAAAATTATTAAAAAACTATTATAAAAATAGATTTTTAAAATTTTTTTTAATATGGTATAAAAGAGAATTTTTGTTTTGTTATATTTTCAGACACTATTATAAAAAATCCAAGTTTTCGGTGAAGTTTTATAAATTAAATTTCAGGAAACCTTTCTCAGAGGGGCATGTTTCCTCATTTTCAAATGATATTTATAGTTTAAAAGTATATAATCCATAATGTGTGCGAATTAGTAGTTCTATTAAACGCCAATTGTCTTATAGAGTTGCAGCTCACACATAAATATATTCCTTTATTATTAAAAATGATTATTAATTTGTTAACTAGTTGTGGATTCTGACTTAGTAAAAGAACATTAGATAATTTTTGCAAATATATTATTACGAATATAATAGTAATTTCTTGTTTGTAATAAAGTTCTTTAATATTTTTATTGAAAGCGATTATCTAGTCTACAATATTAAATAAAATGTATCAAAACTTATTGAAAGTATGATAGTTGCTTTTTTACTCAGGCAAGAGAATTTCTCATCATATTCATGATTACTTCCTTTTAGAATTAAAACATGTCTCGAATGCTCTATTCAAAATGAGAATTTTGCTTGATTTTTTTTTATTTGTGAATTTTCGGGTTAAATTAAGTTTATGGGTAGTAAATTTCAAAAATTATATGCGGATTTGAAATTTTGTACAGCAAAGAAGTAAATTTTAATAGTTTAAATTGAAATTCTCTTGAGACCAAATAGGCAAAAGATGGTTTGGGGAATTCAAAATCGTCTAAAAAAGATATGTCTAGACTTAACGACTTATTTACTGCTAGACAGTTTGTGTCATAAATGGTCTCAATTTGGAAATATAGGTGAAAAAAACCTCATATTTTCAACTTTACATTTAGTTTAATTTTCTCGCATTAAATTTGCTTTCAATCATGTTGCTTTTGATTTCCTTTTGGTTTAATAAATGTGGTTTTACTGTTATTATTTTTATATTTTAACTTTTAAAAAAAGTTCCGAAAAATTCGAATTTTAGTGAAATTTTTCCGATAGTACAGAATTTTAGAACTAAAGTAGTTAATCAATTAAAATTTAAAAGAAGAACCTAAAAGCTTTCTATGGCAATTTTATTTGACTCTCAAACGTTAAATACGTGAAAGAATAATATCTTCGTTTTTATTTCCAAACATTTAGCGTGAAATATTTTATTCCTTTTTTTTTTACAAATATACTGGAAAGCAAATGATATCAGAAAGATATATGAGATAACTAACTACATTCGGTTTAGTAAAAAGTAAAAAAAAATAGAGAGAGAGATCAAAGTTTTAAACACTATGCTTAAATCCCGGTGAATTTTTTTAAAAAAATATAGCAATAAAGAATTACCGGTTAATATCAATATGCGATCATTCCAATAATAATCAGGTAATTAATTTCTCTTTTGACGCCGTTCTCAATAAATGGAATCCTAAAACTATTACTAGCATAAATGTTTTTGTGTAATCTATAAAAACACATTCACAAAAAAGTTTTAAACCAGCAGGGGAGGTCTCCTCAAAACTCTCTCGTATACACTCTAATAAAACTGTTATCCTAGAAAAGGCTTTCGAGGTAACTGGCGTAAGTCGATTACGAAATACTAATCTTTGACGTGAATTTAGCATGTTCACTGATTCTATCGTATGATCTCTTGGCGAGTTTTTTGGCGATTAATTCATTGCATGAGATTAATATTATCTGTGTTTTACACTTTAGACGCATTTTCTAAACCGAATGAAACAAAATTTTAATAGAAAGCAACACTATCATTTACAAAATCTCATATCAAAATTTGATATCTTTGAATCATTGCATTTTTGAGTTACAACGTTTACATTTTTCTGAAAAAAAAAATCAACCTCTTGTGAGATTATGCTCAAAATTCCATAGGTATACTATAGATTTAAAAATGAACGCATAAGTTTATTCACGTAACTCTTTTCATTTTGTAATTGTTCCATTAATGTATACTTGAACAGCTGCAGAATCATCTTCTTCTAAACTTGTTTTGCTTAAAATTTGATAGAAATTTATAAATTCGGCGTGAAGTTCACATACCGTATTTTGTCTGTATAGCTCAAAACATTTTTTGAGTTATCTTTGTACCAGGCAGAACGTTTTAATAAAAAGATTTAAAAATAGACCTAATGATATATAATTATTTATGATAACAAAAAATTAATTTTCAGATAATCATGGGCATGGTATCGACGAGTTTTGTTGATTTTAATATCAAATAATGATTCGTTTCTTCAAAATGTAAGGTAGGGAAATGTATAACTTAAGTGTTAAGAAATAAATAAAAAGAATTATCATTAAAAACATTTATTCACCAAGAAAAGACTTTAAGGGAAAATTTATTTTAAGAATTAAAAATACCTTGATTTCTTTAAAGACCAGAAATAATTAATAAATAATACTTTTAAATTAAAGCAAATAAAAGTTTTCACCATTTAATATTTACAATAAAATCCATGACTAATAATAAATCTCTGCTGACAGTGAAGTGAGTGCTAATATTTTACTAGTCTGGCAATATGGAAGTAAATATACTAAGTAAAAATAATTCTCATTAGAAACATTTAATCACCAAGCGAAAAACTATTTTAAGGAAAGAAATCATTTTAAGAATGAAATATATATGAATTTCTTTAAAAAACAGAAATAATTAGTAAATATTATTTTTAAAATAAAGCAACTAAAAGTTTTCACCATTTCATATTCTCAATAGTATCCTTGACTAATAATAAATCTCTTCTGGAATTGTAGTGAGTATTAATATTTTACTCGTCTGGCAATATGGAAGTAAATATAATAAGCAAAAAGAATTCTCATTAGAAACATTTCAAGGGAAGAAACCATTTAAAGAATTAAATATATCTTAATTTCTTCAAAGACCAGAAATAATTGGTAAATAATAATTTTAAACTAAAGCAACTAAAAGTGTATTCCATTTCATATATTCGCTTTAATATCCTTGACTAATAATACATTTATTTTGGCAAGTGAATTAAGTACTAATATTTTTACTCCTCTGACAAAATGGAAGTAAATATAATAAGTAAAAAGAATTCTCATTAGATACACTTAATCACCAAGCGAAAAGCGATTTTAAGGTAAGAAATCAATTAAAGAATTAAATATATCTTAATTCCTTCAAAGGCCAGAAATAATTAGCAAATAATACTTTTAAACTAAAACAACTAAAAGTTTTCAACTTTTAATATTAACAATAAAATCCTTAACTAATAATAAATCTCTGCTGGCAGTGAACTGAGAACTAATATTTTACTCGTCTGACAATATGGACAGTTTCCAGCAGAGTCGCGTGAAAGCGTCGAGAGGATGAGTTAAATACTTTTAGAAATAGTTTCTAAAATTTTACCCTCGCAAGAGTTGTTCGTCTTGATTTGCTGTCAGACTGGACTGCTTCGGGAAGCATCAGGCAGAGCGAGATGATGAATTAGTTCAATCCATCAGTTTTACTAAGGAAATATTTCTCAGAAAATAAATGTTATATCCAAAAAATGTGAGTCTTTACTTCACTTATAGTGCAAATCTTTACTGACTCTATTGCAAGATGTAGATGTTATTAACTTTAGTTGATTTAAATAAAATAAATTAATCAACGTAGCAGAATTATCTAAATAACGAGTCTTTGTGTAAATAATATTGGATAATTCTTGGATAGAATAATGTCTAAGCATTAATTAGTAACGGCACATAATTAACTAAATTAGTATTTTTCTTTTACAATAAAAGAAATCTGCTAGTGATTTTAATCCTAAAGATTAATACGAATTTTAAAAAAAATGATAAAAAATTTCCGATATATATTTCAATCTTGAAATTTCTATGTATCCAATTTTTTTTAAATACTCCCAAGTTCGATGTAAAGCAATACAAATGCACTAATGAAAAAGAGTAGTCATAACGTTCAAAGGATTTACAATAACACCTCTGTTTTTTCGAAGTTAGCAATAATTTCTAGTCTAGAGTAAATCATTAAAACAAATTTCAAATTTTTTGTAGCCAAACATGAACTAGTAGATGTGAAACTATTCAACAGGTTAATCTAATACTATATTAATAAACATATTCATGTCTATGCATAATTTAATTCATTTTTTAAAAGATTAAACTGAAATCTGCTATGCATATTTCAGTGTATAATGTCAGAACATAATTTCTGGAGCGACCAAGCAAGTTAAATCATATTGCTCGTGCAAGTTAAATTATATTTTAAATCATTTTAATTCTTTCATTGAATGAGTCACTTTAGTAGTGCAAACGATCCAAAAAAAAAAATTGTATCGCATTGATTGTTTGAAAAAAATATGACCTTTCCTATTTATTTTATTTTATATAGTTACGTGCTCAAAATGAGATTTTTCTAGGTTTTATTGGCTGTAGTCATTAACTCATTTTTTTAATCGTAGCTTTTATAAATGCAATGGCAACGCGTTATTAAAAGTTTATTTTTTGGGATGCTGGTGATCATAATAAAATTTTTATTTTTCACCTACTGATTTTTGTTGATATCAAAAACCTCAATTGAAAAACAACATCATGTTCTAACATGATAATAAAAAGAAGGAAGATAGTATTTTATAAAGCTATATTTAGACATAAAATATTGAACTAAAGTGTCTCTGCGACAAACTTTTGATAGTGAATATAAATATCCCATAAGTATTATCATCTCATTACTACTAATACATATTTTTAAATAGAAGGTAATTGGCGTTCTAGCATAGGGGGAGCGAGCCTTCTCCTTGTTATGGGCGCCCGGTTCGGGCATGGTTGTTCTACTTTTGGTTCCATCTGTGAGGTGTGTGGCTGCCCCCACCCTGGCAAAATAGGTTGTGCAAGATAATATGACTTATAAAATAGATAAGTCGTATTTTTGGACCTGATTGGCGCAACTGAAAAAAAAAACATGAGATTGCTCACTATTATTAAATCACTGGCAGATAACTGTCAATGAGCTTTGTGAAATTCCGTATGTCACAACAACGCAATGGTAAACAGAATTTTTGGTAGTAATGCATGTGCTGGAGAAAAATCAAATAAATAATATAGATATATGGAAATAAATAATATCGTTTTAATAGGAGCATCTTTGACAAAAGCTTTAAGGTTCATTTTTATATTTTTAATTAAAGTACTATCTTCCTTTGATTATTTATAATTTGTTATAATTTATTTTCAAATTTTTGGAAATCAATAAACTAAAAAAACCTTTTTATAGCCTTGTTACTTATGATAAACTCACTTTACACGTCAAGAAATTGCATATATCTGAAAACAACCGTTGGACTGAGGTAATCAGACTTCTAAGGAACTGAAGGTTTCTAAATTCGTAGCTTGATTCCAACAGAGATATTTGAGTCTACGATATCTCAACATGTTAAATCAATTGTCGAGAAATAGATCCCCGAGCTATACATTTTAGCGGATCATAATATAGAATTGAAATTTCCAGCTAATCAATGACTATACCAAGGCCAAAGCTTTGATGTATTAAAGCTAGGATAGTAGCAAGATTTAATTCAATTAAAATATACTTTCATTTATTGACTCGTCTTAAAGCATGCGATAAAGATAAAAATAAAAGCATATGAATCATCTTCTGTTTCGCAGTGTAATGATTTGGTTATGATGAAATCTTTTCTATTCATGAGAAATGAATTATATGATTGCCATGGTATTGGCGTATCGAAATAATGAACGATGAATAACTTATTCTATAATCATCCCAACATTGATAATGCTTGTATAATTCAAACAGAAAGCAAATTACCGCTGGTTACTTTTAAAATTCAAATTTCTACTTTCATTCACGAATTTATAATTCATACACTTTTATTGCCAGAAGATGCTTTTATTGTTACTGTAAAGTTTATTTGAGATTTTTAACGTATTTATTTTAGGTATGCATATACTTCTATTTCTTTCTTTAAAAAAAATTGCATCCATTCTTTGATCTTCACCGTCGTTTCGCTCATTCATTATGATTTACACACACACACACACACACACACACACACACACACACACACACACA
>JAOUZG010019159.1:4078921-4113945 GCA_026289955.1 Argiope argentata
ATTCTTAAAATTATTAAAGAGATTCTTAAAATAACTAAATAAAGAAATAAATTCTTCAAATATCTAAGAACATTCTTAAAGTAAGTAATAAATTCTTAAAATTAAAAAATAAATTATTAAAACAAGAAATTACTTAAAATTAATTAATAAATAAATTCTTAAAATAAATAAATGAATAAATTCTTAAAATAAATAAATAAATTATTAAAAAAAGAAATCACTTAAAATTAATTAATTAATAAATTCTTAAAATAAATAAATAAATTATTAAAAAAAGAAATCACTTAAAATTAATTAATTAATAAATTCTTAAAATAAATAAATAAATAACTAAAACAAGAAATCACTTAAAATTAATTAATAAATAAATTCTTAAAATAAATAAATAATCAAAATAAGAAATTACTTAAAATAAATAAATAAACTCTTAAAAATAAATGACTTCCTAAAATAAATAGAATCTATATCTAATGCCAGTAATTAAACGAGATCCTTTTTAAACGTCAGCTTAGGAATTAACTTCAAAGTTGACAACAAAATTGACGTAACAAAGTCGCCTTCAAGTGGAAAATGGCCGTTGCAATTACACGGCCTCCAATTCATTTGGCTGTGCACTAGGATCCCAAGATCGATGAGCCGTGTCTTTTTCCTCATACCTGCTTAATGTCATCTTTCACCGTGCTGAGCATTCTGTGTTCATTTAAAATGCCGTGACGCTCCGGAATTATCTCCTCCGGGACAGGAAATGCATTGCCACAGCACATTAAGGACGTGTGTACCGGGACGCCAGTTCAGGATGAATTAGTCCGTGCCAGTTCGCACAGGGATTTGGCATTAATTTGTTCTCCCATGACAGTACCGTTGCACCTCTTCCTTTCTAATGATTACATGTTGTTTAACTGTGAGGTGAGCGACCTCAAGAGAGAATGTGTTTGATGAGGATGTTTGTTTAGGTAAATAAAAGTAACGAAATCTTTCCAGTTTTGATCATTTTTTGTATCGTATCAGAACATGATTTTGTTTTTGGGATGAGACTTTCGGTGTCAACGAAATTCCAAAAAATTGAACTTTTATTACCTGCACGAGCATCTCAAAAAATCAGCTTTTAATAACACGCTGTCATTGCGTTTACATAAGTGCTGATTTTAAAAAAATAAGTTAATGACTACAGCAAATTAAACCTAGAAAAATGTCATTTTGAGCACGTGATTATATGAAATGAAATAAATAGGAAATTGGATATTTTTTAAAACTATAATTGCGGGACAAAGTTTTTTGGATCGTTTGAAATACTAAAGTGACTCATTCAATGAAACTATTAAAATGAATAAAAATATAATTCAACTTTCACGAGCACGTGGTGATTGGCCGTTCAAGAAATAATGCTCTGATACGATACATTAAAATATGCATATCAGATTTCATTTTTATCTTTTATTACTATTTTTTTAATCTTATGGCTATGGGACTTAGCACTTTGGATTAGTAGAACCCATGGTTCCATCTATTACAATACAATAAAATTAAATTAAAATCTAGGCGAGTTTGGTATAACAGTGGAATGTTAATGTTCACTAATTAAATATGCCTGTCTCTCTCCATATATACATATACTATTTCATCTTCATCATTAATCGTAAATTTGTAGATATGGCATAGATTCTACCTACAATATGAATGTAACCGATCAGTACGTTTCAGTAATAATCGTACCATGACAAACTAAAATATTTTACATTCATTTGAGTTTTGATGTAATGGCAACTTTCATTTCAGATTGTTTTCAATATAAAATGATGAAAATTGGATTGGATTTGGAATAAAATGAATGACAGTTTTTTAGAAGTATTTAAATAAATAGTTGTTCAAATTATCTCAGACTAAAAATTCAAATCATGAAATGACATATACTCTATAATAATTTGATTTTCCCCATGAGTTTCATTTTATTGCAAAATTTGATACGGCATATTATTTTTAAATGTACTAGACCCACTTATTCGATGATAATTTCCTGTAATCGGTTTTCGAACGTAAGATGCTCTTGTTTTTGAGCCAAGATCTTACCACCACGCCACCACTGTTTCTTTTCTCACGGTATTTTTAACTGTTCAATCTAAACGGGAATCACACTTTTTACAGCTATCCTAAAAATTATTATCTGCTCACTCTGCAACTCACCGAATATCGACGTCCAGTCAATCCATACAACTTTCCCATCTCTTCATCAGTACGTCGCCTGTCTTTAAGAACAGCTGCGTCAACTTTTTCGATACTTTCCAGAAGTAGGTCTGTCATCAATCAAGATTTCACCCTTTCCGAAATGAGAAAATCAATAGTGCACTTGAGGTTTTCCAGCAGCTCTGTCTTTGTAAATGTGCTCAACATCACGATAGTTGCTCTGGCATTTTTCACAGCGAAGAAAACAATCAAAACCGCACGCAATTCCATAAGACATCACAAAAAACAAGGAATCAGCGAATCTACTTTTTATGGAAAAAAATCCCTTTATAGAGATTTTACTCTGGTTTGGCAGGACAAAGGGATCTTCACTTAATGCATTTTCCATTTTCCCATCATTTGCAGCTGCTCAAGAGGAATTGAGTTTCCCCACGTCTGACTTGCTACAAAACTATGCACTATAAAAGTTTGGTCTATGGAAGCATTATTTCACTTTCTAATGTCCAAGGGGGGTCATCTCGTAATTTGAGATGAGAGGCTTCAAGTATGGTGGTTGGATCTCGCCAACCCAGTGAGTACACTAATAGTTGGGGGTTAGACTCCTCCCATCGATGACGGGACGTAGTTCCTTCGGGGAGGTTTGTACCGTGGTCGGTGATGGCCATTAGGACTCAACCATTGTTCCCGCTCATTGCTGTTGCGGCGGTCCCGTCATTCAGTGTCTATGATTAATTCGTGTGCCTTCGTGGCGGGTCGGAGAGTCTGTTCTATGACTTCACTTTCTAGAGGAGAGGGGACCAAATTAATAGTTAAAAACATGCACGCTGTGTTAAATATTATAGTAGTGAAAAAATACACAAAAATGAGAATATTATTTGAAAAAAGAACGTAAAATAAAGAAAATCACGATCGCAAAGTTGAAATTATCATGTGAGAACATTATTGTTTTTAAGTCGCTATTTCCCTTAATTAATTTAAGTCATTTACTAGTTTAACCAGTTTGAAACAATCACAAGATTTCACTATCAGCCTCTATCTCCCCCCTTCTCTCTCTACTTTTTTTTAAAAATTTCATTTTTAATTTTTTTAGCAGGCAAACACAATTTTGAAGCTCGACCGATTTTGAGATGAAATGATAGTTATGATGCCATAGTTTTACGGATCTACTGTCAAAGGAGCATGCGTAATAATAAGGCAATCCTGTTAAAAGCAGTGTAAACCTTTTAAAAACCCGTATACTTTTTAAAAATATGCATAATAATAATGCAATACTGGTAAAGGAAGGTAAAAAAATATATGCCATCAAAATATATTAATGAATATTGCAATTTATGCTTTATTTATTGCCTATGTGATTTCGAGCTTCAATTATTCGTTGTCTTCAACTATTCAAAAGCTCCTAACGAAAACATCATGTTCTTACATGTAATAAATATTTAATTTTGATATTTGATATTGATTTTAAATAAACACTTATTGATAACTATATTAATGAATTCGAGTTATTGTATCTGTATTATATTGAATGATGTGCTATACCAAAATAAAGAATTTAATATATTCAATATTTCAATTTAAACTTAAATATGCTGCTATACAATTAAAAAAATCGATAAATAAAAGTGCAGTGAACTGTTTTATATGTTATGCATGAAAACCTCCTTTAGATATTATCACTTTTTATATGTTACACATGATAACCTTCTTTAGGCATTATCGTTTTTTTATATGTTACACATGATAACCATCTTTCGGCATTGTCACTTTTTATATGTTACATACGATAACCTTCTTTAGCCATTATCACTTTTTATATCTTACGTATGATAACCTTTTTTAAGCATTATCAATTTCTACTGTAAAATTCAACAAGTATAACTAGTTATTTTTGTAAAAATCCACTAATATTAGAAATCTGTTCAAAAATCAACTCAGCATTATCTTTCTTAAGTAACGAAATAAGTATATATTTAAATCTAATTAATATGAAAAACTTATGCGCATGCTGAAAAAAAACTACAATCCTTATGTGAAATATGTTGATTATTTATTATTAAAGAAGATTGTGTTGCATTATATGTACGAATTCTGGATATATTTATAAGCATTCATTTTCTGCTATATGGGACTGTAAGATTGCAATGCTACTTTATATATATATTATTATCTTAAGAGACTAATAGCAAACTTCTTGAAGGAAATAAGATCGAATAAAAATTTACTAAGTGTTCTCTGTGGAACGGATAACATAACATGGCCATAAAACACCCATGACAAATTTTAGATTATTTTTTTTATCATTGTATCTACGCTTCTACTCAAACTGAGAAGCAGTGGAACCTTAAAGGGTAAAAAGTTTTAAATAAGATTAAACATTCATAAGATAATGAATACACGGATTAAATTCCATATGAAAGAATAACTAAAACTTTTCACCAAAGAAATAAAACAAATAGGAATGCAATCGTTTTCAAGCAAATATTTCTTTAAATCCAAAATCATTTGAATCGAAGCAAAGAAATAAGAAATTTAATAATAACTTTCATACAAAGTTTTTCATTTCAAGTGATTCCATTCTCCATTTACTTCTGGAAAAAAGGATTATTGCCGAAATATCATTTCAATATTCCAGTTTCCGAAAAATGTATTGTTTGTACCATGTTAAGAAACTTCGTATAAAATTTCATTTGAAACTTTAACTACTTTTATAGAGAATATTTAATTTCAAGAAAGTTTTTGAATATAAGATTCTTCCATCTTTCATTCTCCATTTTGAGTTTCCTCCGAACAAAAACTTTTTCAAACTTTTCCCTGCTTTCCAGAGAATTGAATACTTTATGATAAACTGCACGATTTTATAAAGGAATTGGTTGTTAAAGTTCATGAACTTTCAGTCTACTCAAAATTATATTTTTATTCGAAATGAATCGAAAGAGATAAACCCTCACAAATATAGAGTCAATGTTTTAAAGATAATAACAGTAGTTTTGAGTTTTCATTTTTTAAATCTTCATTTTAACAAAATAGTACACCTTGATCAAGCATTAAAGCCCAAATTTCTATTAAATTATGATAATTGATTATTTCTAACAACATACGAAAAAAAATGTAGTATGTTCTTAATTATCTGGTTTAGAATTTAAATCTTTGTTGAGAATTTAATTGTTTTAACACATCAAAAATTTTTCCTTCTAAGACAATCATAATGAAATGGAAAGTCACGTACCATACATTTTGTGTTTATGCATAAAAAATTATCAATATCATTATTAACTATTATCATTATCTAATATTCCATTCGTATTTTAGGTAAGTAATTGTTGTAATGGAGGCTTTAATCTTTTAAGTATGCCTAGTTTCATTCTTCTATAAACTTAGATTAAAAAATACATGTAAGTTTCAAACGAACATTAGCATGATTCAACTATATATCGAAATATTTAAAAAATCAAAAGATATATTTATGAAAATTTGGGAAAATACAGAAATCAAACACTTCTTTGCAATTTTCATCAGCTACTTCAAGAACTAACTTCCCTTCAGGTGTTTATTAAAGCATAAATTACTTTAGTGGCATTAAAATCAAGGTCTTTCAGAGCTTATAATAAAGACAAACTCAAATTCAAGTTTTCAGACACTGAATGCATAAAAAATTTCACAGAAATGTCATTTCGTTAATATTCGATGAAAACTTTCTGTACAAACTCAACTTCTTTCTTTATTCTAATAAATTGTTCAAAGAAAAGAACCTTTACATTCTAACTCTGCAAAGGAAGTGTTAAAAAATACATATTTATGAAGTCCAGTCTAGTCTGATGATTTGACTTGCATGAAAATTTGAATCTTCTTTAATTTGTAAAAGTGGTGTGTTGCGTGAAATTTCCAGTTTTAGATTATAAATGCTGGGAAGTATCAAAGTTGCAAATATAATATTTTGCTTGAATTCAAAGCTAAGCACAGCGACATCCAATAGATAAAGAGATCGACTGTTTTATTTCGACAAAATTCCTGTTTATTTTTATGGATGGCGCTATTTCCAGTTTTAGAATTTTAACAGAAATGAAAAGCTTTATTTTGCACTTTAAGTAGTTGTTACAACCCACAGGTAAGCACATACACTCACATACATACACAGACACACCAACACCCTCATTCATATTTATTTACACCGATGCACACACACACAACAAAATGTTCTCTTTTAATTGTGTAAGGTTTATTGATATTATTCATTTGAAGGAATCATTATGAGGAAAGAAATAATAAATATAACTTTTAGAAAGTTGAGTTCTGTAAGCAAATTAATTTAAATAATAGTAATATTAAGTTTAAGTAAATATTAAGTTATTTAAAATGAACATAAATTTTCTTTCAAAAACAGTTACTAATTTTAAAAGTGAAAAGTGTCTTAAATCATCAATTCTGTAATTATTAAAAAAATTATTCATTTCTAATAATAATGATTGCCATAAATTTAATTGCATCTTTTATGAAGGTTAGAGTCATTTACTTTGTACCGTCAATATCTTTGATCATTTCTATTTGCGTTGGCAATCGCATGAAAATTTAATTTTTTTTCTGTAAAATTGAGGAAAAATGAAATAAGTTGTTGATATTTTAATGGAATTTTTGGAATAAGGAATAAAAATATTAATTTCATTTAAATTCTAAAATATTACAAGCATTAAGTTTTGTCTTATAGCATTTTTAGAAGTAAGGTTGAATTTCATTGGGCGCATTGTACAGCTATACTAAATCCTTTTTACGGAATTGTCCAATCCTAATCGTAAATAAATAACTGAGCTTTAAATATGAATCTTTTAAACCTTTAACCACGGTGGTTTGTATTTTTTTTTGACAGTGTTAGAACTTCTATATTTCTTATTTTTAAGAAACGAATTATTTTTTATGGATATTTTCTTATATTTTGAATAACAGAATAATTGATGCATATCATCTCTCCTTGAACATTTGGTCTTAGGACATTTTTAAAGATTTCTACTCCAATCTGAAAATAATGCAGAGAATTGGTGATGAAACGAACGGTTCTATATTATATGTGAATTGTTGGTGCTGTTGGGTGTTGCTGCTAATGTTCCTGATGACTAGTGATGCCAGTAGATGGCACCACAGCAGCTGAATGAAGATTACTTATTCAATGTCATGGGTCACTATTGTGGTTGAATAGTGGATAGGATCTAGTAGGACCGAACTCGAAACTTTAGGTTTTGTAGCCGAGTTATATAGCCACTTTACAAAAGTAATTACATTTGTCAGTGGAATGTTATCTGGCTTCTGAAGCTTTCACCACAGAATAAAGTGACACCTGAAAATAAATTATAGATAATCAAAGACAATCAGGAAAATATGTTCATACTGTCATTGAAAGCAAGTGATATTACAACTTTGAAAGGGATTTAAAATCTGTAGTTTTAATAAAAGGAGAAGAAAAAAATGATACTTTATCATTGTTGAAAGATGTTCCTCGTTTATTAAATAGAGACAAAAATATAAAATCTAATAGGAATAAACATTTTAAAAACTACGAAATTAGGTAAACAATTAATTTTTATTTACAAAAATCAAATATTTAACTAAAAATAATAATCTTTTTGTGTGAATGAGCTGACTTTCTTAATTATGTTTATTTCCATAACCCCATGTCAAACATGCAAATCTCACTGTTCTGTGACGTAATATTCGATTTTAGAATGGTTCATTTGGAAAAGTTTTATCTTTTAAAGTTATTGAAAATGTGATCATTGACAATTTTAATAATTTAAAACGTATAAGAGATGCAGAGGTATGTAGAATTCAATATTCGTAAAAAATATGAATTTTTATGGTAATTCAATAAAGATTTAATTGTGAAAAATCAATTAAATGCACGTCTATCTTCCTTACAATACAATTATACTGTTTTAGAAGATTTTTTAAAAAAATATTCAGCCGCCATTTATATTTAGCTATGTGATTTTTAAGAAATTTTAAGACTGTTCTGTTGCTTTTACAATACATTTTACTAATATTGATATGATAATGTCCACATGTTCAAAGTTCAATTTGAAAGTAAAATAGTTCGAAACAAACACACCTAAAACTATGCATACTGTGAAACCAACCATTTTTTTTTGTATGGTATCGAATTTTAACATAATAATAACAAATTTTTAACTTAAAGTAAGATAATTTTAATGATGAATTAGCAGTTAAATTCTTTTATAACCCAAGTAGGGGAAAAACAAAAATAAATTGAATAACTTGTTCGAAAATGATTCACAAAAAAATTAAAAGGACTGCTCATAAAATTTCAATCTGGATTATTTTAAATGCAAATAAATAACTGTATTAAATATAAAAATAATTTTACATGTGAAATGTATGTTTCGCAAACGATAATTAAAAACTTGTTGTTAGAAGAAATGTAATTAAACTTGGCAAGAAACATTTCTTCTTAAAGTACAAATTCGTTAACTAGAAATAATTAAGGTCCCTAAGATGAAAGAAAATGAGCCACGAGAGAAAACGTGCGGTTGTGTTTTTTCTATTTACTTCCTGACGTGCTAGATTCTGTAAAGAAAAAGTAGCGATAAATTAAAGTTTTACGAACCAGAAAATTTCTACCACCTTCAAAATTATAGAATGTGACAAAGGTAAGGTAGAAAGATAGAACGCTAGGACTAAGAATAGAAAATTTCCAATTACTTTCTCGTACTTTTTTACTCGTTTTTATTCGTACTCGTATTTTTCGTACTCGTTTTTATTTACCGCTTTAAGCGGTAAATAAATTGCATTATTATTAAAATTCCTTTATAGAAGTGAATTCCTTAGTAACCTGCTTTTGCATCGATTTTGCAAGAATAGAAGTTCAAAATATTTTATTAAGAAACAATGAGTATCAACCAAATTAAAAATTTTTAACTAAATTTTTTTATAGGAATAAGATGTTGAATTGAAACTGAGCGCAATAATTATTTCCCTCTCAAGCTTGTCTCAAAAATCGATTAATTTTTTCATGAAAAGAATTACTCCACCATATGCTATAATTATACTATCTTCTATTTCTATCGTTAGGTAATTTTGATGTACCGATCTCAATGATATCGGCAACTCTATCTTACTAAAAATAATTTCAGACAAATTTTACTGCAACACATATAATTTGAATATATTTATAACTAAAAATACTTAATAAAACAAGTATTATGACATTCTGTAATTCAAAAGGTACAAACCAACAGTGAGAAAACTTTCCTTCTTTCAAATCGGAAAGTGTCACGGATAAAAGATAAAGATGACAACATAGGAAATGTGAAAACAACTCAATTACCTAAAGATACATACGCTATGGGGAATTTTATGTGGAAACAAGGCTTCATAAATACGAGGTTGTGACGAAAAGTAAGCCTGACTTAGACTTGCTATTCCTAGGTTTATTTTGCTTACAGCACTCCAAAGTGCCATCTTTGTTTAATATTTCTTTCATATTTTAAAAGATTTGTTTGGTTTGTTTATAGTGTACTGCTATTTTTAGCCTAGAACGGAGAAAACTGAAGTATAAGCTGTGATAAAATATTTTTTTACGTACAAGTATTTTAAAAATAGAGTGTTCAGGAAGACCTAAATCTGTTACTACAGATGAAATCGTATGAGAAATTCAAAAAATCATTATGAATGATCACCGACTGAAATTGTTAGAGGTTTCTGAGTCTATTGGCACATCAAAATATTTATTTTAATCGAGTTAGTTGGGTACGCAAAAGTTATCAGCCTGATGGGTGCTGCGTTTGCTGACCTTATATCAAAAACTGCTGCGCATAACGATGTCGGAAAAATGTTTGAAGCTAACCCAACTGATTTTTTGCTGCGTTGAGTCGTTGTGGATGAGACATAGATCCATCGCTATATTCTAGAGACCAAACAGCAATCAAAACAGTGGACAACGAAATACGAATCAGCGCCAAGAAAAGCAAAAAGTGTTTCATCTGCTGAGAAGGTTATGGTAACAGGTTTTTGGCATGTTAAGGGATTTCATATTTGGATTATCTAGAATAAAGCAAGAATCTTTTGGATAAACTGTATTCCAAAATTAAAGTAAAGCAATTAGTATTGTTAAGAAGAAGTCTTGTTTCACCAGGACAAGGCTGTCAACGGGATGGCAAAACGTCATGAACTGAAGTTTGAAATTGTTCTTCGTGCACCCTATTCTCCAGATATAGCCCCGTCGGATTATAGCATCTTCCCTAATCTGAAAAAATTTTTAGTTTTAAGGAAATTCAGTTCGAATTCATCTCAGCGACGAATCCGTATTTTGAGGCCTTAGACTAAATTTCGTAAAAAGAGGGAATCCAATCATTGCCGTACCGCTGGAGCAAGTGCATTTCTTTGAAAAGGAGTCACGTTGAAAAATAAGTCTATTAGGAGTCTAAATAAACATATTTATTTTATTTTCCAAGATAGGACGGAAATTTTTCATCTTAATCTCGTATCTCACTTGGAAAAATATTCTGAAGTAATAGTAAAGATCTTGGAGTGATGGTAACTAAAGCAGAAAAAATTTACTATCCAGCCTTTAGTTATCTTTCGTAAGATTAACTAGATAAAAGAGTCTTTTACCATGGATTTAGAATTTTTTATTCTTAGTTCATGGTCCTTTCCCTACCAACTTTAAAAGGTTCGACCAATTTGACAATTATCAGTGTAGTAATGTTAGAATCGACAAGCCATTTTGTTATGTCACGAAATGGTTCCTAGAATTCTTGTAATATGAGAAGAAACAGAATGAGAATGACAGAATACTAGTTCTTAAGCCTTTACATACTTTCATTCCCTTCATTTTATACAGAAAATAGTATCGTGAATCGTGTACAATAATTCACCATCGCCGGAGTCAGAGGATCAATATTTTATATCCTAAGTCACGTGAACATTCTCATCTAGAGGCACGTGCAAACAACGAAACGAGGCATTAAGTACATTATAGATAGCTTCTAAAAATTCATAGATCCAAGAGATGTTCACCTTCATTTGCTGCTAGTTGTTTCAGGAAGTATCTACAGAACAGAATAATAGATTAGTTTAATGTATAAGTGATGGAGAGAAAACATGTTAACGAAAATAAATGATATAGATTGCTTAGCTTGGAAGACTTCTTTCAATTTGAATGAAAAATTGCATTGGATATATTTTGAGGTGTTTAATATATATAACTAATAATTATACTATACTAAAATAAAATTTAAATAAACTGGTAGCTTAATACAGATGTTTTAGTAGTAACAGAAATACTACTGAAATAATTTTCAAATATAAGTATTTGTCGTAGAAGAATGTTGCGTAATTCCTTGATATATGAATGTTACTTTGTCCTGATAATTCGAAATTTCTATTATTGCTTATTTTTCAATTTGTAAAAATATTAAATTTGATGCTTGGGAAATACACCACATTTTAATTTTCTGGGATTCCTACTAAATCTTAAGACTCTAGTGAAAAATAAGCAAAGTAGCTTCAAATTCATTTTGAAATTTCAAATTGTAATGAATTGTATGATTAGACAACTAGTAAATATTATGATATCAGACAGGCAGTTTAGAACAAAATTGGTGAAAATCTTGCTCCGATTATTTAGATGCAATGAAAGAGCATCGAACTTTAAAGAGAAAGTTACATCGTTATTTGTCTTAAATGTTGTAACTATAATTAGTTTTGTAATTGCTATAAGAGGAGGGTTTTACTGTTATGTGTTCATTTTTAAAAACACCTGATAGTTAGCATTATGAGTTATGCTTCCTTTTTAAATATAAATGTAAGCTTTCTTTCTTTTATACTGACTTCATGACTAAAGAAAATTAATAAAAATTCTCAGTTTTTTTCTAAGAGCATTCTCTGTACCAGCTGTTTTTGGTTTCAAGTACTAATTATTTTATAGAATACAAACAACCCTTAACCTTACTACTATCTCAAAAAAGACAAAATATATGATTTTAAATAGTTTATTATGAAACATATAAATTTCTCTAAGTCTTGTAGAAAAATGTATTTGTTATATAAAGCTACGAGTCTCTGTGCTAACGTTAATTTGAGTTTTATAGGTTTTCAATTCAAAGTTATAAATTGCTTTTAAAATTTTGTAGTTGGCAAAATTGTGCGTAAGAGTAATCTTATAGCAATCCTTTTTTTAAATATCGTATTGGATTCTTAAAAATATTTTATAAAATTATTATTTTAAATCCTTTAAAATATTGTATTTTTTTAAATATAGATATTTAAAGCCGGTACCTTTCATTTCTCTATTGAACAAACATTTTATATATGTTTACAGTTAGATTCAAAAATGAAATTAGAAGGCGCATGAAAAATTACAGGTACCTTTTGTTTCTCTATTGAACAAACCTTTTATATAATTTAAAAAGTAAATTCTAATACGTGTAAAATTCTACAAAAAATTCCAAATAGAATTTGTGTTTGAAATTAAATGAACAATACTAATAGCACGATTCTATTAATGCACTAAAGAAGATGCATAATGCATAATTTTCCTCTGAAAGTTTAGATGTAAATGTAAAAACAAATGAGAAATTGTAAGAGTTTGAGTCTTAACTACATTTGAAGGCTCAATTATATTGATGATATAATTTTACTTTTTTTTACTTTTTGCAATTTTTACCCATGCAATATTCAGTTTTGTTCAATTTTTTTTTATTTTGTTAATTTAGGCACTTCCTTTTAGAGTGACTACTATATATCTGGGGGGGGATACCTTAAACGTTTTAATACACAGATTATAGTCTATCTTTGTGTTCTACTTTGCACCATAATATATTACCGGAATTGATTCACTTTATAAAATTTTGAAATCTTGAATTCAAAAGTACTGTATAAATGGGATAATAAAATCCCTTCTTTATAAGGAAAAGAATAAGATTTTCGAAACGACTGAAATCTTTGGAAAATCATATAATTTTACATACAGATAATTGCGAAAAATCATTTTAGTAATACTTCAAAATAATGAATATATTTATGTGATTTTTAAAAAAAATAATTTTTTCTATTTTATCTTAGATTGTAGGTTATTTTATTTATTACTACAATATTTTCACATTTACATTTTCTGAAAAAAAGCATACATTTCAGTTAAAAGTTACTTAGATTTCACATTTTCCCATATTAAAAATTTGTTGATAGCTGACTTAGATAAATATGATGTAGTTTATTGAAAAAAGAAATGATATAGTTTACATTGAAAAAAGAAAATCACAAAATTATGTAAATTTATACCTTTATAGCTTTATTCAAATAGTTTACCTATCAAAGTTATCAAGACGATTATTTTTTCAATCATATGGCGTAGAGAATAAAGTTAAAGGTATTCTAAAATCTGTCATCTTTAGGAAATGAAGATATCGATTTTGCATCATTTCACAGATACTGAAGATTGCCCATTTCTGGAATTGAGTTTTAAAATCCTTGCCACGGTTGGTTGCCTCAGCTTCTCGGAAAATGATTTTTTATTGCCTGCAGATATTTCGTGAAATTATATTTTTATTATGTTGAACGAATCATTTACTGCAGCTCTTGTATCACAGATTATAAACTTTTCTATAGTTGCTTCATTATTTGAGTATATTATCCCTTTCATTAATTGAACAGATTTTTAACAATTATAATTTTGTTCAGTAACTTTACTAAATTCTGCATATCATGCATTAAAAAATATTTTTGTTAGCAATGAATAGTTTTATCCAATGACCTTAATTTGGCGTAAAAAAGAAATAACTTGATAATAAGATTTATCATTTATCCGAATCACCAATATAATTAAAATTATAAACACATTTTAATTTTAATTTAATGAATAACCAGATACCCTTCCCCTCGATGACTCCGAATGTATGGCACTGAATTAGCCGACATAGCTGCAAAGACAGCTACCATTTCTTTACAACTGCCAATTCCAAACTCTGACGTAAAAAGACACCTTGGTAGATTTATCCCCAGATTATGGCAAGAATCTTTGGATACACAGGTCTCTAATAAACTACGGTTTGTTCACCCTTCTATCGTTTTATGGCCTACCCTTCCGATTGGAGAGCATGATGTTAAAATATCTCGATTACGCGTCTGTCACACCCGTTTCACACGCAAACATCTTCTGTTTGGTGAAGAGTGTCCCAAATGTACAACGTGCCATGTTCAATTTCCTGCCATTCATATATTATTAAAATTCCGTGTTTTTAATGTTCTCCGAATGCGCTTTTTTAATGCTTCATCTCTAAATATTAGTGATTTAGAAGGGGGAAATCTCCATTGCAACATTTTATTTATTTCTTAAAAACTAAGAATTTTATCATCTTATTTAAATATAAAAGTTTTCATTTTTAACCGTGTTTAGTACAGTAAAATTTACGTATTTTGAAATTTGCATCTTATTATTGCTGATATATTTTATCGTACATTTTGACTAATCATTTCTATCATAATATTGGAGCATCATGGCAAAATCTGGTTCTTGCGCCAGAATAACTTAACAAACTAATTAACTAACCTTCAATGATTAGGTATTTAATTTAAGAAATATCTCCAAAAAATTTGCATTTTAGAATCTTAGAGAATCTAAAATAAATTTGTAAGTCAGTTTTGTCAAAACAACCCAAGGAAAAATGGGCATGCACTGAAAATTTAAGTTCCTAGCCATTCCAATAAAAAATTAACAAAAACAATTTACTATGATTTAATGCGATAAATAAGAATTTCTCCGATATCATAGTTTTCTAAAAATTGTATAATCCTTAGATGGGTTAGTATTGAAAGGGGTCGTTTCTTGCCCAGGCTTTCTGGTAGTCATTTGGTATCAGGTACTATGTCTAATACGTATGTACCACTCATTCTTAATGTATTTGTTAAGAAATGAAAACATTGAAAAGAAATTAACTATCGAAGTGGTATTCGTTATAATCGTATATCTAAACCAATTTATATATGTGTATTATAATTATCTAAGCTGACTTTACAGCTTAAATCTTCGGTAAAAATTACAGTCTTGATACCTTTTGTAAAGGAAACAGAAGTGCTAAATGATTTCATTAAATTCCCTTACGATACATATCTCATGGACATATTTTTCGCTCTTTTTTAAAATCAATTTTTGGAAATATTTTCAATTCATTTTTTTTTCAGTTTATTTATATTCTTATAAGTTGAAAACTGATATTTTAAAATCAATTAATATTTAATAATAATTAAAAAAAGGTTGGGAATTCAACCCGTGTTGGAATTGTGTTTATATTTACTCGGGTACTGAATGTTTGTAAGATTAATAGATGCAAAAATTCAATTTATGAGAGTATAATAATATTTATTATTGTCAAAAATATTCTTCCTTCAATCTTTTTCTGTACCGTCAAAATAATTAAGATTACTGCATTTTAATTGCGCAAAAAGTATCAAGACCAAAATACTATTTTTTGTAGTAAGAACAATACATAAATGTATTTATATATTTTAAAAACATAGAAATTGTTTTTATTTGAGTACTGATCTATAAAAGCACGTGTTTCTTTTTACATTTAGAATGCTCTATTGTTCTGTATATAAATGTCTGAAATATATTTCATGGGCTTGTTCCTATGAATGAAATAATATATCATTCAAAGAAATATAATAAAATTTTGCTATCTGTTGAAATATGTATTCTAAAATTTCAATCAAAATTTCTTATTTGTTTTTACTTCTTCCAAACTGGAAATTATTCATTTTATTAAAAAGTTTTTGATATCAAAGGAAAAAAAGTTTTTGAAAATTTGTGCTTAATATAAACAGTATTCTCAATATACTGATGAAAAGTGCAAGAAAATATTTTCCAAAGAAACATAATAAAAGTTACTTTCCTTCTGGTAAAAGATACATTCTAAAATATGAATATAAATTTCTAATTTTTAAAAAACTTTTTTTAACTTCGTTATTAATTAATTTATTTTATTACTAAAATTACTTTTTTCGGGAAAATGTGTTTCAATTTTTTTAGAAAGAATTTTGAAATTATAAACTCAAAATAACTGTTGATTTTACTTTCTGTATTAATTTTCATTATTATTGTCATTTTAAAAATATTACCCAATTATCTGAAATTGCAATCTATATTTACCTTCAATTTATCTTTCCTCGACTTTAATTGGAAATCATTAGGAACCTTAAACAGTTAAATAAATATGAAGTAAACAAATTCTAGAGTGACTTTAAAAATCAAAGCAAAATAATGATATCTATTGGGTTAACATATTCATCTTCGTGTACGTTTTATTTTGTTTCGACCAATACTATGACGCGTTCATATTTAAAACTATGGTTTCTAATGGTACTTGCCCAGATCAAGTTCGCTGTGGCAGTCAGCGATTTTAATCCCATCGTGCGTCTCTTGTTTTAACTAGGACCAACTAGAACCAAGGGTATGTCGTAACTGCACACGCATCCCATTTGCTTGCACAGCCCCTTTTTACAGGGAGGGGGAGGGCACATTCATGCATCTCACAGAACAGATCATGACAGATCCTCCTCCATGCTTAAGACGACCAGGGACCTTTAAAATGACTTATTGCAATTTTCGCCTTAGCAATTGGAAATTTGACAAGTATTAAGAGTAACACTACAAGAGATGACTGAGAAAAGTTTAAAGCATTATGTTAATTTATTTATGTGTTAGGGAGTAATATAATATAATAGTAGCGAATTAATAATGCTCCAGGCGCTCCATATTTGTTCTAAAATGCTCCAATTTTTATTATCGTTTACTCTAACCTTTTTGAAACAAAAATTGGGATTAATTTTGAAATTCGAGTACGGAATATCTAAATTAACCAATATAATAACTCAAAACTACTGATTTTTTCAAAAAGTTTCAGCAGTTTCGAATTATTACATTGTTTAATTTTGATATTTCGTAATCAAGTTTCCAGATTAATCCCAATTTTTGTTTCAAAACGGTTAGAGTAAGTAATAATAAAAAATTGAGAGTTTTCGAACAAATTTAGAGAGCCTGGAACATTTTTGTTAACATTATTTATTCGCTACTATTATATAATTCTCCCCCCCCAACTCATAAATAAATTAATATAATGCTTTACAATTTTCTGTGCCATTTCCTATAGTGTTACTCTTAATGCCTGTGTAATTTCGATTTGCTAAGGCGAAAATTGCAAAAAGTCATTTTAAAGATTGCTGGTCACTTTAACAACTGGAAGAAGAAATCACGATAATACGCTTGTACAGATGTCCTCCAAACGTGCACCTGTCCTGTTGTAGGGATAAGTGTGAAACACTATTCGTGAGACTATATTGCTTTCTTCCACTTTCAATTGATCAAGTTTTGTGACTATTACATCATTGTAGGCTATGTTTAGCATAAAAATCTATGACAAGTCGCTTGGGAATTGCTGCTCTACTATAAATATTCTGTTTATGAAGATGCATTCTAACTGCAATCACTGATATGGGAGAAAACAGATGAAGGTTCAGTTTTGTGATAACTTTTGCTGTAGTCATCCGCTTTTTATGCATTTCAATAATCTTCAATACACGTTGGTTTGTTTCACTGAGCTTCAGTTTCCATCCACTATTTTGCTTTTTTCAGCTTGTTTTGCCGCGTTGTGTGTATGCTTTTATGACTTTAAACACCATAACCCTAGAAACGCCTAAACGTTGGGATGTTTCGGTCACACTTTCTCCACTTGGATTGACTCCTACAATTTGACCTCTTTGAAAATCTGAGAGGTCAAATATTTTACACATTTAAAAAACAATCCAAGAATTAGAGTATAGGGTGATCATAATTAAACTGGGAGTTCTCACAGTAGCCTTATCTATTAGCAAGAATGATGCCACATTTTGTAGGAAGATTGAACAAGACAAACAATGAAAGATTCCTCGAAAAAAGTCCAAAAAGTCACCGCTAGGGGAGTATGTGGCGCTGTGTAATACAAAATAGAGTTTTAACAAATACAAATCAATGCGGAAATAAAATTACCTTTTATTTTGAACATTTTCTGATGTAGTTCAAGTGCAATATGGCATAATTTTTTAAAAAGCGAAATATTTACATAAACACCGATAAAGTCTATTTATCTACAATTTCACTTATTGGGTAACAGAGAAGGTTGAACAAAAGGAGTTCATAATTCCACTTTCACGTTACATCCATTGGCACAGTGCCAGCTGCTTGGGCTTTAAAAGGCTATGTGTTGCTTTTCGAAGCAATCGGATTGAAAGTTTATGTGCAATGTCTCCTTCTTTAGTCCAGCGTGCGTTAATGGCCAAATTTTTTTACCTCAACCAGTATGACGCGTCACCCGCTCTTCGAGCTTTTAGAAAGCACAAAAAATGCGTAAACGTAACGAAAGACCTGGCTAAGTTGAAGGATAAGATATCATGGACTTTACGAGAGATTCTTGCTCACATGTTACTTTCTGCTGTTGTGAATACTGCGTGCATAATGCAATATGTGGTCCACAAACACGGCGGCCACATTGAACATGTGCATAATAAAAGGTGCAAATGTGCAAAATAAAAGGTAATTTTATTTCCGTATTGATTTGCATTTGTTAACGCTCTATTTTTTTATTACACATCGCCACATATTCCCCTAGTGGTGACTTTTGGAACTAATAATCTTATTTGCGGAATCTTTTGTTTCCCGTCTTGTTTAATCTTCCTATAAAATGTGGCGTCATTCTCGCAAAAAGAACGCGCTACAGAATACTGTGAGCACTGTCAGTTTAATTA
This sequence comes from Argiope argentata, assembly GCA_026289955.1. Lineage (NCBI taxonomy): Eukaryota > Metazoa > Arthropoda > Arachnida > Araneae > Araneidae > Argiope > Argiope argentata. The sequence continues at coordinate 4,097,882 of JAOUZG010019159.1, forward strand.
TGGATGCCCTCTACTTCTGAAAAGCTGACACAAATTACCAGAATATATGCATTGCTATTTATAAAAAACTCTGATGGCTGTTATTACATTTTAATATTTCTGAAGCGCAATCAAAAAGGTCACTTTTATTCATAGGATAAAAACCTGTAATTTATTATTCTATTTTCATTCATGAAATGCCTTCAAAATTATACGTTATCCTTATTTTTATTAACGTTATATTAATGATTAAACTTATATTAATATAAAACTATTAAATATACTTTCACAATAATGTCAAGCAATGATATTTTTGAAACGCTGAAGGTCTTTTCGATGAAGTACATTCTAGAAATATAATGATAATTATTGAGATGATCTTTTTGATAGATTTTTTTTATTTGAATGATAAACAATGTATTCTTTTTTTAAAAAAAACGATATGGATTTTATTCTTCAAGTTTTGTAACTTCAAAGGTTGTATTCTTCAAGTTTTGTAAAAATTTATCGTATGTAAATATATATTTGTTTATTAATTTGGAGGTAATTTAATAATATAATCGTTGATAATACAAAATCCTTTCTAATATAATTCAGTCTATATATTTAGAACCCATTACATTTAACTAAAATGAACCATTGCATTTAACTAGAATGAGTTTTTCGTCAGATACATTTTAACCACAACTTTTCGGGCTAAACTGACTACGATAGTATAATCAAATCAAAAATTCAAAATTTGCTTAATCTCTGTAATCAAAAATTTAAACACTATTTAAACATATTATGAAATTTTGATATTCCAAAATATTTGATAGCTCATCAATAACATTTCAACGTTGGTATTTGTATTATTTTTGAAAACATAATAGGCTAAAAGTATTATTTTTAATTAAAAATAGTAATTTTGATATAATAACAAAATAAAAAAGAAAAGAGAAATGCATTTAATATAAACATAAAATATAAAAGCAGAAATTATCTGTGAAAATATAAATACAGAGAAATCCAAAAAGCTGACAAAATTAATTGACATGTTAATCTACTGTACAATTGTGGATTAAATTCTTTAAAATACTATTTTTCACAAAAATAAATTAATAGTAAGTATTAATGAATATACTTTTATAAAAATATATTTAAAAGAAACCTATTCCTTCAAAACATTAAAAATATAAAGGTAATAATTTTGCTTTAAAATATTTATTTTTCTCTTTGAAATATATCTAATACGTTGAAAAAAAAACCCCAACTTTCTTTCCTTTTCATCTTAATTTTATTAGAGGACAATGGGTGCCTGATGGCGTTATGACGCACAAAGAATTATCTTCTAACTTGAGTTACATTCATATAAAAAATGAGACAGAAGAAAACAAAAACTGATTATCTCTCAATTTTCGACCTTCCACCTTTTTATGAGCTTCTCATAAATCCCGAAATGGAAATCGAGCGCTCTTAACTTTTCTTTGGACTTGGATTGGGGAATAAATTCAAAAAACAGAATGTGAATTCTTTCTTTCTTTATTATCAGTCTTTGGAATTTAGATTACGTTTCGAAAAGGTTATTTTTTTTTTCGAATATCACAGCATCTTGGAGAGATAACAATTTTAGTTTCTGAACTGAATTGTATTTATCATAAATGCATTAAATATGTATTGAAACTTATGTAGAATGTGTGACCGTTGGCGCCTAAAGTCTAGATTGTTCGATAGAGAGCTTTCAAAGTTCGCATAAAAGTATTTTAAAAGGTATAAATGTAGGGCAGATTTCAGGAAAAGTTTCTGAACTGAATTGTGCTTATGTTGGTCAGAATGTGTACTGAAACATGCAAAATGTGTGACCACTGGTTTCTACATACCTGAATGTCTGGTTAAGGGCTATTATCAGAAAATATTTTAAATGTTGGACAGATCTTAGAAACCGTTTCTGAACTGAAAACTGACAAAAAAGTACTTTAGATGGTGTAAGTGTAGGGCAGATCTCAGAAAAAAGCTTTTAGAAGTTTTCATTAATTAAAAACTTAATAGTGGCTTTGACAGTTTTCCAAAATAACTAATTAAGTTATTACTTGCAAAAATATTTTTTCATCGTTTAAAAATTAAAAAAAAAATGTGTTTTATGAATTTAATCATTATTTAATTTATTTCTGAATTTTAAGTATTGCTTTGGCACTATAGATTTTGATTATCTTTAGAAGAAACACAAGATGTATTAATAGATTCAGTAAAATTAATCACTTATATTTAAATTGTGGAAAGTTACTGATATATTATTATTTATTTTTTGCTCAGTTTACATGAAAAAAGAAATAAAGCTACAATATGGTGAAAGATAAAGTGAAATTAGAATATTGATTACTTGAACAATCATGCTTTGAATGACGTTATGTTGACAATGGACTCTTTTTCATTTAATTCATTTATACAAAAAATCAAACAAGTGCCAGACTTTTAAAATTATACGGATTTAATGTCTATTCAAATTTGATTGTGGAAAATACTCAACTTAAGAAATCAAAAACATCGAGGTACTTTTAATAAATTTTTGTTGTTGCTATTGTACATAATGCCTAAAATTCTAATCAAATACTGAAATTTTTTTATTATCAATGTGTGTGTGTGTGTTTATTTAGCTCCTTTATGTATTTATAAATGCATTCATTTAGCTCCCTTATCTATTTATAAATGTATTTATTTAGCTCCTTTATATATTTATATATGTATTCATTTAGCTCCCTTATGTATTTATTAATGTATTTATTTAGATCCCTTATGTATTTATTAATGTATTTATTTAGCTCCCTTATCTATTTATAAATGTATTTATTTAGCTCATTTATATATTTATATATGTATTCATTTAGCTCCCTTATGTATTTATATATGTATTTATTTAGCTCCCTTATTTATAAATGTATTTATTTAGCTCCCTTATTTATAAATGTATTTATTTAGCTCCCTTGTCTATTTATAAATGTATTTATTTAGCTCCTTTACATATTTATATATGTATTCATTTAGCTTCTTTATGTATTTATATATGTATTCATTTAGCTCCCTTACATTTTGAAGTTGTTGAAATAACTTGCACTTAAACATGTTACATAGGTAGACTCCTTCTGAATGGATTATGTTTAAAATTAGATAGAAATTTACAAATGTAATATTTCATTCTATGTACATAATTTCTTTCATCTAGCTCAGAGATAATTAGAATTATTATTGTCGATTTTATATTATTGCGATATTTTATATTATTATCGATACCAAAACTGAGTTTTTTTTTTATTTCATGGAAATTTGAAACGCGAGAATTTTTTAAAATATCGAGTTCACATTCTTTTAACATTACAATATTCTCTCTATATTTTATATACGAAAAAGTAAAAATAAATCATAGCATAGATTATCACAGATCCCTTGAAGAGCTTCCATTATGCTGGAAGAGAAATAAATTTGAGTTTGTTTTTTCTCATCATCCTTTTATTGGTCGAAAATGATGCTTAATGGAACTCCTACACAGAGGGAATTGCTCCCCGAAGTGGGTACATTAAGAAGAAGAATCATAAGAAGGAAAAAAGGCTAGATTATCGTTCCTTTTTCAGCCTATCATTTTTTAACAATACGAGAGAAATGAAATCCTTACAAATACCGCACAGAAAATTCAGACTCATTCAACTTTTATTTAAAAATGGATTCCAGGAATCGATTCAAAACAAAGAATGGGTTTTCTTTCTCCCCCCATTGCTTTCAATGTTTGGAATAAGATAAAATTCAGGTTGTTTGAAAGATTTGGATTTTATCCGAAAAGAACATTTTTTTATTTTTACTTTTGCGTCTCAGGAATTGAAATATTGTGATAGAAAGATGGAATTTTGGTTTTTAAATTACGTTGTGTTCGTCTAAAAGAAGTTTTCAAACCAGATTTAAAATATTTCATGTTACGAATTCAATATGCAGAGATCATATAGAATTTGTATTGTATGAGAAATTCTTGGTTGTTTGAAAAAAAATGAAAAGGTAAGCATTTACAAATCTGAAAGATGGAATGAAATCTCATTAATCAGAGCAACTGAATACATTCATTTTAACATTTTCATTTGTACAAATGAGGAAAAAAATTCTTGTAATGGTTACAAATGAACCAGTTTTCACAAATACATCTGAAAGCAAAGTAATTGAAATGTGTATTGAAAAAATACTAAAAATTTCAAAAAAATTGTTCGAATAGCGGATATAAAATTTGAGTATTATCCCACCAAAAAAATTAAAGGTCTCTTATTCCATTAAATAAATATACTCAATTAATTTTTATTTAAATAAGCTGAAATGCATGTAAAACTATAGAAATATCCTGCATAATACAAAAAATTATATGATATTATAAAGTTTATTGTACATAATTGATTAGTTAAAGATTAAAAAAAAAAAACAAAATAAACCATTTTGTATTTGTCGATATTTCTATAGTTCCATTGTGTGGAAAATTTCGTTTTTAATTTGTGGTTTCAATATTAATAGATCAATGGAACTACAAAACTGGTGAAAAGGGGTTTAATTTGAAATTTCCATGTGATTTTGTGACATTTTTCTTTCTTCCTATTTTTTTTAAAAATTTATTCACATCATTACACCCATACAACTTCTACTGATCTTTTAGAATAATCTCCAATATTTCGATTTTTTTACATCCAATGAATTACAAATCAATAAATTAATAATTTACATGCTGTATATGGTTTGAAAATTCGTTATGGAAATGTAACAATCATATTAGTAATGAACCACTTTCAAGATTGACTATCTATAAGATATTGTTTCTGGTGAATTATGATGAAATGTGAGATAATTCGTAAAAAAAATTCTATAGTGTCTAATGTTGAGTTCAATAAAGGATATATTATAGAATTCGAAGATTGAAGCAGACTATCTTGAGATCTAAACACGACATTTTGAGGTCATTGATACATTCTTGCACTAAAATCCTTCTTTTTTAAAGTTTTCCAAGCACTACAAACCAAATCACTAGATTTTAATTAGCTTTATCAATTTCCATAAGGATAAGTTTTACGAAAATAGATAAAAATCTATTTTCGAGCTATAGTGTTGACAACAAATAATACCGACGTTTCACAACACAAATTAATCCACAAAAGAAGGCTTTTTTAAAGAACTTTTTATTAAGTTTATTTTTTTAAGTACATAACAATATTCATAAAGTATATCAAAGGAATTACTAACAAATATTTGGAATCTTCGTCTTTGGGCAAACTTCTTCTTAATGTATACTCTTAATTTGATAATGGTAACTAGTCATGAGCTACATTGGTTAAATTTACATATTCCAGTAAAATGAAATATATATAGTGAGGTATTATGAGTGTGTTCTGTAAAATTACATTGTTTAAAGAACAAATAATGTAACTATCAACAAATTGCCTTTAGTATTTTTAACAATAATAGCTCATTCTATCACCAGATTTTCCCAAAGATAGTCATTTCTTTTGTTCTCTACAAGAACAAATAAGCTAGTCATCAATATATTTTACAAACATTCGGAGGATTCCTTTGTTACATAAATTTACCCGATTTTCATCAAGTGAAGTTCTTTCCACTAGAGCAATGTCAAATTCCTTCTTACATATTCATTTATCGGACACCAACTGATGGGAAAATTTAAATTTTTTAAGATTAGGTGGTGAAAATTGGCGCAAAAAAACTCGAATGTGTTTGTAAACAAATATAAAGCTTTGTTTTTGCTCACCCCAGGAGACCTGGAAAGTCATCGGGTTGAGAACAATTATTGATTTATTGAAATGCCTACACTCCTCACCAGAATATAGGCTGTAATTAAGTTTCTTTTAAGTTCATTATAGTTCATTTGAATGAAATGAAATATTTAAATTAAATAGTAAACAAACCAATTCTGGATTCAAAAGATTAAATAAAAAAATTACATATAGAAAGCAGTAACTCACGTATTCAAATCCATCACTCACGTATATAATCCATCACAATATCCAAAGAAGGAAATATTTAATATATTGTTCAGAGTTCCAAATATGTATCTTGCTGGGTAATTGGGATTACTAGCAAATATGATGCTCGTTGATATTCTGGTAGATTTCGAGACTTAGCTAATTATGATGGAATACCTAGGTTTCAGACTATCCCAAACAACCTGGATGTATGTCCAGAGAACACAGAACAGAAAATTTTTCAATATTTTCAATTTTCTGAATATAAAATGTAATTAATATTCCTAGGCATTGAAGTTAATAATTCTGTAATTTTATATAAAAATATCTATACCGTATTAAATAAAATATTTGAATGCCTTAAATGCCTTAGATTTACCTGAGAGCTTCATATGCCCTATTTTACAAAAATATTTTTTTTAAACATCTCTATAAAGATTGGGTATAAAACATTTCTGTTGTAATTGTAGATTAATCTAATCAACGCTAAAAAAATTACCAATTGCGAATATCTACGTCATTATTTTCCGCAAAAACATCAGTCTAATCAAAAAGTGTAATTGTAAAACTTTGTAAGAAATTATAATATATTTAATTTGAACAATTTAATTTGCGATAGTTAACACTCTGCATTTATTAATACGATTTGAATTGTGTAGATAAAATTTATTCAAAACATCGTGTCTTTTTGAGCAATATTCTGTTTATACAGAAATAAATCAAAATATATTAAATCTAAATTTTTCCTCAAAACAAACACCTCGCTAATAATTTAGACAGTAAAATTTTCGAAACATTTTATTAAAATTTATAATAGATCCCCACAAATATAAGTAATCTTCAGATAACCAATCATTTTGGCAAGGAAATAAATTAAAATTTAAAGTAAAATTCTATTCATCCATAAAGTAAAAGTCTATTCATCCATAAACGCGCAATATGCGAGGTTAATACAAACCTTCCGAAACGCTAAACAATGAAAAATAAACAATGGACGCTGCATTGAAGCACTTCCATTACTCTGGAAGCAGAGTAAACTCGAGTTTGTATCCCCTCATCCTCGTTTCATTAGTCGACAATGACGTTTAATGATGTTTCAGCAAACCGGGAATCATCTCTCAGCATGAGATGCATAAAGATAGAAGCTGAGCCGATGGATAAAAAGGAATTACCCATCCTTTTTCATCCTCTTCCAGTCCTAACATTTTGGGAAAATGGGAAGACTTATATCCTCAAGAATCTCCCTTCGGAAATTCGAATCCTCTCAGCTTTTATTTGAGTGTGGATTTTGGAATAAATTCAGAACAAAAAGAATTGAGAATTCTCTTTTCTTTTTTTAAAAAACTCGATTGGACCTAAGTTTTTCAAACTTGAATAAAATTCGAAATGTACTTTTCCAAAAAGAGATTTCTACTTCTTTAAGGTGTCGAAATATTGTTCGGTTGAAATGTGGTCTTTTGTTTTTGAAATTCATATGGATTGAATTTTAGCTATGGATAATTTATTTAAAATATTTAATTCTATAATATTTAATTTAATTAAAAATTATAGAATTTTTTCAAATGCAATTTTAATATAATTTTTCTTAAATACATCATACACCAAAATTATAAATCTGTAGATGTTTATTGATTATAAAGACCTTAAAATTTGAAGTTTTATTAAATGTAATAAGATTTCATATCTTAATATAAACGAAAATACAATAATTTCCTTTTTTAACATTAACATTTCTATGTATAAAATGTTGTTCGTTTGTTTTAGTACTACAAATAAAATTACGTATAAAATAAATAAAAGTAATTAATTTCTGAGTCAAAACAAAATTGAGTTATACTGCATTTAACCTGAAATAACTACTTATGCTTAATTGCTTTATTATTATGTGAAAACATGATGTTTTGTTTAGGAGGTTTTGTTGTATCCGAAATTTACGGGCAAAAAATAAAGATTTTTAGCTACCAGAAATTATCGGTTGAAGAATTTTTTACCTGCTTTAACCAGAATTGCATTCTTATTATGCATGTATCTTTGAAAGTAGTTACGTTTTTAAAAGGTTGACCTTCTTTTATCAGTATTGCTTTATTATAAGGTATGCTTATTCACAGCAGATGCGTTTTCAAAAGGTTGTCATAGGTAAAAAGGTTGTCATAGGTATAAAATAATATTTTTATTTTTTATAATTTCTACAGCGCGGATTAAGGTGCTGGGTTGAACCTGTTCATAAGATAAATTTTCGTAATTCGTAAGTTCATTTTGTATTATGATGAGTAGTTTCTTGGATATGTATATTGTTGATGTGATTTCTGTTTATTATCGGTTTACTCATCATATGGAATATAATATCGAAGAACCAGTAAAGGCTAGAATCAGTTCATAAAAAGAAACTGAAATGAAATTGTGATAAGCGTAAAGCGATTAAACCAATTGAAACAAATGTATAAAAAAAATCCATATTAAGTATTTCCAAACAAAATATTGATCATTCCTGCATCTCCTATTTAATGAATTATTATTTCTAAATATAGATTTTTTTCATTCATTTGATTGACTCTATGTAATAAATTAATTCGAAATAAACTCTAATTTTTTTTACTTGAAATTGCGTTCAGAAATCGGTATTAAAACTGTAAAACTCGTAATATTAGTTAAACTTTGTCCCTGACACACTAATTTATTTTTTGCAGTTGTCAGGAAATACATATTTATTCCCGTTCGAACGCATTTAATAGTAATAAAAGTCCTCCCATTTGCTTATATTTCTGTTTTATTATTATTCATCTGTCATAAAATAGACGAATCTGAAGTTAATTGAATACAACGAAAATTCATAAAATGACACAATTCAATGACACGTATTTATTTCAAAGTGAATGTGCCGTCAGTCATTTCAAGTTAAATTATGCATACTTTTACATTATCGTTGAATTTAAGTGTACATTAATATTTGCATGCATACAAACGTAATATGAATTTAAACTTACATTATGCTTTCCAGAGGTTAAGTACGTGCTTTTAGAACATTAAAATCTAATAACAAGGCTCCATGATACATAAATGTTGAATGCAATCTGATCAACTATTACAAATTCGCTTGAACAATAATTAATCGACTGATGTACCATCAGATTGATTAATTAACTAAGTTAATGAATGCAATTGTTTTTCTAAATTAATTACGAAAATTATTGAAAATATTTAACATTTATCTCCGATGCCACTGAAAGCCAGTAATTGCCGATCAGTATGACCGCGTTTTTTGACGAATTTTAAATTTTATAAAATTGTCTTGAATTCTTCATAAGGCACCTATATTTCAATAATTTGTTTGTCTTTCTGGATTTGTATAGAAATTTTATTTCCATTAATTAACTTATTAAATAGTGTAATTAAAAGAACGCTTAGATTTAATTAGGTCTACTTTTAGTTTTTCAGATTACATCCCCACCACTATGTTCAATCATGCATTAAATACCAAGAAATATTGCAAACGTAGAGTTGCCCATTGCCAAATAGATTGCCTTTATTGATGATTTGTCGCTAGAGTATTAAAAAGAAAAGAAAAGAAAAAAAATTAAAATGAAATCTGCTATGCATATTTCACTGTATTATGTCAGAATATAATATCTTGAACGAGCAAGCACCACGTGCTCATGCAAGTTAAATAATATTTTTATTCATTTTAATTGTTTCATTGAATGAGTCCCTTTAGTATTGCAAACGATCCAACAAACTTCGTCACGAATTTATTGTTTAAAAAAATATCACACTTCCTAATTATTTCATTTCATATAATCATGTGCTCAAAATCCTTTTTTTTTTCAGTTTTAATTTGCTGCAGTCATTAACTTATTTTTTTAATCAGAACTTTTGGCAAAGCTTAATTAAAATTGGATTTTTTGAGGTGCTCGTGCAGAAAATAAAGTTTCAATTTTTCGCCTTTGGGTTTTTTTAAATTTCTGTCTATGGATTTTTGTTGAGGCCAGAAACCTCATTTCCCAAAATAACATCATGTTCTAACATGATAAAAAGCAATCTACGATCTTTAATTTCAAATATCATATCATTTTCAATTTTTGAAATGAAATAAAAACCCATCGTTATTCTATATATAGACACATGCGTAATCTGATGTAAATGTTTCAAATTTAGCGGTAAATCCCCAAATGTTACAATCTTCTGCTTCATTTTCTAGTAACTCTAAAAGAGAAAAATTGATGCTACAAAAGCGATAAATCGCCAATTTGTTATCCACGCATTTTGAGACTTCAAAAGCCTCAACTAAAACATCACGATCTCACATGATAACAAGATAATCTTTAGCATTCTGACTTAATCCCATTGCGCGTGTCACTTCTTTTTCTGATCCGGAATCTGAAATTTAGTGGCATAGTCAGTGTTTAAGTATTGCTTAGTAGAAGTTTTAGACTCTTTTCAAAAAAATGCCTGTAAAAGGACTTTGTCCAGAATATGATAAAATGGTGTTTGTTATAAATGTTCTGCCAATATGACGTGGAGGTTTGGCTCAAACATCGAAGCCAACGACATCTAGATGAGGCCAATTTTGATGAATTCGAATTTTTAGATTGCCAATTTCGATGAGTGTCCAAATACAAAATGTTATAGCTCTAAAAAGCGGTATTAATTAAATTAAATCAAATTATACAAGGTTTTTTAGAAGACTTATTAAATAATTTAACTTTTATCACATAATAAAAATATTATAAAATAAGACCAAATAATTCATTCAAAAATCAAAAACCATCTTAACCCTTTCAAAGGTCATTTCTTTCTAGTCATGGTATATTAAAATAGTTTTAGGATTAAGATTGGTTTAAGTAAAGTAATTTATTTAACTTATTAAATAAATTTATAATTATTAATTAATTAATAATGTTAATTAGTAATTCAAGGGTCATGGGAAGCATACTTCCCACGGCCCTTGAAAGGGTTAGTGAATAATTTAAACTTATTTTGTAGATGCATATTCAATAAAATGATCCAATTTGCACTCATTAAATTAGACCAAGGTAAACTGATAGTTTTTCTGAAAAAAGAAAAAAATAGCAAACACTATCTTACATTGATGAAGCAAAAAATTGTTTTTTTCTCTCACTATTTCATTTCTGAAAAGAAAATAGTTCATAACAAGAGGGAATCCTCAGTTGTTAAAGTAATACATGATTAAATAGCGTATTAATTCTTTTCACTCGAAATTATTTCTTTAATTAATGCAGGGTGAACCACAGAAACGCTAACATCATACAAAGATGATATCAAAGTTGATGCTTCTATACATAATTCTTTTAAATATGGATTACGTAAGCCTTGCTGATGCAATAATTACTGTTTGAAATTATGTAAGACATGACCCGGCAATAAAAATGACGCGCCGCAAAATGTAAATACCTACTTTTCCTAGCAAGAGAATATTAGTTTCAAAATTATATTCTTTTTCAATGCATTAGCATTTAAATAGTTTATACTTAAAAACCATCATGATTAATAAATGGAATAAAAAACAAACAGGTTTTGATGATGATGATGTCGTGTCCGCTTTTTACCGCGGAAAGAGGGATGCAGTAGCTTCTGAAGGTATGAACCCCTGAGCACCCGAGGACAGAAGTCTGACTTCTAGCTCATATGAAGATGAAACACACACACATACGCTTGCACAGCCCCCTTTTACAGGGGGGGCACATTCACACATCTCACAGATAGCACACAAAGGAACAACCATGCCCGAACCGGGACTCGAACCCGGGACCTCCAGAACACGAGGCAGACGCGCTACCTCTGTGCCAGCAAGCCGGCACAAACAGTTTTAAAACTTTAATTTGAACTTTGTAATCTTTATCACTTTTTCACGAGTAACTTTTGATTAATTTTTGATTGTGACCAATTTTAACCATTGCATTTGAGAAAACAACTTATATTAAGCAATATGTTGTACTTTTTGGTTCTTACGCCACAAAACTTCAAATTAATCTAAAGATTTTAACAAAGTTTTCTCTCGACCCCAAAATATATCATTCTAACATATTCGTTAATTTTAATATTTATTACATAATTTCTAAATTTTTTTTGGAAATTACATATATGGATTTAAATTTGTTATTTATAATTTTATGTCATCATATTTGGTTACTTCCTTGTTTTTATTTCTTCATTAAATGCCATTAAATACATTAATTAATGTTTCCTATGACAGTAAATTTTATTTCATTATTTTGCATTTTTTTTGAGATTTTATATTATTCTCTATAGTTACATAATTCTTTTGGAATGCTCATGAGTTAGAATTTACATTTATTCATAAAAGATAAGTAATGAAATTTGTGTTTCACTTTTTTTATCTGAGCTTTAATTCATAATTTATTACTTAAAAGAAACATATTTCCCTAACATTTGAAATCGTTTTTTAATGTTGAAAATAAAATTAAAATATTATTTTTAAATTTCATATTCAAAAACTTAGGAGCACCTTGAATGACTGATAAATTGTGTATATTAAAACATCAATACAATTCTTCTTGTGCGCATTGAGCGTATCACCTATTTAATCGCTTCTTCTTTTGTACTTTTTCACCAAAGCGAGCGACCGCGGATTTGATGAACATTGAAAGAAGACATTCCCTTTCATGTTCCATCCTCTAATGCTCATAGCCTTCATACTAAAGTATTTCATTTTATTATTCAGACAAAAGTGTGTCAAGGAATAAATAATACCATGAAATGGAAAGTATTTTGAAAATATCTCACTGATTGTATGCGTATTCTACATATCTTATGAGAACTTCTATTGGGCGTGTCAGAGAATGAAAATCCCATAAAAGGCTAACGATGACGTAAAATCATCATATTTCTCCGTCTTCATTTCGATTGCATCACAACTGCATTTGCTTGTTATTGAAGTTAATGTGGTCGTAAGTAATACTAGTTGATATCTTAAAATGTGTAACATCAGAAAGCAAACCATTATCATCATATGCATTTGCCTTTTATCTCATTCTTTTGGTTTGGAGCAAAAATTCGGATATTCCAGCAAAAATGCTATAAATCAGGATATCCAAGGCTCCGATTTTGAAAAGTTGGATAACAGGCTCCCTTATGATCCAGATTTCCAAAACAAACATGATGATGTGCTCTATCCCGAATTTGATAATCATCTGGACTTGAGAAAATCTTCGAGAATCGAAATACCTTCTGGATTCGATGACTTTATACCAGATGAAAGCGATGATGACAGATACTCCTATGCGCCTGGTGGATTTTATTTGCCATCATCGAAGAAAAACAAGCTAAACTATTTCATCGAAGAAGTTAAAGATGATATTTCAACTTCAACTCCCAAAAGTGAACCACCTGCGAAAGAACCGGTAAAAGGCATGAAAGTACTAACTGGAACAGATATGCCTGAAACTCAAATCATAGAGAGGCCTTCTTTTATGTCTTATTTGAAGAAATTATTCCTAAATCCGAAGATGATACTGGCTTTTGCCATGATACCTCTTGCCTTTGCTGCTGAGGTGTTCATTCCTCATTTGGGGAAAATATTTAGCAGAAATATGCTACCTGTTGTCACCTCAACTATTGCCAGTGGATTCGCCCGAAGGTTTGATAGAGATACTATATCTGGACTAGACAAAGTTCTGGAAGCGATCAACGAATATGGAGCAAGAAGCATGGAAGATCCAAGATGTTTCCAGAGATTATTCTGCCAAGTTGCAAGATCTAATTTTGGAGGCAGATCTGGAGACTCATGGTCCATCCACAAAGAGATCCGAAAATTGGCAAAAGCTGTCGATGATAGGCTTTGGGATGCTTTAGGATTAAAACATCTGTTCAGCTCTTTGGAAAATGGTAACTGCGATTCCCTTGTTTGTACTGGTACTGTATCTTATGCACAAAATGCATCTATTTTCGAAATGTTGCGTCTTCTTGGCACAAAATTATTCAGCCAAACTAAAGTAGTTTACTAGTGTAGTATTTCGTATAATTTTGAAACTATGACACTATTATTTTTAAAATTTACTAATATTTATTTCAGAAATCATAAGTTTGAAATTATAATTAATAATAGTTAATTAACATATTTTTTTAAATTTTAAATGCAATTATAAATAGATAATTTAATTTTTTTTGTCATCTGTTATTCCGTTTTTTGCTGCAAATATAATTCCAAATACCTTTATAAAGCATGAAATTTATTACCTTTATTACCTTTATAAAGCATGAAATATAAAGCATGAAAAAATATATGAATGTGTTTAAATGATTTTATTCTTGAAAGAGTTTGTCATTTGAAATTAAATTGACAAAGAGGTTTTAAGTCAACATTTTATTTGTATTCTAATTTTTTATAGCACCAGAAAATACATTGCTTCATTTTTGTTTAATATGAAAATATATAATTTCGGGATGTTTCTCAGGATTCAACATTACTCGAAATCCCATGTAAAAATCTAATAAAGGATATTAATTAATTGTCTTTCATTTTATTTGTATGTAAATACATTTAATTTTTTTAATGGTATGATTTACTTAACATGTCATTGAATGAAAATGGGACTTTTTTCATTATAATTATCATATTTTTACTGACAATTTTACGTACTTCATAAATCTCATTTTCAGAATAAAAAAGGACACATAAAACTTTGGTTTGAGTATATATATTTGACAGTGCCCTTTTTTCAATGTTTGAATATAAAAAAATTACAATTATTGAGATGGTCGTAAGATGGCAGTACTATGAAAGTTGAAAAAATATCTACGCGTAGTTCATTTAATTAATATGAAATTATTTATAATAAAGAAATAAATTTACGTAATATATATACATGTTATTTTTATTATGTCATTTTTTTGGAATATGAATACGATTTATTCGAGCTAGTTGACATTAAAATATCCTAAATATTATTTGAAACTAAGCGTTAATATTTTAAAAGTTAAAATTTATTCATTTGATTCCTACATTCAAGATTTGCATATTTTTATTCATTGAGAAGCTTTCGTTAAACAAAATAATTTCTAAATCGTATCTTAAATCCAACAATCTGCAATAAATACTATTATGTGCTAATAAATTTCACTCTCAGAATAAAAAAGAATATATAAAGCTTAGATTAGAAAATATCTATTTGGGAGTGCTATTTTTTAAACAACAAATATACAACAGTTATAACAAAATATGGCGTAAGAAAATTTCCTTCAAACTAATAAATAAAGAAGGAATTAAAACAATATTGTGAATGAAATTATTAAAACAAATATCATTTTCATAAGGAATTTATCAAATTTATGTTGTATGCTCTAAAACTGAAATGATTTATATATAAAGAAACAACTAATCATTTAATAAATAAATCATTTGCCATCACTTAATAGTTATAATACTTTAAAATTGTGGTGCAAAATTTTTTTGATAAAAAGATTTAAAAAATGAAGTCATAATAATGAGTTTAAGAGAGCAAATAAAATGTACTGGTCATTAGAAATTAATGAAAAAATCATAAATAAGTTTACAGTTTGATGCAAGTTTCATTTGTTTTGTTTATATTTGCATTCATATATCGTAGTTTATATTCGAGGGCACTAAAAACCAGTTTTAATGTACAGTGTTGCTTTTAAATTAAAAAAAATGAATCAATGATATTTTTAAAGATAATACATCCAATATTATGTATAATTGCTATTTTCTTAAGACAACTTATAATTATTTAACGAAACATTTTTTCAAAATATTACAACTTATTTCTTGAATAACTTTTACGGAAAAATGATGCTAAAATTTTTTTAAAAAATGTTTAACGAATTTAGTTAACTTATAAAGTTATAACAATCTTAACAATTGTAAAGAAATTCCCATAGCAACCAAATGTAATCGTAATAGTCCTTGAACTATAATTTAAGTGTTGTTAGTGTTTGAAGAAATATCTGAAGTAAAGAAGAAGAAATAAAATATGAGGGACAATCTCAGCAATTTTGAATTTATTATGACTCACTAACCTCTTCATAGTCATAAGTGAGATATGAACTAATTAATTTTATTTTATTCATAATGAAGAAGTTTAACATAGAAGAAATATTTCATAATGAAGA
>JAOUZG010019159.1:4127727-4141850 GCA_026289955.1 Argiope argentata
ACGTTTTTGTTTTCACGTGATAATTTTTTATTCAACATGGGTACATACTTATTTTGCTATATTTGGGCATAACAGATTCTGAAAGAGTAACTACGTTATCCCAGATCTCAAATTATTTAAAATAAATCTATTTCAGTAGATTAGTGAGAAATAGCATTTTAATAAGTTTTATTGAAGCAACGTAGGATAGGTAAAAAAATTAAGATACAATATCAAAGCTCTCATCTATCATTTTGCTGTTCTAATCGCATCAAATATTCAACTATAATAAATAACTCTTTTTTTCAGAAAATTCTCTTTATAAATAATAAGCTAATACTATTTTCTATTCATAATTATTTACAAAATTTAACAAGCATTGTAACGTTCACTAAAATAACCAAGCAAGAATTCATTTTATATTTTTCGAATTATACTCGGACGCTACTGTTAATAAATTAAATAACTTCACTTTAAACCACTTTAATCTCGGTGATATGCAACCAATATTTTAGGCTTTACGGTCTTGTGAAACAAACTCATGATTAAATGTTTTTGCTTAGTCACAAACTGTAAAAAGAAACTATTCTCAAGACTGAGATCTACATTAACAAATTAATACCAAACGTTTCCACAGAATTATTTATACAAAACAAGTAGTGACAATTTTTATTTACAATTATAGAAAACAATTTTTTTAAATCAATTTCTACTTTGAATATTTGGAAAAAATTTTAGGGTAAAGATTTATTTTTATTTTAGTTATTTTTTATTAAATAATTACAATTATTGTTTTATTTTTCCACTTTACAACGGAAAGAGAGAGTGCAGTAGCTTCTGAGGGTATGCACCCCTAAGAACCCAAATAACGATCACCTTTGACTCAATACCAGTGGTATAACTCCTGGCGCGGAGAACTTAGTGACTAGGTTCGAACGCACAGCACAAGGGATGCGAATCGAACGCTCTGCCAAACAGGTTGTCCCGATCTATCAATTACAATTGGAACGACCTATAAATTACAATAAGATACAATAAGAAGATAAATTGCTAAAAAGACGAGAAAATTTTTAAATAAATTAATAAAAATTAATGAACTGATATTTAAAAAAGCTGTATTAACATCAAGCGTCATCTACTACAAGTTTTAAAAAATGTATTTGAACTTGAGTGGATGATAGAAAAGTATTTTATTAACGACTGAAAACTTGAACAAGATATATATATTTATATATATGGAGAGTGTGAGCTAATAGAAGGAATTGAATAAAAGAATGTATATCCTTGCTGAATGATAAACATTTTGTCAAAACTGTAAAATCTAGACTGTTAACATTATTTTTATTTTATCAATAAAAAACAACGGAATATATTTTCTTTAGCTTTAATTGATTAAGAATGCATTATAAAAATACTTAATAATTTTTGAGAAATTCTTAAAACAAAACATGTCATTCCTTCCCATTTTTTAAAATATTTACAAATTGTTGAAGTTTTAAAATCCATATAGCTTTTGGCAACAGCTTCAAAAAGTTAATGTTCCATTAATAAAAAATAATCCCGAAATCATAGAAATATTGCTAAGCTTTGAAAAATTATCATAATTTTTTTTCTTAGTTGTTCACGCAAACGTTAATGTACTTCAACACATCAAACAATGCAAGAAAGAAAGAATCTTATGAAAGCATCTGAAAAAATATTCAGTGGTCATACAATTCCTCTAATCCAGTCTTTATTCGCATGGTTGAATATTACGCAGTGAACACATTTTGGGAGTTTCCATTTTTCAAAGCCATATAAAGGCTTATAGCAGTTGCGAAAACGACCGAACAAGTTTTCTCGTGTTTATAAGCTGAGACTTGAGCACTTATTCTTTTAAAATGTCTTTACACTCAAACAGAAAATTCGCAGCTTTTATTGTGTGTTATGTTATTTCTTTTTCGTTTGGTCAAGATGTGAATCAAACATTGAAAATTAATCGAAGAGATGGAAAGATTAGAAACTTTGAAAGGCATGATAACTGGAGTGTTCACAAAGTTCCTGGATCACCCAAGGGTTCATCAAATACTGTAACGTCTTCTTTTGATTCAAGCCACGGATCCCATTCTAGTGACTTTTTTAAGAATAGTATTCTATCAGAATTGAATGATTTCACTTCAGACAGAAATGCAGATGAGAAGTATTCCTATAGTCCTGGAGGATTTTATATACCCAACGAAAGAGAAGCAAAACACAATTACCATTTTGAAGAAGTTACTGACAATGATGATAAACATGAACGTAAATCTGCTCAAGAATCTGTCAAAGATTCAGATTCCAAAATTCTCCCTACTTTAAGTCAGACTGGAACTGGTGTTATAGAAAGACCTACATTTCTATCAGTTTTCAGAAAGGCCTTCATGAATCCTCTAGTGATTATCTCAGTTTCCATCATTCCTCTAGCATTCATTATTGAAATGATATCACCTTACATTTCGAAAATGCTTAATGGCAATATGCTGCCAGCTGTTGCTACAACCATTGCTGGTGGATTTGCCCGAAGTTTAGATGGTGACATGATTCTTCATGCTGAGCAAGTACTGGACGTCATCAATGAGTTTGGAGTTAGGGCTCTGGAAGATCCAAAATGTTTGCAACGATTTTTGTGCCAAGGTGTTAAGTCTCAGATGGAAATTCATTCCGATGGTTCCCGATCAATAAAAAAAATTGTGCATAACTTAGAAAACTCTGTGGATAATGAAGTGCTGAACAAATATGGATTAAAACCTTTGTTTAATTCGGTTCAAAGTGGAGACTGTGAATCTCTAACGTGCAAAGGATTAGCGGCTTATACTCAGGATGTGCCTTTTTATGAGAAACTGTATATGCTCGGTACCAAGGTTTTCAATCTTACTGAAATAGGGCATTAATCTAACAATTTGTTATGATTTACTTATTTGTTGAAGTGGAGTTGGTGGGAGAATTTAACGAGTATGGAGTTAAAGCCCTTGAAGACTTAAAATATTTCAACAGATTTCTGTCCAAGTCTTTAAGTTTCAATTGGCCAATTATTAAGAATGAAGTTCCCTGGTCGATACATAGGATTGTAGAAAATTGGAAAATTATGTGGATGATGAGTTACTGAATACTTTATGGATTATAATATATCATTCCGTAGCATTAGATAACTGTGAATCCCTCATAAGTAAAGAATCATCTGTTTACATGTAGGAGGTACCATTATAGGAATAGATACTCTTGCTGGCCTCTAAGGTCTACACTTTGTTCGAAAAGGTACACTAATGTGTAACGTAATTTTAAATTAATAAATTACTATTAATATAATATTATCCCTATAAGGAGTGTCTTAAGAGATATCTTAAGCCTTTAAGAAAAATGATTGCATAAAGTAATAAAATGACAGTCTTTAGCTTTTTAAAACTACTAAAATTTTTGAAAATATGTATTGTTTCCTTCTAAGATTTAAAAATATACGATTATTTGTGTAAAATACGTTTGCTAATGTAATTTTTATCGGATTGTATTAGTTATGAATTTTATTTTTAAGACAAAATCATTTATTAGATTTGGAATATTGGATACTAAACTGCACACTGATATATATACCTATCCCTAAACACAATTGAAATTAAACAAGAAAATATGGTTCATTTGATGATTTTACAAAATTAATAAAAAAAAGTATATTGTTGATGCATTAAATATTTGTGAAAGGAGTTAGGATTTTGCTTGTGGAAAATGTTGTCTCAATAAAAGCTAATATTTGGGATATCAGTCAGTCCTAGTTATTAATAATCTCTTTTAATTAGTTTGAAAAGTTTTTTTTATTTTGACTCATTTTTAGGCATATGGTTTATGCCTATGAGTTCAACTTATTTAATTTATTTAATTGAATATCCAGTTTAGTTGGACATAATCATTTTTCAAATATAAAATCAAAAGCTGCAAATTCATTCCTGACTATTAATTTTTTCTCAGAGTTTTACGGTTATTTTAAATTTTTTCAAATAATATATTTTTTTAAATTGGTAATTATTCAAAACTTAAAATTTCAAGATATAATATTAAAATTACTGGACAATTAACATTGTTATCATGTGAGAGTTTTGTGTCTCCGAAATTTGAAGCAAAAATTATTCGTTTTTTAATTGGTAGATAGCGAGTCACCTGATCCATGACATTTGAATCTCTTTTTTTGCCAGTATTGTTTGAAATATTTAATTAAAGTTACTATCAATTGCTTTTTGTTTGTCATTGCTACGAAATGACCATTTTCCAATTTGTTTACGATTTCTTACTTTTAAATAATTAAACTTGTGCTCAGAAGATTATAATTTTGTTTTTTGAATTCTCTTTCAATTTTAACTATTGCAGTTTTGTAAGTGCATTCTTACTAATTGTATTTCTCAAAATATTGTAAATATTATAATATAATTTTAATACCGATCAGCCTTACGTTCATTGGATTTTACCACATGTACTATGGCTTCCAGTAATAATGAACTTTTTGTCAAAATTACTGGGTTTTTTTTTAATCTTAAAGCTCCAAAACTGTGCTTGCTATCTAGAAAAATTGAAAATGAAAGTTTAAAAAATTATCATGAGAGAGAAAGAGAGAGAGAAGACTCGTAATTTTTTTCAAACCTGTTTAAACTGGTTAATGGCTTGAATTAATTAAGGCTAATAATCACTTAATAATAATTATAGTATCACATGATAACTTGAAATTTGCGACCGTAGATTTCTTTATTATTATTTTCAATTTCTCACATTTCTGGATTATCATGAAGTTTATTGATATACTTCGATATCATGTATTTCTGTAAAAATGGAAAGATGTTATTGATCATGATTATTTTGGAAATTTCTTTAGAATGTAATGATTATATCTTTCAAATATTGTTAGAAATATTTCCGTGAGTTGAAACTCTTCTTCTTCTTTCATTTATAATTTTTAAATCTGAAAATTTTATATTTCAAAAATTTATATGGATTTATTTTTTTATATATAATTATATTTTATACCATTATGCAGCAATATATCAATTGTATATAGTTTTCTTCCTCTTTATATTCCTTCTAGTTGATTTCTTTATACTCCTACTTTTTACTATTTTGTATTGTTGTCACATATTTATATTGATTATTCTATTGTTACTATTATATATGATTTGTAATCTATTACATATTAAAAAAATTGTTTTATGTATTAATTTTTCAAATAAACACATTTTTAGATTTTTTTTTTGTTTTTTTTAAAAAAATGAAATTAAAGTTTTGTTTAGCCATATAATAAAGTTAAAAGTTTTTAAATAATTCCCTCGGAAGAAGAGTCCTTGCTTAGTGGATTTATAATAGAATTATGATTTAGAAATCCTTTAGAATCTTATTTCAGGAATTTTGCAGAAATGGAATTATTATTATTAATTAAAATGATTACTCGAAAAGGCAAAAATCTAGTACTAGAAAGCTCTATCATTACATATTTGCCCTGGTAGTGAGTGTACTAGAAGAAGCAAAATGTATTTATTATTATGATTTTTTTACATATTTGCAAACGAATTTAAATTAAACTTCTTTTAAAACGTCTCCTAAATATGAGGGAATTTTTTAACATAATTTATTTTCCTTTTAATTTAGAGATTGCTCATGAAAGGGAAACATAATATTTATACTTTTGAAAACTTTGTCAAATCGAAGAATTTCAATGTATCATGTAGCGTCAGCCTTATAAGCTAAATAATATCCTTCGAGCTGAAGGGTCCCTTTTGCTCGAACGGTATATCGCTCGGCTACTGGCTCAAACGTCGCAGGTTCGTACCGCGACCTTCACTTGCTACATATCACAAATATAATAGATTTTGAGAAAAATTCCATATTTGCTGAAGTTTTGTACTTAAAAGATTCACAGCAGATAAGGAAAGAGAGCTCGCATGGGTGATTCAGAAACTAATACTGAAAACATAAAATCAAACTCATCTGATCTTTTTGATCCTTGGATGAAAAAGAATCTTAGATATTCTCGGAAAAAATAAAGATATTTCGTCTGACTGAAAATGTCGATTCTTTTTATATCTGGAAACAAATTTCGGAAATGTATTAAAGTTGTGTTAACATTTTTGTTCTGTTCTTCTGTTTTTGTCCCAAGGTATTTTCTCTGAAATTTCATATGGACAAATGCCTAAATCATTATAAATTGCTTTAATCAATTTATATTTTAAAACTTTATGTCTCCGATCAGAGATATGAAAGTATAAATAAACTCCTTAATTCTGCATTTGAAATCAGAAAGAGTTTATTGTTATGAATATTTATTTATAAAAATGCAAAAAAAATGCAAAAGTAATTTTATATCAAATTTATACTTCTCCATTATTATCAGATAAATCCTACAATTAATATTTTACGTGTCTTTTAATTTTTTTTCTAGAAATTTCACAATTGCAATTGTCAGACATTCACTTAGAGTTGTACTCAGACATTATTAATTTTAAATGAATTAATGAGAGTTGCACAAAAGTTTTATTAAATAAAGAAATCTTAATACGAAAATCAAGATAAAAATGCATTATTTCATGAACTGTTTACAGTTATTTAAAAGACTTTCTTAAGCACTATCTTGATGATTTTCACTGCTATGGGTAAGAAAGAAATTAGAGATAAATTAATTTCCCAAATTAATAAATTCTTCTTCAATAAAAAAATATTAAAAAGATAAAAAAAATTGTAATTTTTAAAATTATTTTATGCAAATGTTAGAGTTTTTGCGTATAATTATCCACTTTATTTAATAAAACTATGCAATCGAAAGTTGTTCAGAACTGCAATATTTATGGAAATAAATGCATATTCTAAGTGTCCATATATTATTTCCATAATTTATGGACAATTTATTGCACATATTTATTTCCCTAAATATACGCATGCGTATATTTATTTCCATTATGAGTTTATTTATTTCCATAATTATGCGTATATTTATTTCCATTATGAGTATATTTATTTCCATTACGAGTATATTTATTTCCATAATTATGCGTATATTTGTTTCCATAAATGTAAGCGTATTCTGCGCATATATTTATGGAAATAAGCGCATAATCCATGTGTCTGTGGTCTTTTCTGTATAACATTTATTTTCTTTTAGTCTTGCGAAAGATGTTCAAAGAGCAACGAGGAATTCCGAACTCAAACTGGTTTTCAATCAATAAAAGCTGAATTTTTCGAAATTAGAAACAGTATTATAATCTTTTCTTCAAGATTGTTTTCTTTAAATAATATTTTTTATATTAGAAAATGAGTTTTTATGCTAACATTTATGAATAGATGATAAAATTTGCCTCCTTTTCACACACACATAATTTTTTTTCATGAGATAAACTAAGCAATTAATTATCATCCTCAAATTACCTGACAAATTTCGATATAATTTTCATTAAGTATCTTCAATCGGTTCATTTAAATTTAGGGAAGCCGGCGTCCTGGAATAGGGGTAGTGCATCTTCCCCGTTATCTGCGCACCCCTGGTTCGAGTCCTGGTTTGGACTCGGTTTTTTTATCTGTGTTCTACCTGTAAGGTGTGTGAATGTGCCCTCTATAAAAATGGGGATGAGCAAGCAAATGTGATGAGTGAGTAGCAAAAGCCTATTCATGGCCTTAGTTGGCGCTACTAGTAAACAAGAGACGCATATTAAGCTTAAATCTAATAATCAGAGAGCTTACCATGGCAAGTGCCATAAGAAACAGCAACAATAAATTGAGGCAATGAGGCAAAATCGGCAAAGTAATGACCTCACCCATTTCACTTGACAAGCGTAGAAAAGAAAAATTCAATTTACTCTTTATCTTCTGTCGCTTTGCCTAACTGAAATGTGAATAGTTTTCCAATTCAAAAAAAAAAAATTTTTATTTATACATTTGCCATATTTCTTCAGTTAAGCGAATCGATTTGAGAAACAATCTAAAAATTTTTCTTTACAAAGGCATTCTTCGGAATTCAATTTATATGAACTGAAAAATCTAAATCTCCATCTGGAAGATAAAGAAAGTATGAATTTAACGGTATTTATGAATTATTTATATTACAATATGTTAATAATGTCATTTGTTTTATTAATAATATATTTATTTTTCATTTAAAAACTTTGATTGAAAGTATTTAAATGTATATATATCTTCACTGCACCCAACTCAAAGAATATTTTACATAAATATTTAAAATAAACCAAGTTTTACTTTCTTTTGTCCTAACTAAATTTTTAGCTGTTTTAATATTTCAAATAATATTTGTTTACACAACATATAATATTTTCAGATAATAGTACTTTAATGACCACTATTATTTGTACGAATTGTAAATTTAAAACAATTTCTGCAACATTATTCCATTCAGCGAATGCGATCTAAAGCAAAGTTTTTATTTAGAATTTTTCATTTCTAATTTTTTTTTTAAATTCATAAATGCTATTGTATTTCTAGTTCAAAGTCCAAATATTTTATTAATTAATTGATTTTAATTTCTATAATCATTTTGCGTGTTGAAAATCTCGCTTTTTGATTCTTATAACCCTCAATAAATCATTTATAATGCTAAACCTATTGCAATTTTCAGAAGCCTTATTGAATTTCCCATCGATTGAACGTGATCATTGCACGAGCGTTATACCAAATAACGATTTTATGAAGCGTTTGATGATATATAAGTAATGAAATATTTTATTTTAAATTATTGTTTTCTCTTTATGTTACTTATTTCTGTAGATTTTTATAAACTTGGTGCTTTCGATTAAAATAATAGAAAATTTTTATTATCATGTCATGTATTTTTATTAACATGAGGTTGTTTTAGAAAAAAAGGTTTATGGCGTCAACAAAAATACGTAGGAGAAAAATAAATATAAATTCTTAGACGAAATAAAAAAAAATTAATTATCAGCACGGGCATCTCAAAAAATCAGCTGTTAATAAGTCGTTGCTATTGCATTTACAAAAGCTGTAATTTTTTAAAAAAATAATATTAATGACTGCAGAAAAAGTATCATTTAGATCACGTGATTATATAAAATTAAATAAACTAAAAATGATATATTTTTTTAAACAATAAGTGCGATACAAAGTTTTTTTTGGATCGTTTGAGATACTAAAGTGACTCATTCAATGAAACAATTAATATGAAGAAAAATATAATTTAACTCGCACGAGCATGTGGTGCTTGGCCGTTCAAAAAATGATGTTCTGACATGATACATTGGAATACCCATAGCAGATTTCATTTTAATCTTTTATTTTTATTTAATTTTCTTGGCATAGGAAACACATTTTTCTAATTTGAATGTGGACAAAACAAAACTGTTCTGCGTAATAACCATTATTGGATTTCTTTTAGGAATCAATTAAATAAACTTTTTTCAGATATAGGTAGTTCCTATAATCAAACCCTTTTAAAAGCCATTTTTTTATAGTTATTGTATTTTAAAACATGTGTGGGGTTGAGATTGATGTTAGGTAATTTATTCATTTAACTTATTTGACAAATAATTTATTAATTTGGTTAGTTAATAATTAAGCAGCAAATTAAGACACATCATTTTTTGTGAAGTATAGAATTGAAACTCATAAATTTCTTCCTTTATTAGAACATTTATTAGAACTTATGCCAACCTATGTAACTTTCTACAAGAATTGACAAATTTGGTGAGGAGCATTCTTCCCATGGCCTAGAAAGATTTTAACCAATCAATCGAAACTTGCTGAGGCATGTATTTCCTTCTGGAAATAACCACCTCGTACTTCACCATGTCAATGGGAAGACATCTCATATCTGGATAATATAACTTGAAAGAGATGAGTATTAATATTCACCACGGAATATTTTTAGAACCAACGATTCTTGCTTCTCCAACAAAATATCACAGCCCTGTTTCCCTTTTCCAAAAGTATGGGCAAACTGATTTGAAGCACTGAATTTATTTTGCTTATTATGCAGTTTACTTCATTTGAATAACATTGACGTCAGAAGAGAGCGATGTGAAAGCATCGTTTCAATTAAAATGGGTTTTCGTATTTACATTTGACTAAAGATACTCTATGCAAATTTATTTCAGCAACTATGTAGTTTCTTCAAATGAAAACTTCACTTCCCCACTTTGCAAACATCTCTAGAAGTTAGAATAAGGAAACAGTTTAATGAAGTGGACGTAGGTGATAGATGTTTCCAGAATGAATACATAAATATTAGAGTTCTCTGCCAATGTTTATGTTTATCTTCCAACGATACTGTTTATTTTCTTAAGTGCTTTTGCATTTTCAACGTGTTTTATTCATTTTAGGAGTATGCATGTGATTTTCCACATTTCTACATTATTTTTAAGTTTTTTTTAAGCACACAGGATAGAAGAAAAGCAAATAGAAGATTGACAGATTGAATGTATATTGGAATATATTTTATAAAAGTTGCATTTGAAAGTTGAAATGATATGAATGTATTTTCTAATTTAAAATCTGTATATATCTACTAAATATTATATAATCTGCAAAACATTGAATAATACATTTTAATCAAGAAGGGAAGCTAATATATATAGTACATGAAAATGTTAACACACACACACACACACACACACACACACACACACACACACACACATACACTATTTTAAAGACTTTAAGAATGTTTAATTGAATCTTGATTCTTAAGACCTTATATAATAATTCTACTAGTTTTGGAAATTTCTTTTGCTTTTATTTACCTTTTAATGCTTTTCGGTAAAATATTTTTTATATATATTATCCTCTTAAGAAGTTCTTTCTCTTTTTTATTAATATACAGAGCAGCTAGAAAATTTTAACAACAGTTCATCTAAGAAACTATTGTAACTAGATAAATACTTCCAGTTACAAAGATTCATTGAATGTGTTGAGTTTGAAAAATTAAATATGAAAACAAATGTATTGAAAACGAATGCATTCACGGTATAAAATTTTTGATAATTTAAATGTTTTTCTTCCATTAAACTGTATACTCACAAAACTTCCCTCAACTGTTTTTAAAATTTGTAGATATATAGGTTATTTTTTTAACTTTAGATGGGCTTATAACATATTTAAATGCCCATATGTACAATCACTGGGTAGAAGCGCTGCCCCTTTGCCAGGACGCCGGCTGATATATGTATTCAGTTAATACAGACTAGCATCGTATCAAATTTGTACCATACTTCTGCAGAAGCATTTTCAATTAGATGACATTCATTATCATTATATATCAGCTTTAAGGAGATGGTTGGATACTGAATTCCTTAATAATTAGATTGGTTTATAAGTATCTACTGAATTTCCTCTAATGCCACTCGACTTTAAATATGTTTAAGTTTATTAATAAATATTTAGATATGTTTAATTTTATTAATTTTATTATTGTTACTTATTTATTAATAAGCACAAATTGCTTAAGTTCTTCAGATTTGTGTTGACGCAGTCGTTCATTGCTGATGATTTCAAAAATCCTGTCTTGAAGAAACAAATGTTAAAATTGATTGTGTTTAAACATGTTGTTGTTTCTTATGGCCATGAACAAGCTTAATCAGCGTCTCTTGTTTTGTATTAGCGCCAACCAGGACCAAAAGTACGACCTTCGCTACTCACTCAACTCATTCACTTACACAGCCCATTTAAACAGGTAGAAGGGGAGGCAAAATCACACACATTACAGATAGAACACAAAATAACAACCATGCCCGAACCGAGACTGGAACCAGCTCTTGAAGATTACGCGCTACCGCTATGCAAGGACACCGGAATAAGCAAGTATTGTTAGAAGAATTAAAAGATTGCAACTTTATATTGATACGGAAGATGTTCATTTTAAATAAATTATTTTAAGTACTTAATTGAAGCAGTTGCTTGATTTTTTTGATTGCTGAAATTTTAATGTTATTTGAACTTTTTTTTAAAGATTTGTTTTAACGAAGTTAATAAATGCATAGTTTTGGAAAACCAAGCTTTTAATAAATTTTTGTGACATGTACATTATTTTTGATAAATACAACAAAATATTTCGGCAAACTTCAGCTTTGGGGCCTGGAAAAATTGTTTCAATTAGTAAATCTTTCTTTTAATATTCCTGAAAATATAATGGATAGAGAATGAAATTTTATAATTTATATATGAATCTAAAATGAAAAATTATGCCTTATTAATGTGCACTTATACAAATTCAATTTTCATAACTTTTTATTCATAGCAACCCCAGTAAGCGAAGTATTATTAAGTATTTGTTTACTTTATTTTCTGAAGCATTATAACTGAAAGTATTTGTAAATTTTGCATTAATTAAGTAAATAATTTGCTTTACATTTCATAAGTAAGTGGTAAATGAAGTAGAAAAAAAGAAAATACTTTGCAATAACAATTTTCTAACCTGCGAAAGAAATTCGAATAAACCCCTATCACCTTCTACCTTTTAAATCCCATTGGAATTTCTACTCAATTCGTTTCAGATATTTTACATAGAAAGAAGAAGAAAATAAGTAAAAAGAAGAAGAAAATAAGATGAGAAAAATGTGGGAATCAGCAGTTTTTTTTATCAGTATATCTGAAAGGTGTGGTACGGGTTTCATTCAGATCATCCCATATTTTATTTTTATCTTATTCCTTTTATTATATTTCTAACGCCCTTGTTGGAAAAACTGATATGTCATCTTAATTTTCCTTTCTGAATTGCTTTTCCATTTCTCAGACTTTTCCCACCTAAGGATAGGAATGCAGATTCATTCTGCTTCATAGCTTTTAAAAATAAAATCAATATTTTATTTTTAAAAGCTACGTTTTGGATTTCAATTAATTATACGTTCTTCCGCTTTCAAGTAGTAAAATTTTGAATAGAATTCCATGTGATTTATAAAGAAATAAATTCTTAATTACTTATTTCTTACTAAAAGGAAAAAATGTTCCTTTAAATTTTTTTTATCCATCCTTTTTGTATAAAAGCATGCAAACAATTTGTGATCAAGAATTTAATTAAACTTCACTATTTATAATCCCTCGAATAATAATAATAAAAACAATTAATTTTTTCTTTTGTTGCTCAAGAACCATATTTGTAAAATCCGAGCCAACTATATGATAAAAAAGTAAAATCAATTACATCAGAAACTTAAAGTTTAATAGAATTAACTTAAAAATGTGCTAAAACTTGATGAATTTTCAGTAAATTTTTTTAATGAAGCAAGTTGAAAAACAAGCACAAAAGCAAAAGGAATTATCAAATAAGCGAACCATTTAATAAAGTAAAATAAAAAATTATGCAAATAAAAAAAGTTATATAAAAAATTATACAAGTAATATAAAAAATTTAGTCAATTCCTACTAAGGTCAACAAAGAAAATTTTATTTAGTTACTTTTTTTAAATAATCACATTTTTTGTTGCAGCTGTTCTCATGTTCCGCTTTACTATGAAAGGAGGGGTGCAGTTGCTTCTAGGGGTGTGGAACCCCGAGCGCCATAAGAAATAAATCTGACTTCTAACTCACACACAGAGCGAACTACATTCAGGCATTTCATTCATTTATCTACAGATCGTAATTTAGATCTGAAACAGAGAACAATCAACTCTGACAAAGTATCTCCATTGATATTATTCTCCGCATGGACAATTTTGTAACCACGATATATTTAACGTCCATCACACATGGAGGAACTTTCATTTCATTCATGTATTTCATTCTTTCATTCACAGATCGTTAATAAGATCTAATACAGAAAACTACTTCTTCTGATTCACTACCCCAATGGTTACAAAGTTATCAATGTAGAGTATTTTGTGACCACTACAGATTTAACGCTCACCACATGTAAAGAATCTTCGGTTGACAGGTTCGGTTGACACCGCCCAAGGGATGCGAATGCACCGCCCTTCCAATCAGACTATCATGTCCTAACAGTTACAATTACTATAAATAATTGATCATCAAATTATGCTAGCATTGAATTTCCAATGCCATTTGGGGATTCAACACCAATTGGGGCAACCCAAAATGCATGAATTTGTTAAACCAGTTGGAGTAACGCAATACAAGTGAGAAATTTCTAATTTTTTTTTTTAAATTCTATATTATTTTAATTCGAAAGTACTTCAAAATGAATC
>JAOUZG010019159.1:4156473-4171307 GCA_026289955.1 Argiope argentata
ATATATTGCAACACATTAGTGCTTCAGTTACAGAACTCATGTATGTTATTATATTAGAATTCATAAAACACTCTGGACTGTGTGGTAAATTATACTCATATAAATGACTACGCTTAAACATCTTTTACCTATGCAAAGATTCTTTTAAGGCGAAAGGAAGGGGTTGGTTAGAAAATTTGGAAGGGAATTTTCTAACTGCAAGAAGAAGAAAAAAGACTGCATTTGAACTGTCATGTATGACAAAATTTTAAGTTTCCCTCAAAATTCCAACACACGCTTTGCGAAGAAATCCCATTCTGTCGACAATTTATGCTAAACTGAAATAATTCGACGTTTATATTCATTGAACGTAAGTAAAAGTACATGTCAGAGAGCTGATTCAAAATTCCTTTTAAAGGCGCATTTCAGTTGAAATGCTGAGCTTAGAATGCAACTATGAATTTTAAATTCCATGATCCGTAAATATTTAAAACGTTAAATCCTCTTCTTGCTGAGCCTGGGAGTTGTCCCTGCGGTCTTCCTCTCCAGGAGTTCTGATCCCTCTTTCTTTCTTTTTTTCTTTTATCCTTCTCACTCTATAACCATGTTATTATAAGCGCAGGAAGGAAATCAGTATAATCTTCAGACGAATCCATCGTTCCTTCTATGCAGGAATTTTATTGCTACGCTTCCATTTAATATTCAAATTTAGTGATGAAATTTGCTGTACATCACACGCCATATTTGCAAAAATAAGGCAGAAAATTGAACAAGCAATAATAAAATATAGCGCAAAACGAATCTTTATAAGAATCAATGTCACACTAGTACAAATATTAAGGACTCTACACACAATAAGGGAAATATTCATAATTGTAGGTTTATATTCAGTGGTGGTTTAACATATCTGAATAATTTAGGCAGGCTTTCTGATGCAATTCCACTAGGGGAAGAGAAGGGCCCCTCAAAGTTGAAGCTGAGAATCCATCAGTATGATAATGGGATCTCACTCCCCTGGTTGGTAATGAAAACAGTGGTGTTTGACAACCTTCAATGATGACGGGATCTACTTCTTTAAGGAAGGGTTTTTCAGTAGCCGGTAATGGCCACAGTTTCAGCGAATGTTGCAATCGCGGAGATCCGGTTTGTGATAGTTTCTGTAACATAATTGGAATGAAAAAAAATGGTTACAAACTTTTAAGGCTTATTTATTACTTGTTTTTTAGCAATCGATTTCAGAAACTATTTTTATGTTCTTATAATCATTTAAACTATAATTTAATAGAAATATCTTAAAATCTATATATATTTGGAAAAAAAATAATGGATTAAGATTTACATTAATATACAATATTTGTTAAATTTGGGCTATAAAAAGGCTCGGATCTTCTTTGTTGTTAAAGTATTTAATATAGATTAATTTATATGAATTCTCTAAAAAACAGATAAATTTGAATCCGTATGACTAAAAATAAATATTATATTAAATTAACAGTCAATATAGTTCAAGATAGTGAAACATATTTTTACGATTTTATAGTTAGCATGAAATACATTCTGAATCGAAAGCAAATGAGAAAATGAAGCTTTAAACTAAAAAAAAAAAAAAGAAAAGAAAATATTTATGGTGACTGACGCGTTACAGAGCATTCTAAAAAATTAAGAAGGATCACCTCCGTAAAAAATATTTTTCTTCTCTGAAATATGAAGTCTGAATGGATCGAGGAATGAAAGTTCCCACCTTCCATGATTGATGTTGATATGATTTCGGACCGTAATACTTCCAGACGTCAAAACCCAATTCTGAAAGTTATAATTCTTTTATCTTTTGGAG
This sequence comes from Argiope argentata, assembly GCA_026289955.1. Lineage (NCBI taxonomy): Eukaryota > Metazoa > Arthropoda > Arachnida > Araneae > Araneidae > Argiope > Argiope argentata. The sequence continues at coordinate 4,158,287 of JAOUZG010019159.1, forward strand.
GCTAAGGTAACAGATCTAAAGGATTTCTTCTGGGTATAAATTTTATTTTTCCTGGAAGGAATTATGTGGTTTTGACAAAATAAGATATATATATATATATATACTTCCGGGCAAAAACAAGTGAATAGTAACTTGATTAACAAAAAACTCGCAAAATAATATACCATTATTGAAGTTATTGTGATTATGAGTTATTGCTTTTACAAGCATGAGAAGGAAAATACTGATACATGGCCAACCATTTTGCTTAGCTGGACAGTTTTTTTCAATTCACTTGAAATATGGGAACTTGTCGGCTTGAGCCGATTCAGTAGTTATACAAAATTTCATTTTAATCATTTAAGTTGAAAACGTGGAATGGGATCAGGAAATAGGAACAAATTGTAGGAAGGATTTATAAAGGTCTAAATTAAAACAAAACTCAAGAAATTATAGAACTGAAATCACACACACACACACACACACACACACACACACACACACACACACACACACACACACACACACACACACTCTGTAATAACAGCAACAAAAAATTGAATATAGGACCTCTATTTATAATTAAAAAATTAGATTCAATCAAACAATAGATTAAATATATTATCACTTTTTTGTTTTAAGTATTGAGATAGCTTCTGGATTTTTTTAATAATGTCATTATTGTATTTCAAACTTGTAGGTGAGATCCTTTAGTTATAGAGCTTATGTGTGCTTTCCATGAGAAATGATTTGATGTTGCTTGAACCTTGTTTTTAAAGTTAATTTTTTTAAAAAATTCGGTAAAATGTTTATTAGTAGATTTCACAGATTGTGAGCAGACTATATTACTATGCCTCATCTACTAAAAGGAATATTTAATTTAGGAATAATTGTTTTGAATTATTTAATTTAGAAATAATTGTTTAGAAATATTTAATTTAGAATATGTTTTTAGAAATGTTATTTTTTTCCAATAACTTTTACATTTACGTCCGCAGTATTTTGTCACTAAACATAAGTATAACATTCATAATGAGGTTTATTTTTGGAAGAATTTTTCAAAATGTTTTATCATTATTCAGTTGGTCTTAAATTGTTTTAAAGTAATTACACCTTTCTGAGAAAAGAAAAAATTTTGCTGCAAGAACTCGGCAATCGCAACTTACATTTTGCTTAAAAATTCTCACTTTTTTAAAATCATACTTTTACATTTACGTCCGCAGTATTTTGTCACTCAACATAAGTATAAAATTCGTAATGATGTTTATTTTTAGAAGTGTAGAGTTAAATTTCACACCTTGTGAGCAGACAATATTACTATGCTTCAACTACTAAAAGGAATATATAATTTGGGAATAATTGCTTGGAAATATTTAATTTAGAAATAATTGTTTAGAAATATTTAATTTAGAATATTTTTTAGAAATATTCTTTTTTTCCTATAATCTTTACATTTACTTACGCAGTGTTTTGTCACTCAACATAAGCGTAAGATTCGTAATGATGATTATTTTTGGAAGAGCTCTTCAAAATGTTTCATTGTTATTCTGTTGGTCTTAAATTGTTTTAAAGTAATTGCACCTTTCTGAGAAATTTTTTTTGTTGCAAGAACTCGGCAATCGCAACTTACATTTTGCTTAAAAATTCTCCTTTTTCAAAATCATATTTTTATAATTGTTTAATATTCAACTGAAATAAAACATCAGAGGATAAAATTAGATAAATGGTTATAATTAATAATGTTGAGGTTAATAAAAAAATCTTAAAAACATATGTCGTGGAATATTGTTGTTGAGAAAAAGCTTCACATTTTTGCACCTCAAGATAATTAACAGCTTCACTAAGAATACACGTTTAAGTATTAACTTTTTTTACTATTATTATTATTATAGCAAATATATATATAAATTCTCAAGCAGAATTGGATTTCAATTTCATTGTCAATCCATTAATTTTCTATTCATTTTTTTCTTCCATTAATTTTCACAAATAAATCAAGCAAAATTAACAGAAATTCTGTAATTTTATCAAGAATTCTATAATTCTATCAAGTAAAATGCACTGAATAAATAGCATTCGACCTTAAAATACTCAATCCAAAAACATGGATATTCTGGTAAACGGAATATGAAAAAAAAATCAATATTCATCTCAGTTTTATTTAAAATTAACTCAGAATCAGATTTTTTTAATATTTTTAAAATGTTACAATGATTTTAGATTCGGATCCTAACAATAAAAACTGTATTGAAATCAATGCTAGATTCATTCAATTCAATGCGGAATTATATCACATTCCGTTCTTCCATTTGTCCACGCATGTACGTCAGGGATACAGACGTTTTTTTCCCTCCCCCCTTTTTTTATTTTTCACGATGGCGTCGAATTTTCTATTCCCATGTGTACTTTTTTCTATAAATTTTTCCATTGTTTTATTTTGAATATTCATATTTTTTTTTGTCTTTTGTTTCGGGTAAATAAATAAATGTAATTCAAATTTAAATCTTTAATCATTCAAGCAATCGTCAAAATATTGATTTCAAAGTTACAAAAAGTGCTCTCTAACATATGACAATTCTCAAACAAAATTGTAGATTTTAAGAGAATTTTTTGATTTTTGAATTCATTCATAAGTTATAACTTCTATTTCCTACCTTGGGGAGATATACATAAATCTCATATACAGAACTAGTGATAAAATATGAATGTTTAAGTATTGCCTATTTAAGGCCAAAAATATTAGTTAGAAGTAAAATAAATTCTTTTATCTTTTAACGTAATCTATTTAAGTATGACTATTCAAATTTACATATTATCGCAAACAGTTATTATTGCAAAATAGAAAAGAGTCTTACAATATTTTTGAACGGGATTATACTAATACCGTTAAACTAATCCTTTGAAAAAATATATCAAATTCTCTAGGAGATTATAAAGCAATAGTTTATGAAAACGAGATTAAGTTAGGTCTCAGGGGATAATTTCTTACGAAACTTTGCCCTTTTTTTCAGATCGAAACGAGAAAATCAGAGCTAACTTCAAAAAGAAAACATTTTGAAAAATAAGGAGTGTAGAAAAATAAGAAAGTATTGCTTTTATTTTTCCCCCTGGGAGATAAAATTATTATTTTCTCTCAAAGATATATTAAAGCATGCTTCGACAGAAAGAAGAAAAACTCAATTCTTTAAAATGAAAATTTCAACTATATTATTTCTGGCAACTAAAGAAAACAAACCTCCAACTCGAAAATTCGTCTTCAGCCCCCTTTTTTTAAATTTCATTTTAACTAAATTTAATCCTTGAAAAAAATTGACTACAACTCTAAAGAGACTTATGATAATAGAAGAAAGTTTAATAAAGAATTATTTTCTTCAATATATATTTCTCTCTTATAAATTTAAAAGAATATTACATTATATATGTACCTGCATATAGTATATATTAATTTATTTTACTATGTAAAGATGTCTAGAGGGATTCTTAATATTGTTTTCCTCTCAAATATTGTATTAAAATAATTGCCATATGAAAAGGATAATGTTCATCTAATGTTATTTAATTATTTTAACTGTTAAGATATAATATGCTGAATTATTTAAAAATTATTTTACATTTATTGTATGTTAAAATGAAATTTTGAGCAAATTTCTTTCAAACAAATTTTTTTAAAAGATATGAAGCCAAATTTATCTTTTGCATATCTAAAAAGTATATTTTTCTTCTTTGATATGAAAATAATTCTAACAATTTGAATTCTTAAAGTAATAGGAATGTCTTTTTGCTCGATTTCACTTTTTTCTATGCATGTGTAGGAAACCAATTATAAAAATTCTGTGAATATTTTTGAGTTGCTCATGTTTTTTCGACGACTTGGTGGCCAGATTTTTTGAGATTTGTTGGATCGTTGTTCTGGAAGTTTGCGAATATTATATATTTGAAATTAAATATAAAAGTATTTATAAATAGCGGAAATTTTAACAATAAAATGAATAGATATTAAAAATATTTTATTTACAACAAAATTAATGCATAATAAAATATTTTATTTACAACAAAACGAATATATAATAAAACATTTAATTTACAGCAAAATGAATAGATAATAAAATTTGTTATTAATAAGAAAATGAATAGATAATAAAAATGTTTTGTTAAAAAAATTAGGAAATAATAAAAATACTTTATTAACAACAAAATTAATTGATAGTAAAATGTTTCATTTACAAAAAAAATGAATGGATAACAAAAATGTTTTATTTAAAACAAAATTAAGAAATAATAAAAATGTTTTATTAACATCAAAATTAAGAAATAATAAAAATATTTTATTAATATCAAAAGTAATTGATAATAAAATGTTTTATTAACAACAAAATTAATAGATAATGATAATATATTGTTTACAACAAATGAATAAACGATAAAACATCTCGGTAAAAGCAAATGAATTGATAAAAAAAAGTTTCTTTGAGTGATTCAAACACGCATTAAGTCTGTAACTACGAATTATTCTTTATAATCTTCAGATAGAATAATTATTTTATAAGCAATTTAATTTAAGCAATCTAATTAAGCAATCTAATTAGCTTTAAATTCCTCTGCATAATTTCTGGAAATACATAAAATCCAGTTTAAAAGGGTTAAAAAGACCAGTTTGTTGTTAATGAGACAACATTTGATCTAGAATCTTCGAGAAAGTTGATTTATTTCTCATTTTGATGGCAAAATTCTAGAAAGAAAGAAAAGTCTTGGAAAGAATAAACGGAAAAGAAAATATAAGCTGCTATCTTTTCTTCCAAAAAGATATTTCCAGATATATTAAAAATTAATGATAACAAAAACCACACCCTTTCACTATACAGATAAAAGAAAACTGATAAATCCAATGTCGTTTCATAAACTTTTTTTCTTCAAATTTGTAAATAAATATAATATAATTTAGGATGAAAACGGAATCCTCTTTGATAAAGAATGGAGAATATTTTCTTATTTCAGTTTCTATCTTCAGGATTTAAAACGATAAATTCAATAAAAATGCCATCATTCGGTTTAAAAAACTAATGAAGAAATGAAAATTTTGTGAAAATAATATCGAGACTTATTTCTATTATAGTTTAGAATAGTTTGAGGATATTATTCTGTTCAATGGATACGTTTAATTTGCAAGAAATCCTCTGATTTTAATTAATTTCATCAATCACTTTTCAACGCATCTTGCACTGACTATCCTAATAACAATGAAAGAAATATTAAAACAAAATAAAAACAAAACAGTTTGAAGATAAGGTGAAAAAATTATATCAATTGAAAAAAATGTTATATGAAATCTAAATTCCAATATCTATTTAGAAAATACTGTAAAACTGGTCATGAATTGTTGAAATTGGAGAGAGTTCAGCTACAAAAGCCTTTACCACTTGAAATTTATGGCAGACGTGTAGTTCTTAAGGTTGGCCTTTCTAACTGGCACCCGAAAGATAAATGACCAGCGGATTTTTTCCCGATTTCTTCTGATGTCAAGTGAAAGGTATTGCTCGGTTTTTCAAAAGGCTTTAAAATAAGAAACGATCAATAAATATATTTCTTGGGGTCTATTCTTTGCTTCACCTTTCTTTCAGAAGAAAAGAAGAATGTTCCATCTCCAAAAAATATTTAATATAAAAATTTCAGCTTCTTGAAAAGAAGAAATAACAGTGTTTTCATATCTTTGTTAAATATTATTTAACTATCAGATAATTAAACTGTTTACAACGATTAAGATTAAATTATATCCGACTAGTATTTTTCCCATATATTTCCCACATACTTCCGGTCTCTTGTGTCTCAAATATTTGTAAAACAAAAGAAATTTTCATATGAAACTGAGAAACATTTTGTATTATAATCATTTCATAACAAATATATGAAATTTAGGCTTAAAAATTACATGATTATCCAAATTGTGTGGAAAATATTTGAAAGCAGAATAAAAATAATAAAAAAATATGGGAAACTTTAACATATATATTTGCTTTCCTTATAAATGTTTAATCTCATTAGATTAATTAAAGCAATATGTATGATTTTTGAAAAGTGAAAATATATGTATTATGAAAAAATTACAGCAATTCCTAATCATTTTGTAGCTGTTAGTTGAAGAAAGGATCAGATAAGAAAAGAAATTAGATATTAAGAGATTCAATGTTTCATGTATTAAAAGAAAAAAATGCATTCTACTTATTATAAATGGATCATCAAAGTTTTTATTTTAATATTTAATATGAAATTCTAATACGACTTGTTATAAAACTATATGGACATAAAATTTTTGAAGCGGAAGCAAATTTAGAAGGAAATATAAACTCTAATTATTAGTTTTTCATATTCTATAAAAATCTTAATTTAGCTGGAAATTACATGCATTTTTCCCAATAAATATCAAAATAATTCGACCTTAGGATAATCCGTTGCATTGACAGCTTTGTGTTAAAGCTGCATTTAAGGAAACTACTGCAGTCATTAAGGAATTTGGTTAGGGCATTATGTTGAATTTTTTTTAGAAACTTGCCTCTGGGTCTGTATATTTGTTACAGTAATGTGCGAATATCATAAATCAAGAGTGTCGTAAGTATTAGAAATAATATTTGATATTTCTATTACATCTTAAACCTTTCCTATTACAAAATTTGAAATATGATTACAGCGGTCCACTAAACCTTACAGAAGCACTTTTTTAATCTATAATCTGTTTGCTAGAATATACTTGAAATTTTTTAAAATTATTCAACATCATAACATCATATTTATAATACATTTTTAATAGAATAGACAAATAGTATATACATTTAATTATAATTTTTATTTATATTAATTTTGTATTATTTTAGTTACTGTTTCTCCGTTAGAGTAAATTTGCAAAAGAAATATTATGAGTAGTAGATTAAAAAAAGATATTTTTTAAACTTTAAGAAATAAAAAATAAAATATATCATTGATTTCATTAATTATTATTTTTAAGTAAAATGTAGTATAAAATTTTCTTTTTCAAAATAAAAAAAATTCACATTTATAACAAGTATACCTTGAAAGAATGTACTCGAAAACATTTGTGATAAAACAGCAATTAAAATATTCCCTGACGACCATTCATAAGCATTTTAGTAATCTAAAAGAAAATATTTGGTTCTACAGCATGAAAAATGTGTTTTATTTCAAAACATATATCGAAATAATATCGTCTAACGAAAACAGGACTCTAGTATTTCCGATTTTTTTTTGCATATTAATAATTGTGACGCGTTATTACCGCAAGGATATTTTTTTTTGCTATTTTATCACTTTTATCATATGTTTATTATGAATTTTTTTCTCTATACGTCGCACAAACATGTTATAATCTTAACTTCTTGAAAAAGCGAAACTGAAGATATTTTACAACTTTTCTGCTAAGATCATTTCTAAAATTTCCAAATTAAATAAATTACACTCTTGTACATACATTAAGAAAAATTCATAGACATGCGGAAATCGAACAATATTGTTACGTTTTTATAGCGTAGCGGGTTCGGATTGAATGGACTTTGTATGAGGACAGCACAAACAAATTTATTTACAGCTAATTACAGTTATTTACAGGATAATTAATAAAGTAATAATTTCAGATAAATACAATCCAGCAGTCAACGGTCAATTACAGTGTAAATTCAAGTCTTACGCACGATAAAAACAGACTACAAAACAGCTATAGTATAGTACAGCAACAGCGAGCTCAATAACACAGCGTTAACAGCAAACGCAAACACAGCTCACTAATAACAAATCCTCTAGATCAGCGAGACGCTTTTTATTTCAGAGCAAACTCTCAACTAACTCACTAGTGGTTGGATTATTGGGGCACCTAGCCCCGGCAAGGCTTATCCCCAGTCATGATAAAATGCTTCCTCATTGCATTCAGCTACTGACGTGATCAATTACGAAAAAGACTGAGAAAGTGGAGAGAAACACTGGGTGCCACCCTGCGAAGCAGGGAGAGCCCAGTGGTCCTGGAATGAAGTCGACCTGGCTACAGGGAAGGTCCGAGTATGACTGACGATGGTAGAGAGCTGCAAGGAGTCTGGCCACGGTGGAGGAGAGTCGGTGAAGGGAGAGAGAGTTCTTGTCCAATCAGGGGTCTTCAGGGGCGTGGTCTGTGAGGAGCGATGATCTGGGCAGATTTTTGCATTTTTGGTCGGAAATGAGAGGAATTTTCATTGATCTAGTTGGGCCAATCAGCAGAGAGGGTAATTCTGTAGAAAGGAAGTCTGGAGTTAGGCAAATAACGCATTGATTAAGATGAGCTTTCGTTCTTCTTTGTTCGAGGTTTTCTTGAGGCTTTTTGCAGCATTTATTATATCAGGGAATTCTTGCAAAAGGGTTTTAATTTCTTTTAATGCTTCTAAGATTTCTTTAAATTCTGTCAGATCAATTTTGCTTGGTGTTGTAGGTATTTTATAAGGTTCAGTGGGTGCAGTAGTTTGGCTGTTCACTTGGGGAGGCTCAGTAGTTTTGAGGTCAGCTGAGGCTTTTCTCTGTACTGCATCAGCAAATGTTCTTCTCGTAGCTCCAATCTTTTTTGTCGTGGGGTAGCTTTTACACCCCCTCCAGGAGGCCAGGTGTCCCTTTTCCTTGCAATTGATGCATGTTGGTTCGGGTATCCTTTCCGTGATGGTGCATTTCTGGGTGGGATGGTCTTCGTTACATTTAATACATCGCAGATTGCATTTGCAATTCCGTGCACTATGGAAGAAGCCTACACAATTAAAACACATGGTGGCTTTTGTGGGCGATCTGTAAGGTTGGATGAAGACTCTGATGTAGAGTAGCGATTTTACGTTGTAAATGTTCTTGAAGTTACCGGATTTTTTTATTTCTACTAAAAATATGGGATGCGGGGTTTTGGTTTTAAAATTTCTGAGCTGAGTGATGCGTTCGACTTGGTAGCTCAATTTCTCAAGTGCTTCTTTTATTTCGTTTTTATCTTGGCACCCTGGGAGGCCTTTTATGACAACTTTTAGGGGGCTCTCAGCTGGGTCTTCTGATATGACGTATTCTTTCTTTGAGCTATCCAGGATATTCAGGATTCCAGATCTGTATGTCTCACTTTTAGGTATGATTTTTATGAAACCCTTCTCGTATTTATTTTTAGTGTCTGGATAGTTTCTGCAGATTGCCCGGAGAGTAATATTATAATCCTGTATCAGCTTCAGATTGATGGGTGGGATTACTTTTTTGATTTGGGAGATTTCATCTTCAAGGGCCTGGAACTTGTTGTGGACGGCTATTTCCTGATTATCTATAGATTTCTTTCTCTTGGCTGCATGTTTCTTGTCAATTTTCTGGAATGGCACTTCTGTGTCCATATTCTCGATTCCTTCCACGTGGGGAGCATGCTTGAGACAGTTCTTTATCGGGCATGATCCAAGTTCTGTCAGGATTTCTTCTATGCCTTCAATATCGGCCTGTATTTCCTTTAGTTGGGTTAGATCATCAAGGAACTGGGTGGTGTGTTCTAGGTTATCATTCCTCATTTGTTATAGCGTTTCCTCAAAGGTTTTTGCTAACTCATGTTGTTGTAGTGATCTTGTTTGCTTTTCTTGTATGTAAGTGCAAAGGTTAATATCGCCTTTGTGAGGTCTACAACCTCTCCTGATGCATGGTTGCATTAATTTAATTTTGTTCTCAGATTCATTGGCTCTCTTTTCCATAAATTCAATGTTTTTTAATTTTGTCGGGAGTAGTTGCCCGGCTATTAGGATTTGTTAAATCTTTTCTGTAAAAATCAGCAGCTTTGCGCGAATCTCTCAGTGTCCTATGTAAATTGCCAAGGGAATTGCAGTGAGCCTCAATTTTCTTAGCGAATTCTGAGGGATAATAAATGTTACGTACCCAAAGCGAACTCTTGTCTGAGACTGATGAGTCCTTACTGGAGACCGAAACGACTGAGCGTCCGTCTTCTTCCATGGCTGAAGACGGAAAAAAAAGCAAATAGCACTGTTCGTGAAGATTTGCAAAAATTTCAAAATGGCGGCGTAAAAAGAACTCACTCACTCACCAATTTAAAAATAACTGACTAACTAACTAACTCACTCCGGCTACTCGCCCTTATATAGCCGAAAAAGCGCGTTCACGAATCTCGTGATAATTCTCAAAACAACGCGCACAATCTAGCGGCTACTAGACTATTCCTTTCGCCAAACCAATCAAGCTGGCGCGAGACACCTCGCCAAACGTCGCCATCTTTGGCGAGTTTTCGTGCAGCTCGCTTGTAACAATATAATGCATATATCACCCATAAAATTACTACAAACATCTTCAAAAATCATATGCAAATTTCAGGAATACACTAGATGACGTCGATAGTTCATCACAATGACGAAAGTGTAAGAAAATGATGTATAAGGAATACAAGCAAAGAAGTAAAATTGTTCGTAAGTGCTTTATAAGCCTTTTAGTGCAACAACTGTATAAATATAACACAAGGACGCATTTGGATGATTTTTTACGTAGTAGAAATATCGGCTGCCTGGAATTGGTACGTACACAGCTGGAAGTATCCGAGGAACTTGGAAACGTCCAGAGTATCATCTCCAGGGTCTAAATAATGTAAAAGAAATTTCATATTTTTCTCTATATTCTAATATATTATCTTAAATATTCAATGCGTGGTTTCATAACATTATACTAGTGTTAAGGGATAATGAACAAAAATTAACTTAACTATCAATTTTAAAAGTTCTTTTTTGATAGGAAAAATGAACGGTTATTTTTGTTTATGTAAATAATACAATGAATTAATTTTTTCTAAAGTAGATTTATTTCTGAATTTTTATTTAAAAGTTGGTGTACTGAAAAATTAAAAGTTGATTATTTATTGATTGTTTAAAGTCAAAATGGTATTTGTATGTGACCTCTCTTTCGTTGGATATGTAAAATCCACCTGGACTATAGGATTACTGGACATCCACATTTCTATCTTATATAAAGTCATCCAATTCCGAAAGAATATCTTTCTTAATTGAATCATTATAAGATCTGTGGCTAGAGTCAGTTGAAGATATAAGAGAATCAGGAGATATTTTGTTGTATTCCGTCTTGCAAATACCAAAGCTTCCATGATTGTTAAAGCTCTCAATCCTTCCTGTTCCGCGAATTTTTGAAGTTTGATTTATATCTTGCCCAAATGCAGACAAAATAAAATAACATAAAATGAAAACATCAGATTTTCCATTTGAAAATAAAGACATTTTGAAGCCTGAAGTTCTATCAGTTTCACAAGGTGAAACTGAAACTAAAGCTTTCTGTTGATTTCCACATCATCCTTAACCTTTTATTTCGATTTAAAAGCTGAAAACTCCCAAAATTGACTCACAGCGTAACGTTCAGTGGTGCGAATAAAATCTGGATCAGATGAAGTTTATAACAATTGCATATTTTTTATGGGAAGCTTTCATGCTTTTCTTTCACATTCTTTTTTCTTTGCATCGTCTGAATTAGCGAAGCGTATTAGCTTTTTTGTTGCGTAAGCAAAGAACAAATATCTTTAAGATAATATTTAGAAGCTATTTCTACGATTTTTTGAATAATTATTAGAATTTAAGCAGGATTTTTTTCAAATCATTTTGAATTCTTTTGTTGTGAAGTTAGTTGAATTTTTATATTTGGGTAGTTTTATTGAAGCTTAAAAATGATTTAATATGACAACTTTCATAGTAAAATACATTCAATAAGCATATAAATGCTTTTCTTTTCACCCTTCGTATTCAAAATTATGCCATACAAAATATTTCATTTCCATAGTGGGCAAAATAAATATCAATTTATCTGGTTTAGAGTATATTTTTAAACCCTACGGTTAGTTTTATATTGAGTTATTTTTTTAATGAAACTCAGTTCTAAGCAAAAATACGAGAGAAAAATATGATTGCTATATGATAATTTGATTAATATATTTAATAAAATTTTTATCACATTTTAAGTGACAAAATTTAAAACCCAAAGTATTAGTTTCAAACCATAGATATTCAATTGCTTTAAAATCTAATATTTAATATTCAAACATTTTTTTGATATAATAGTGAAATTTTAAATAGAAAAATGCAAATAAATGATTATGACTGTTATATGCGATGAGAAACTAGAGGATGAAATCGATTACTGCCTTCTCTTATAATAAATCAGTAGAAGTATCAGTAATTTATGAACCATTTATTGTATTTGAATATAAGAAGCTAATAACACATTCGAAAATATGCCAGAGTACCTTAAAGGTGCATCTATTTCATTTCCTTGGGGCACTCGATTAATGCTAATTGAAATAAATTTCCAGATACATTCATTGGGATATATTTATTTTAAAATAATATAAAAAATGGAAGAATTTAATTTTTAAAATTATTTTTGCTGAATTAATGTAAGAATAAATATAAATTTAATATTAATCTATCGGAAAAACATAATTCTATTGAAAATTTCCTAAATTTTTAATGATTTAGTCTTATTTTTGACTTTGATACTACTAAAGAAGTTGTAACCAAATCTATATTTATTTGAAAGCAAGAAAGGTGATTTTCTTTTCTTTAACTATCAGGAAATTTGCAAACTCTCTTGTAATGAGCAATTATTTCAAATATCGTTTTTTCTTTCAACATTTGTATTTTATTCCTCTATTTAGACTTTAGAATTAAGACGCTACATAATGGAATAAGTGTAATTAGATGCTATATGATGGAATAACTGTAATTAGAAGCTATATGATGGAATAATTTTAACTAGAAGCTATATGATGGAATAATTGTAATTAGAAGCTATATGATGGAATAATTTTAACTAGAAGTTATATGATGGAATAATTGTAACTAGAAACTATATGATGGAATAACTGTAATTAGAGGCTATATGATGGAATAACTGTAACTAGAAACTATATGATGGAATAATTATAATTAGAAACTATATGATGGAATAAATGTTATTAGAAGCTATATGATGGAATAACTGTAACTAGAAACTATATGATGGAATAACT
>JAOUZG010019159.1:4192762-4203874 GCA_026289955.1 Argiope argentata
ATGTCTTTATCAGCTTCAACCGCCCTTCCAGAATGTGGTGCATCTTGAACATCAAAATTGCCGGATCGAAATTTTTCAAACCAGTTCTGGCACAGGCATATTGTCAACACATCATCTCCATACAAATCGGTTAATTTCTTTCTGGATTGAACAGCATTTTTACCGTTTCAGTAGTAAAAAAGTAAAATATGACGAAAATGCTGCTTATTGCTCTTCATATTTCAAAGGGTACCAACCAAAAACTACTGCATAGATTCAGTTGAACTTTTTCACACACAAGCCTTGCTATATTAGCTCTGAAAACACATAATGACTATTCGGCTGATGTGTGAAGTTGGGTACGAAAAAATACAATTAAATCATTTGTCGGGAAAAACGAATTTACTTTTCGAACAACCCGATAATTTACGTCAGCTTACTACATAAGTTTCCACAAGTACTATTCATTATATTTAATGTTCGTATCTATGCTTCTGCTAAATGTGATTCGTATTTACGTTTAAAATTAAGAAACTATACAATTTGTTGGATTTTTTCCATTATATCATTCTTTTAATTTCAATAAAACTTTTATTATAACTTTAATACTAATAAAAGATTCAATAAATAAGAAAAAAAAATCGCAGGTCGGAATAACCTGGTTTACATCCTTTTGGCCTCGAGTTCAAACTCGTCAGCCGAAGACTCTCCTTGTGTGAAGTGTTTGAATCAAGTTAAAATTTTCGTGGTCACAAATTCCTCCATGTCGAGAGTAATACCACTGGGGATACAGAATCACAGTTGATCGTTCTCCATTCCATATCTAAATTGCGATCTATGGATGAAGGAATGAAATACATAAATGAAGCCCATCCCGTAAAAAGGGTTATGATGTGTGTGTTGCTAAGTCGTACTCTGGAGTTTTTGGACTTGCTATATTAAATAATAAAATATATATTTTTTAATTATTCAATAAAATATTTTTAAAAAAGAATTCATTTTTGAAATATAAAATAGAATAATGGTCTAAAATTGGAGAGAAAATGACGTGTGCGGGTCTCTTGTCCACAGTCTTGGAGCAATTATTATAACAGACACATGTATTGTATGCTTAATAGTATAATTTCAGCATCACACAATACTGTATTAATAATATGTTTTTTTTTTATTTCAGGTAATACAGTTACTATACATTTAATATACTTCATCGGAATAATAAAATATAAATAAAAACACTGTAAAATTTTTTATCATATATATGATAATACAAGTATTTTTACACTACAAAAGAATTCCCACACTTTCTTACAAATTTAATTCGTATTTCTCCCAGTAAAAATCAGTAAGCCTTAAAGATTATAATAAAAAAAAAAGAAATACTGGAAATTCTCTTCGAAATTACTGGCCATTAAATGTCAGTTTAAGAATTATTAGAATCCCTGTCTCAAAGTGAAGTCCCAAGAGAAATTAAATCGGAAGCTTTTAAAACATTTCTTTCTTCACTTTCCAGGTCTTGGCTGCCAAATACCAGAGCTGCCTCTGAAAAAGAGGGAAAGGGCGGGAATCATAAATGGCGAGGGTGAAAAAAGGCGTTTTCCTTTCCATGGTCTAGACTGAAAATCTATTAAAATGCAGTGTTTAGAGAAAAGGAGGAATATTATAAGATAATATTCTTACCACACCCTTTCTGAACACGGATGAAAGAAAGCAAACCACTCGGAAGTTTTCCTGTAGACTCAATTTATTTTTCATCATAAATATTTTTCTTGTGTTCTAAATGGAATTCTTATTTTTTTTTATAAAGTGACAATATTACACACTTTTTGCTTACAAAAATAAAATAAAAAACATGATTACTTTGATTTTTAAATAAACGTTCTTCCATTTTAGTTATATTAATGTCCTATTTCAAAGTAACACAAAAGTCATTTTGAGACGTATTGCTCAATTTTGAACAAGCCAGATAACCCCTGATCTGTCATCTCTCTCTCCAAGTGTTAGCACCACACCAACAGGGGAGCACTTAGCTCGCGATGAATTTAAATTACACCACACCTTCTTACGTGATGATTCTTTGCTTGAACTAGGTCTTGAACTTGAAACCCTCCGGTTTGGCAGCCAAGACCGTAGAATCAGGCAATTACGTCCGGAAACAACGTTTCTGAAACGTCTATCCAAAAGAATTAATTCTAAATAAAACAAATGAAAAACTAACCGAAGCTATTAATCTTGATTTAAAAATTAAAATTGCTAACGGTAAAACGCTGGAGAGACGAATTCAATTTTAAAATAATAAAATTTTGCAATTATAATTCTAATTTAGACTCAAAATTTTTTTAAAATATAATCTTTTCACAATTTAAAAGAATAAAAAATATTTGTAATAATAAAATATCTTATATAGAAGCTACAGATTGTTTTTTTTAAAAAATCTAACCAATAATGAATTCCCAACAAATTACTGTAATATTGAAATTTTAATTAAAGAAGGTTTAGATCTATTCGACTAATCTACTAATAGGCACAGAATTTTACAATAAATTAACAATTTTTAAGAAGATAATTTTTCAATTCCCAGGGGTCCGCTATGCACTTGCTTCTGCGTTGAAATCTATACTTATATCCGATTTCAATAGGACTTTCCCGTGCTTCTAAAAATCAAAGGAAAATACAATTAACTTTATTATATTAAAAATCTTCTGCCTATGTTTGCCTTTTATCCATGAGATTGTAAACATAAAAAAACTTAAAATAATTTGAATTAAAAAAGCCCGAATTCGAATAATCTGAGCACTCCTTAGCTAAAACTTCAGTCTTCGTCTCGGGGGTGGGTTTTGACGATCCAAACTGATTTCTGATTGGCCAAAACGGCTCTTCACCTGTATCCATCCTGATTTGGGATTCGCCTCAATTTCTTCCAGTTTGTTTCATTTGCTCTTTAGCACTGCTTGGGTGCACATCTCTCTCTTAAGGGTATGTTCTAGACTTCTTATTTTCTTAATTGTTCATTTGCTAATATTGGTTTGTTTTTTTATTGTATTTAATATTTTGTGATATATTTTTTTCTTCAATCTTGAATTTTATTTGTGCGTTTTTTTTTCTAATTGTCTTTTTTTTCCTAATTGTCTTTTGTTTTTTTGTTATAAAAATTGATGCCACTCTTCTACTTTAAAATTTGGAATTTTTCGGGTAAAAAAAGAGTTAATTTTTTAGACAATAGTCTAACTCTTTACAGAACAAAATCCCTCCTTTTATTGAAATCCTTTCTTGATGGTGACCCTTGAGAAAGTCATCAGGCCGGATTTCTCATTTTTTCACTTACATATCTGTTTTTTATTATTCTTATATATATATATATATCCGAAAACATCTTTTTATTAATAAAATATATCACAAATTTCCATGTAATTCAATTTCTAAGGAGATTTTTGTAGTGCAAGAATGTGCAATTAAGTTCTTAAATAAAATCATGTTGCAACTTATTCAACCTTTTTGCATTGATAAATAATCAACCTCTAAAAAATTTCTTGTTTTATGTTTTGAATAACATTTTATAGTTCTGTAATTAGGCAAAAGACAGCTATTACAATAAAATGGGTTTATTGATATCTTTGAAAATGTATCAAATATTAAATATAATATTATTTGGATGTATTAATAAAATTATCGATCGATTCTCCTCTATAATGAGCGATGCTTTCCCCAGTTTTTCAGTTTACAAAGGCTTACTCCAAATCTTTTGTATAGTTAACGTAAATATAATGTCGAATATTATTAAATTAATATCTAGTATCTAGAATACTATTATACTTAAATTTTAAAGTTAAGGACAATATTTATGGAACATAGCCGGTAAAAATAAATATTATTTCCATAACTAAAAAAATACCCTGCAATCCAGATTTGAAATTTTATTATTATTTTAAATTCGAAGCCATATAGCAGGAAGATGATACGCAGAGTCTTAAAAAAAGTACAGTTATAAAAAATGAAATTATAAAGTTTTGATTTGAACTTTCGATTCTTATGAATGACTTATCTATACACTTAGAAATATAATTGATAGAAGGAATTTTAGTGAATTCCACTTATTCTGATGTCAAGCAAAAGACATAGATCTTGTATTTAGAAAGCTTTAAAAATAAAAGATCAATGAATACATTTTTTGAAAATTCATCATTTTACTTTTTCTTTAGGAAAAAAGAATTTTCATATTCCAATAAAATATATAAAAAAGTATTTTAATATATGTGATAGAAATAAAATAATTATTTTCGAATTTTCTTTTAAAATGTTTATTTTGGTTCTTCTAATAAACAAATTAAGTTTTTAAAATTAAATCACCCGTTGTTACTTATATACACTCAGTAGCTTACTTGCTTCTTATATTTGTAAAATAAAAGAATAGTCAATTGTATTGAGAAGAAAATTGTATTGAGAAGAAAATTATGCATTGAAATTTATTTAATATAATTATTTGAAACACGGGCTGAAAATCAAAATGGTGCTTCTAAATAAGAAGCAAATATCGGAAAATAGAAAAATGGTATTTGTTTTAAACAAAGAAAATCAAACATTTGAATTATATATTTATTATTTTTAACACATGTATATTTAATCCCTTCAATTAGTTTAATATACATAGATATTGAAAATAAAAGATGATATAACGAAATAGTCTGAATTCTTTGCTGAAGAAAGGATTAGATGTAATTATAAATAATTTCTAAATAGATGTAAAAAAAAATTCTGAAGCAATCCTAAGTTTGTCATTTCATTGCAATGAGCTAATGGAAAAAAAGAAAGCAGAATCTGGGTAGTAATATTTAAAATTCTGAAACCGGGATTTTCAAATAATGTATTAGGCATTGTAAAATAATCATTCATAGCAACCCTAATATTTACTGAAACATAAGTCTTTCAGAAAAGATTTTACTTCCTGCGATAATAATTAAATTTGCTTTATTATTAAAATTTCTATTCGGCATGTATTGCTAGAGAATTTTTAAAATTTTTCAGCCGTTATGTGTCAAGTTTGGAGAATTCAGATAGAAGAGAATCTATGAAAAGGAACTAAATATTTCAGTTATGAATCTGGGTAGAAATATTTAAAAATATAAAGCCTGAATTTCCAAATCATGTATTAGGAATTGTGAAATTATCATTCATACAAACCCTACATAAAGTAACTCAACCTGAGGAAAATTTATATAATGTAGAGTGAATGAATTATAAATAAAGACGAATCTTGATTTATTATATCAAATAACATTCTAGTTATTCTTTTATACTAAATATTAAACTAATATGAATGTACATGTTAAATTTATGATTTGTAAGTAAAAGAATTAATAAATATTGGTATGATTTAGTTTCTTTTACTTTTGAGTATTTTTTCTGAGTTCCCCCACTTCGGGTGTCCTGGTTCCCAGTTTATAACTTTCTTTATTCTGTTCGGTCTATTTTATAATCATATCATCAAACAGAGAATGCAATCATTTTAAATCTTTCAGAAAAGATTTTATTTCCTTTGATAAAAATTAAATTTGCTTTATTATTATAATTTCTATTCAACAAGCATTATTAAAGAATTTTTAAATTTGTCAGCCATTAGGTGTCGAATTTGGAGAATTCAGATAGAAAAGAATTTATCAAAAGAAACTAAATATTTTAGTTTTAAATTTTTGAAATACATATAGATAAATCTTTATGATTATAGTTTTTTATTTGCTGAAATTGTATAGCGTAATATTATATTTGTGATACAAATGACATCTTTAAAATACTGAATCTAATACGCCCAAATATTTTCTTATTTTTGCCGTCTAAAGATTTAAGATATTTTCTTCAGAATTTAAAAAATTATATATTAGTAATTACTATTATATATTAGTAAATTATATAATAGTAATGTCTTTTCCAAAAGGATTTTAGACAAGGAAGAACTTTTATCCTTTTTTCATATTTATATGTACATTCTATTAAACATAATTTATGTTGAGACTGTAGATTTCTAAATTTATCATTTTTTTGGTTCATATATTATAAATTATTTATATTTTGAAAGTAATTTAACTGGTTCAAAAGCTTAATAATTGACAATTTTATGTGAATTGAATAAAAGTTATAAACATTTAGTGGGTTTTTTTTTTCATTCCGTTACTTATATTCTTAAAAGATTACAATCGATTGATATTTTTGAAGTGAAATTTTAAAATACATATATATACTGCTGTTTTTTTTTTGTCTTTGATAAGAATTTAGGAATACATGCTTTAATACTTTAATCTTTGCTTTAATGTAAAAAAATATTCAATTACATTCTATGAAATTATAAAATATAAAGATAATTTATTTACTTTTAATAAATTGGACTTAACACATTTAATTATTACAAATTTTCCGTGTTGTAAAATAAATTGTTTCCTAATCACTAGAAATTAGATTTCGCTTCAGTATAACATATGAAGAACACAAAATAAGAACACAATATAAATTTACACCACTCTCTTAATAAAACTGTATAGAATTTCAACTAGTCATATTATTAAATTAATTGAAAAAAATTATTCTGCATAGTAATTAGAAAGCCGACTTTTTTCCCTTCGTCTTTATTTAGATCAGACATGAGTTCGATTTTATCTTGGGGTATTCGTCTTTCCCCATGAACGAATTTTATTAAATCTGCTTTCCAAACGAAAGAAATAGGAAATTTTATTTTATTTTTCCTTATTTAATATTTTCTGACTTAATTTCATCAAGGACAGCTGTGGAATTTTAGAAGAAACGTGTTGAAAGGCCAAGAAAATTAGTCTTAAAAGATGATGATCAAATTTCTCCCTCGTGGTAACTCCTCATTATTCATTAATTGGCATTTTTTGTTTTTTGTATCCTAACAACATTATTTGCACTTCAAGTGGACTTGTCGTAGATACATTTTTTTGAAATATCTGATTAAATAAGTAATTATACAGAAAAGGGCCAACTTTGTTGCAGGTAATTTCTTTAAACCGATTTTCTATATTTCCTATGCAACGTTGCCGAGTAATGTTAGATCAGCATTTGTCCATTTTTAGTATAATATGACAGTATCTTTATTTGGATATTTTCGTCAAAAGAAAAATAATTCTTCATATTAAACGCAATGAAACATTCTGATTAAATGTGCAAAATCACAGCACGCCTTCAAATTTACCATAGATTAACTTAAACTTACTGATTAAAAAAGTAGTAGAATAAAATAAAAGCATTCGAAGTTCATAAAATTTACTTTGCTTATAACTTTAGCTCCCCCCCTAATATTCTTAAGCAACTTTTATTAAACAGTATCTTTGCAGATCATCATTTATATATTTATACTTTAACACTCTTTGGCAACTTTGAACCCAAAGTATCGTTACAGATTATTATTTATGTATTTATACTTTAAAACTTTTAAACAATTTTTATTACTCAGTGTCTTTGCAGAATATCACTTATGTATATTTAATTTAATACTCTTAATCAATTTTTATTACGCAGTATCTTTACAGATTATCATTTATTCAGTTATGTTTTAACACTCTTAAGCAACTTTGACAAATTTACTTTGCTTCAAACTGTAGCGTTTTTCCCTTTAATATTCTTAAGCAACTTTAATTAAAGAGTATCTTTGCAGTTTATATCTTTGCAGTTTATCCTTTTTGTATTTATATTTTAACACTCTTTAGCAACTTTGATCACTTGGTATCTTTACAGAGTATTATTTATGTATTTATAATTTAAAATTTTAAAGCAATTTTGATTACACAATGTCTCTACAGATTATCATTTATTCATTTATAATTTAATACTCTTAATTAACTTTTATTACACAATACCTTTATTGATTATCATCTATCCAGTTATTATTTAACACTCTTAAGCAACTTTGAAAAATTTACTTTGTTACAAACTGTAGCGTTTTCCCCTTTAATATTCTTAAGCAGTTTTTAAACCACAGTGTATTTGTAGATTACCATTTATGCATTTATACTTTAACACTCTTTATCAACTTTGATAATACCTTATCTTTATGGATTATTATTTATGCATTTAAACTTTAATCTCTTAAAACGATTTTGACTACACAATGTTTTTACAGATTATCATTTGTTCATTTTTAGTACTTTAGATTATCATTTATTCAGTTATGTTTTAACACTTTTAAGTAACTTTCCTTGCATTAGAAGTTAACGTATTACTATAATAGGCACCTGTTTATTATATTTAATATTATAAACGTAACATCAGGATCAAATTTAGTAGCTTTTAATTTAAATTAAGATGTTTAGTATTAATTTGATAATTGTTCGTGGAAGGAATAATATAAAATAAAAACTGTGAAACATTTGATTTCATATATATAACAAAACAATTATTTTATCAAAAGAATTTTTCAAACTAGTCTACAACTTTAAATCAAATTCATCCAAAAAAAATTACGAAAGATTTCATCTTTACTCTGGAGAAATTCTCAGGATTCCGTTCGAAATTATAGTTTTAAAAGGAGACTTTACGAATTATGAGAAACGCAATAGCAAAGTTGCGTCTCTAGAGAAATCAAATCGCTAGCTTTTAGAACTTCTTGCTAGAATTTCTAGTGTACGGCTGGAGAAGATCGGAGATGTCCTTAAAGAAAGTAAAGAGTGGAAATCATAAATGATGAGGAAAAAAAGAAGTCATTTTCTCTTTTATTGTCTAGACTGAAAATCTATTAAAGTGTTATGTTTAGAGAAAAGAGAGAATTCTATGAGATAAAAATAGTACCACACCTTTCCTGAAGAAAGAAAACAACAAATTTGATTGTTTCCCAGGTGAGACCATTTACTTTAATTTATAAATAAAAACTTTTTCTCCTTAAATGGAATTCTCATGTTTTTTAATGTGATAAGAGCAAACAGGTTTTCTTGAATTCGATAAAAATCAACAACAATCCTGTGATTTCGTGACCTTCTTTGTTCTTAAATAGACCAGGTTTTAAAGATTAAATTAGTATGATGGTTTGTTATCTTCTTTAAAATATTGTATGACTTGCATTGGGATTTGTTTAATAATATCATGACTTGCCTTATGACTTGCTTGATAACAGCATGACGCATTATGACTTGTTTGATAAAGCACGACTAGCATTATGACTTGCTTGATAATAGCATGCCTTGCTGTTATTGAATAGTAAACCACTTGCTATTATTGTTACATCATAAATCAGGTACCATTCTTATATCCTTGCATACCGACCTAATTGATTGAAAAGTTTTCTTTTATGAATTGTTTGTTAGCTTTGTTAAAATAATTTAACAAAATGAGTTTAGTGTAATTTAAAGGCAGTATATATCTAATTTCTTTAATTGAATTCACAGAAGAGACATCGTTAATTTCAATTTGGAACTAAGGTCTTCTTATTTTTAATCTTAAATTCACATTTATTCCTTAAATACAATCTTATTCAATTTACATAGTACAGATAATTTTTCTCTCCTTTAATTGCATTTATTTTTATAATTTGAAAATTTAAATCATTTTAATACAATTACTTTATTTTATTTCCATTGTATTGAATACTATTTGTTCATTATGTAAAATTTTCACATTTTAGCATCGTTTTAAATAATTTTTATTTCAGGGATGCACAATCTATGACCCGCGGGCCAATTTAGGCGCGTGTAGACTTTGAAGTTCGCCCGTGAATGTTCTCAGTAAAATAAGACTAATTTAAAATGAAATGACCTTTTTCATATAAACGGTGAAACATATCTGATACGAAATCTATTCTACATTAGAATAAATGATTTACAGTTGTTCAATAAGCTTATTTACCTTTTATTACGCGGCTTTTCAGTTTGTTCCATTCGTGGCTACCTGCGAGTACGAATTTCTTACATGAGAAGCTCGCTGGCGTGAAAATTCTCCACACATGAAAATGCAGCATGAGGATCAAATTCAAATCTTGTTTATTTGATGATTAGTTTTCATATTTTGAAAAATGACAATCAAAATTCATGTATTTTCTTCTCCATTTTCTGTTGATGTAAATCTAGCGATGATAGTATGCATTTAGCCTTAATTAATGTATAGAATTCTGATTTTTTTCAAAAATCAGATCAAAGAAAAACCAATACTAGAATTTTATAAGGATTTACAAGAGGAATTTCCCTGCTTAAAGCAAAGGGCAGCTGCATGTTCGGCTTTCTTTGGCAGCACCTGCATTTGTGAGCAAACTTTCTCACTAGTGAAATTCAAACAAATAAAAAATAAGAAATAGAATAACAGATGAGGACCTTTTTTCTGTTCTATTCATTAAAACAATCAATCTTAAGCCCAACATAATATTAATAATTTCAAATATTCAGTCCCAGCAATCTTATTGATTTTTTTTCTAATTTTGATTATTAATTTTTTCCCTCAAAATTTAAATTGTGTTCTCTGTATAATTACCATAAAGTTTTCCTTTATTATATTATTTCAAGTTTGCCTCCTTTTTCGAAGTAATTGTATTAGTTTTTTTGGAGGTATGTATTTTAATCATATCTATAATATATTAGTTTTATTCATTTATTTATTGTATAATGTGAGCATGAATAAAATAAGTAAAGTAATAATTGTTATCCATGCGTAATGCTACACAAACGTTTTTTTTACGTTTGTAGAATAATTTAACATTCACATTCTGCTTTGGCCCTCGACATGATCTTTTTTTCATATTTTGGCCCCTCATCCTGAAAAAGTTGTGCATCCCTGGTTGAGTTCTATTATTATGAATTAAAAAGAGAGTTGGAACTGATAATACATATAAACCTATATAGCATGACGTTATATTTAAAAAAACGATCCGCAGAATGATGACTATTTCTCAGGATGTACTAAATGCTTCAAAAAAATAAATGGTTCGTCCTTTTTTTACCATTATTCAACGCTTTGTAAACCTTCTTCTGCTATTTTCTGTCTGCGCTGCCTGCTTCTTGGGGTGGGATAAAACGAAATTAAAAATTTCAACTTATGTATTTTTTTCTTCATGGCTACGACACTGCAATCTACTTCAATTCAAAATTAATATGGATTACTTTACACACACACACACACACACACACACACACACACACACACACACACACA
>JAOUZG010019159.1:4203884-4230013 GCA_026289955.1 Argiope argentata
ACACACACACACACACACACACACACACACACACACACACACACACAGACACGTATATATATACATGGAAAGTGTATACGAAGAATTCATACATTTTATTTTTACCTTATCGTATTGATCTCTACATGAAATTGATCAGTGATTATAAGAAATATGCTAGTTTACTAGCTTATTAGTTTAAAAAATAAGATGGGCCGTATTAATAGGTTATTTGATTCTATATTTATTCATTTTTATTTTGAAATATAGTATTTTGTTTGGAATGTTTCTCAAAGTATTTGAGAAATGATTCAAAATTTCTTTCTCTTATTGCTTTCAAAATGTTTCCGTGCATCATTTGAAAGTATTTTATCTATAAACATTGGAAATTTATTTTTAAGCGATCTCAAGAGAAGCATTTTTTCCACATGCGAGAAAATAGATAATTCGTTTCGATGAAGTGAATTCTCTCTCGTTTACATCTTCTGAAATTGCACGTTCATGCTCAATTTCTCAATATTTCTGAATTTGATTCTCAGATTTTCGTTTCAAATACATTTCCGGAGTTCAAACATTCAATATACAAACATAACGATCAACTGTAAACTTCAAGATTGTTTTTGGAAATGTATGTCATATGACTTAAATGCGCTGTGAAAAAAATCAATAAAAAATTGTTTTACAGTCAATTTGACACTAGTTTAATGCTACGTCTTTCTTGCTGTTAAAATTTAAAATTGGGTTTTTATTCCATAAAATTTGTTTCCTATGAGCAGTGTATGAAACGTTGGCATTCTTTAGAATATCTCAATATTTTTTGGAATTCTAGATAATTCTAGCATATAATTTTGTTAGAGTTCATAATGCACTATGGAGACAAAGTATAACAAATAATGATAAGATCATTATTTAAAACATGCGTCTAAATCACAAATACAAAAAGTATTTTTGAATAAATAGTGAAAGGGTGCTATCAAAATAAGTTTTTTCATAATATGTTAGGCTCAAACTTTTACCTGGTTACAAATAAAATCACAAATGACAGAATCTCACTTGATTACAAAAATTATTGTAAAATAGCTCTATAATTTGGGATGTTGTTGTTTCTATATATTTTAAAGGAGTTTAAAAATAAAAATAAGCTTTAATTCGAGTGTTCTTGATATTTCGAAGAATGGCAAGTGGTGTTTAATGCAGTACTAACGTATTAGACAGTCGACGCCAACGATTTAGTTACTCTTTGGCAACGGATTCAAATTTTGCGATAAACCATTAACACCAATGTAAGCAACAAAATGGCGGACGACAGCTAAGGTTTGCACAATTTCTTAAATATTGGCAGTTTTTTAACATTATTGGGGTTTAGCAACTCATTAACGACTCTTTCAAATTTGGCTATAAAGATCGGTGGTTCTAATGCGTAAGTACCTTTAATTCTTCCCAAGTATATTGTATTCCTTAATTATATTTTAATTATGTATTATTATCCTTTATTGTTTGTAGAGCTCACGAATGTTAACTTTGTTAACTTCAACCTTTGTATTCATTTATCTCTTTTTAACTTTTTTTTAAATATCTGTTTGAGATTTGTGTATATTTATAAACAAGTGAGCATTATAAAATAAAAATAATGTGGAATATTCTTCAGGAAATAATAATTCATTTCCTGTCTATAATATAAGTTGATTTGTACTGAAAACAGAAATATAACGGTTTAATGACTTCATGTATAAAATTTATAATAGATTCCCAAATATATAATAATCTATTAAATATTTGGTTTTACTCAGAAACTGTTTGAGTATTCTGATGATAATTTTTTTTAAAAAAGGAAATCTACAAGATTAATATTTACAGGAACTGTTCTCTCTTGGTTAGCAAATTTTTCAGACCTAAAGTTAATAAAAATTAACGAAATGATGATAAATTTATAACAGTTGCTATTGAAAGGCAAATGAAAGCAGGAAACTCTTATATCTTGATTTTTTTAACATAGAGAATCTCAGTCAGAAAAATTATAGCAGAGATCCTAATGCACTCTAAGTTGTTGAAAAATGAGTCACTACATCTGAGTCACAATATAAATGCCCGATGAATATCCAGCAAATCCTTAGCGATTGAAATAACCAGTAGAAGTTCTTTGCAGTGACAAAGATACCGAGATGAACATCCAACAAATCCTAAGCGATTGAAATAAGCAGTAGAAGTTCTTTGCAATGAAAAAGATACAGAGATGAATATCCAACAAATCCTAAGCGGTTTAAATACCCAGGAGCAGATCTCCGCATTGGTAAAGATACCGAGATGAATATCGAGCTTTCTTTAAGCATTTGAAAAAAGTGTCAACTGATTTCGATTATAAAATAGATACCGTGATGAATATTCAAGATTCTCTAAGCAATTGAAATATGCGGTATCAAATCTCAGCAAGGACATTAATTCCACGTATAACATATTTAGAAGACCTGATGAATGTAATAAATGCCTCTATTAGTTCTTGGGCATTTTCACACTTGATTACATTTTTCCCTATAATATTTCAATAGAATATTCAAATAATGGTATTTCGTGATGAACATCTAATCTAATTAAAAGAATATGAACAGAATATTAATTATTTAAACGATATTATTTTTAATTCATTTTGTTGAATGAATAGATAATAATAGCAAAACTAAGTATATATAAGGCATTTTAGCGAATAGAAGAAGCTTTTGAAATGTTAAAAATTTACTTTATTTCATCCCTGTAGATATAATTTATGTATAAGAAAGCGGTAAAAGATATGTCAGGTAAGAGCAAAAGAAACCAAAAGTTTTTTTTTCTTCATTGGTTACAATGAGATTTTGATACTGTATACTTAGGAAAGGGAAATTTAGGTATCTTTAAAAGAATGTTCAGATTTTTTATCCTTTCACTCTCAGTGTGATAGTTTGCTGAATTCAACAATTTCATAGAAAGCATGCAGAATTAATCATAAAAAAACATTTATATATATATAGGGAGAGAGATAGAAGTTTTGGAATTATTGGTAGACACTTTATAACAATTAAATACGAATGTGTTTTTTTTAACTTTTTCAATATGCTTAAAATTAAAATTAAATAAATAATGTAATTTTTTCAATTCTTAATTACATATTAGAAATATTAAATTAGACAATAACCTTTTTTTTTAAATCTTGTTACAGCGCTTTGTGGAAACAATCTTTTTACGTTCATGTTCCCAAAATAAACACTTTTATTTCTATAACCAAGAAAAATATTTGTCACTTTTTGTCTTGCGTTAAAGGGAAAAAATGTTTCTAGAAAAAAAAGCTTCATTTTTGGTTAGCAGTTACAAAATTAGTTGGGCAATCAATCTTCTACTGCCAGCGAAATAAGTAGAATTCATATCCCAAAAAAAGAACTAACAGCCCATTAAGTGTACAAGAAAAAGGGATTTTTTGAAACATTCCATTTTTTCCAAGAAAGAGGAAATATACTATTTTTTTACTTTTCCTTCTATGAATAAAAAAGAAGAAAATATTGTTATATTTCACTCCTCTTTTACCTCACTCCTATGAAGAAAATACTGAAAGAAGTGCGAAAAAATTAAATCTGGATTTTGATAATGACTTACATTTTTATCAATATAATGATGCTGGTTGTATTTTTAATTCAAAAGTTAGATCATTAATAGGTATAACAAGCAGTAATTAACATATCTATACTTCTATTATAATTGTGAAAGTTAGGATGGGTGGAGAGATGGATGATGTTAGTCAATCATGTCTGAACAGCTCAATGAAATTGGATAGAATTTAGCAAATAGATACATTATAATCTATTATAGGACATGTTCAACTATTTATTTCGTTTAATTGAGTGACTAATTTTTTATTAATTAAAAACCAAATTTCCCTCCAAAAATCTTCATTTCCCTACCGCCGAATGAGTAAAACTTTAGTTTATTTTTCCCCCAAGCGAATGAGGTTAGGCTTAACATGTTTTCGACCCGCTATTTCAAATTATTCTATTTATTTTAATAGTATTTGGGGCCTTTAAAACCAATCATTATTAATTAATCGATATTTCGTATTCACTCAGAAGTACTTTTGAATTAAAATAAAGGGCGATAAAGGAATTTTTAAAAATTTGTCTTAATTTACCTCAACTGGGATAGAAAATTCACGCATGCACACTGTGTTCTGATTATCGACTCGTGTATTTTCAATGAACTTGATTTTTTTTTGGTCAAACTAATCAGCTAAACAATTTTGAATAATTAGTTTGAGGTTTTGTTTTATTTCTGGCACATACTGTAAATAAATTATTTTAGGTTAGTTGTGTGGACTGCCCTCTGATATAACCATTTGGTGATTTTTTTTGATAGTTTGTTTGAATTATCAGTTCAATCGTCCTGGTTCTCTGACGCCATTAAAATTACGAGATATTACAAGGAAAAAAACGCCTCGAAATTTTTGTTTGTATATTGAGTATTTGATTTGTTCACAAGCAGTTAATTATAAATATTTGCCCTTATATTAAAAATTAAACACGATATTGATATAAAAGCTGCCATTGTATATTTAATGAAAGCTTAACTCAATTTTCCACTTGCACTGTTTCTACGAGATAAAAATCCCCAGGAACTTCGAAACAACAGCTGTTACATCCCCTTTATATCTAAAAGCAGCATGTTTTTCAAGTGAGTTATTTTAGAAACAAAAATTCACACCCTCTTACAAATAAACAAGAGAAAAATGTTCCATTTGACGTTTTCCGGATATCGATCTGTATTTTTTTTTATTTTTGTGTTTCGAAATCGGAGAAATATTTCACTCTGACGCAAAGTCCGCTTCGGAAATCGAAATCAAATTTAAAACACAACAGATGCGAACATCGATTCTCAGATACTCTACTTTCTTGGGAACATTTCTCTAAGCTGACTTGCTTTCAAATTTGTAAAAATGGAGTTTTGTAAACAATTTTAGCATCCTGATTTACAAGAAATTAAAAGTTTCTCATTCTTGCACTTTTTGGATGAGGGTACCTTATTTTGATATTTAAAAAAAATGATTAGCAGCTAATCTATTAATATTATTAAATTTTAATTCGTATACACGATGTAATAATAAAATATAAATGTAAAATAAAATGTAATAAAAATAGAAAATAATTTAAAAAAATATTTCTACTTTTTATAACATTTTAAAACTTGAATTTTTTTAATTCCGATTTATTAGATAAAAAATTATGAAAAAAAGTAGTTAGAAACCGATAGCAATTTCGATCCTTTTTATAAAAATATAATAAAATATAATATTATAAGTTCTAAGACTTTATATTTCAACTATTCACATTCTAAGAAAAAATTTAAAAGTTTCAAAGAGGCTCTTAGTATAAAAAGTATTACTTTTTCTATTAATACTGTTGCAGATAAAATCAATTGGTACTCATATAATTTATAAAATTAGACTCAACAATTTAAATTGAGAATTTATTGAACACGTTTCATTTATTGCTTAAAATATTAAAATAAAATTGTATTTAAAATTATATTTTTAAATCTCATTTTTTTAAATTAATTGGTAATTTTTTTGAATCATTACATTTTAATATAAAATCTTGAAATAAATTTCTTTTTTCAAATTTATTAAAATACTATATCACTAACTTTTAATCAAAAATTAATAAAACTAACTAATAAAAAATAATTAAATTTTAATAAGAATAAAATATTGTAACAACATCAATTAAAATACAAAAAAATATAAAATTTCCAAGATTTAGATTACCGGCAGAAGAACAAAACTTTAACATTACAAACGCAAAACATGTCAAGTTAATTAAAAGCATGTATAAAATATATAGGTTTTTTAAAATAAAAGGTGAAATTTATTTTTGATAGTATGATTAATTGTTGCCTTATTACTTTAATAATTTAGCTTTAAACATTGCTTAATACATTGATTTGTCGTTTCGTTCGAAATCATTTTTATTAATATCAACTTCATTGATTGTGATTTAAATTATTATGGCTAATCAAATCTTATATGTAGCTTTATACGATTTACATTAAATTCTTAGATGATTTCTTGATTCCTTTAAATATAATGATAAATTATTAGAAAATAAAGAATAATTATCCTCGTATTAAAATATGAAGCCCTGTATTACACAAGAATTTTTATCGGGGTTTACAAGATAATTTTTTGTTATATTTAATTTCAAAACTCAACATTTTTAATTTTAGAATCAGGAATTTTATCTATAAATTTCAGTAATTACATATATTCAAATTAAATCTGATATTTATAAAATACCAAACGAATTTATTTTTCCTATATTATTTTTCACAGATGATAAAATAAAAAGAAAGAATATAATTACGCTATGATAAACATATGACGTTTTTATTTGAGTGTGTTAATTCATGTTGAAGTTTTGTGAAATAAAAGTCTTTAAGTGCATTATTTAACAAATGTAATTATGTTCCATGTATGCAAATAAATATGCGAATGAAATTGTTTCAAAAAGATTAAGACACAAAGAAAAATGTGATGTTTAATTATTTAAAGGCGCAATATTCGATATCGACTGAGCCATATATCGATCGGTTTTGAAAGAAACATAATCAGTGACTTCAGATGTATTATCTTCATTGTAAGCTGAAAGAGGATATTATCTTCATTGTAAGCTGATGAGGATCTTCATTTTTCAAAATTAATTATAGTCATTGGGAACATATACTATACTTATATTATATTAAATACAACTATTTTATATTTCTCTAAAACTAATAATAGCAAACGTATATTAGCTAAATTTACAAAAAATTAGTTTTTATGCAACTCTAAAACAGCTTGCTATAATAAAAGATGGATTGGAGACGATTTAAAGAATTTACTGCCAAAAAAATAAAAAAGGTGTAATTTAAATGCCTGATTTGAACATTATAGACAGTCTGGTAAAAAAAAATCGACCAATTTTGAAAAATCAAAGTTCTATAAACCTAAATACTCTACATATTAATTGCTTAAAATAATTTCTAATATTTTGAATTTATGCTTTTATAAAGGTATAAAATTATGTTATTAAAGTTTTTCAAAAAGGAAACAGCCATAAATGAAATTTTATTATAATTTTATCAATCTTTTGAATTAACTATTTAAAAATAATATTTTTTAATATAATTTAATAATAATGTTTATGTATATTTGATTAATGATTTCTCATTCATTCATTTAATTTTATTTGTAAGTAAAGAGAAATGTATTCACTATACAATATTATAAACTAAACTGACTAAAGTATTAAATATAATCGAGCTTTATTTCCTATCCTATTCCTTTATTTCTTTATTTCCTATAATATAAAATATTTTAATATTATATTATTATTTTAAAGGTTAGCTTCATTTAGATATAAAATATAAAAATAATATACAAAATCCCATTATTTTCATGAGAAATTAAAATTGTAAATGTATGCAATTTTGACGAGAATTTAGAATTAAAAAAAAATTTTTTTTAGGAGTTTATAATTTTTCTTTCAAAATGTCAGCTGTTATAAGCAATTATATTTTATCAGTCTATTTTGTTTTATCTCAATTCTCAAATAACTTTCTTATTTTATATTTCAAGAGAATGTTTAAAAATGAAAAATAAAGGAATTCTCCAATATCAGAGCAAAATATTTAATAATTAAATACTTTTAGAGTTAAAAATGAGTGCGCGTTTATTAAAATGTAGTCTTCTGTTTCTAATTGAAAATATTTGTTTTTTTCGACATTGATATAAAGAATAACTTATTTTTTTCTATTCCACAAGTTCAAAAAAAAAAAAAGACATGCAGATGAATCCCATTCAAAGATAGCCAAATACTGAATAAAAATTGCTCTCTCTCTTTCTTAGTTTAGCTCTCCAGTGTACTTTTCTTCTTCAATTGAAGAAAATATAATGATATTTGAGGAAAACTGTTTTAGTTAATAACGTACGTTTTTATATGTAAATTAAGGAAAAATTGCTGTAAATCATATTAGAATGTAAACCCTAGCAGTGCCTATTCATCAGCTTAGAAAAAAAATCTTTTAACTTTCTTCAGAATTATTTCATGATTCAAGCTTAGTTTTAAATGCAGAAAGTATCAGAAGCATAAATTAGTTTCAGGTGTAATTTGAAACCAATTAACTTAGTTTATTCTTCAAAGTAATTCAAATAAATAAACTATGAATTTTCTGATTTTTTTTAAATTGAAAAATTGAAATTTCAATGTATTTATGCGGATATCATATCGATATGACGACATATGACGTATTTAAAACTGAATAAAAACAAGTCTTAGTACTTATACTGAAGAAAATCAGTAGGATAGTCAAGAAATCCTCAAAACAATCAAGAAAATATTGGACTCAATTCACCAAAAAATAAAAGAAAAAAAAATTAAAATTATATTGGTTTCTAATTAAATAATTTATTTCCTTTATTTCTTCTTTAAATGTTTTTCAGGGCCTTCCAATAAATAAATTATTATACCAAATGTTATTACCCAACATCCAAAAAGGGCGATTAAAGGAAATATGAAACAATTTTATTATCTGCTTTAGGCTATTATCTATTAAAGAACAATATTTTCTACAAACTTTTCCCTTTCGATGTAACGTTTCATAAAAGTTTTTTCGATGTCATTTGGGATTTCTCAGTTTGTTTGTTTGCTAGGTTCCTGAACAATAATTCTTATATACGTCTGTAATTGCATTATTTATTTATAAGAAAAATAAACACAATTCCCATTATTTTTTAAAGACCTTGATGTGTAAGCTACAGTTAAGTGGGTTTTTTTGTTATTTTATTTAGCTGGCATTTGTTATTTTTAGCTGGCAAAAAAACAACAACATAAGAGTGTAAATAAACAGGCGGAAAGTTATACATGTAGAGTTAACATTTTAACAAATAGAAAAAAAAAATTCACGAATATCATTATTGTTTATATCACCCTTTTCATCATAAATTGGAATGACTATGTCAAATTAATGTATATTTAAAGTAATAAACAGGAGTATTAAATCCCCCCCCCAATATCCTGCTATTTATTCCCAATCTTTCGTTCTCTGTGTCTATATATATATATATATGTATGTGTGTGTGTGTGTGTGTGTGTGTGTGTGTGTGTGTGTGTGTGTGTGTGTGTGTGTGTGTGTGTGTGTGTGTGTGTGTGTGTGTGTGATAAGTAAAATAGAGTTTTAACATTTTGTAATGAAAATGATAATCATTAGGCGGTAGCTCAATCGGTAAAATTCAAGAATTTCAGTTTTTTTTTTTCGCTTGAAGGTGAAGAAGGAAAGATCAATTATTTCTAAAATCGATAATTTTTTGATAAATTGTTTATACTGATTGTAATTATTTAATAAAAAATAATTAAAATAAAAAAAATTCTTTGTTGATCTAAAAAGAAATGACTTTAAAAAATTATTTACTTTTTTTTATTTAAATTATTTAATCATGTTTCCTGTGATTCTTGAATTAATCGGAAGGATTTAACCTTGTCAAACTATCTGATTTTAATAAGACACATTTTGATGTTCTTATAAACATATAGAGCTATCGAATTTTAAATTCTCAAGGTCGGAAGTTAAAAATATCTTCTACTAAAGACGCAGTTCATTATAATATGACATGACTAGAGTATTCTTTCTACCTTCAATACTTAAGAAATTAAAGGAAAGTAAAAATTTCATAAAGATCATGTTTTGTTTCTCTAGACCATCATTAGTAAGAAATGCTGAAGTTTTTCTTAATCAGGCTATTTAAAATCGATCTATCGAAGTGTAATGGAAATCACTGAAATAGTTTCCAAACTTGAAAATCAAGTGGCATCAATAAAAGTGCTCCAATAAACTTCCAGAATTAGCATCTCAATTAATGATTCTCATTATCGTTTTCCTTTATCGTTGAGTTGGCTCTTCCTACAATAGTTCTGGAAACTTTCGTATATATATGCCGTGAAAACCGAATATATCTATTTTCACGCCGTCATTTTAAATTTGCACTTTTAAATTTTATAACATACTAATTGAAATAACATGGAATTTGGTCTTACTTTGTACCTTATTTATTTATCTTTTTTCTAAATTGTGTTTTTAATTAGAGGTACATATCTTACCCATAAGCTATATTTCCACTGAATCTGATAGTAATAAACAAATAATAAATGCAAAAAATGCAAAAAACAAAATTTAATAATGTAGTAAAAACTATATAAATGAGATTCTTAAGGTATCTGAACCCGTTCCGAGCACCCTTTTATAAAAAAATAATGTATACATGTTTTACCTATATTTCTCTGTTTAAGATTATTGCGGATTAACAATGAAATGAAAATATTTGAAATAAACCTTAATAATTTTTGAAAATTGGTATTTAATAATATAAATTTAAGCAAATTCTTAAAACACTTCCGACTGGCTACATCACAAATTATTACTTTCATTCGAACAATACTTATACCAAAATAAACTGTACAGTTTTGCTCTAAGGAAATGAACTACAGGCATAAGATTATAATTAATAATAAATGATAATTTTAGAATTATTCGAAGGTTTACTGTGACACTTTTAGTAAATTTATAATGTTGCTATTCAATCAATAGGCAATAAACTATTAAAAAATCTATCTAAATTCTTTTAGTTATTTCCTTGGAAAATATTATAAAGATAAAATTAATCAAATTTCATAGTAATATGATAATTATATGCTGCGTTATTTGATTTGAAGTAAGCCAAAAATAAGTAAAAATCAAATTTGAAGAAAATGCTTTTAAAATATACAGTGACATATTTTAATAATAAACTATGCGTGTAGGAACTTAAAATTCTCCGCATTTATAGGCTATGCCTCTTTTGTCCTTAAGGATTAATAAATTACCTTTTTAAATTTTTTTTCTGGAATTTTTAGTACTTGGTAGTGAATGCCACCTAAATTTATTTATTTTATCTTTGCCGTCTCAGCAAATATTCTTATTGCATTTGTAATTGGATACACTCCAGTAACCCTAAGGATATTCAGTAACCCTAACAAAAACTTCGTTAACAAAAATTACAGACGTAAATACATCTAATCTGATGGTTCGGATCTCAACAAAAACATCTTTATGAACAACTTTACAAAAAATACCGCTGAGACTCCCAGTGGCATTTTGCTTTTTTCCGTGCAAAAAATGTTTCGTATTTAAATCGAAATTTGTGTTCCTTCAAATTTTCAATATATTTCAGGCCCCTTTAAATCGGTGCTTTCGGTTATCTAATAGTCCAGTTTCAGTTTCCCGATCATTACGAAAATATTTATATCTTGACATCTAATTACCGTACATACAAAAGTAAGCTTAACATAACGCCATCCTGTGCCCCCCAGTGCCTCTAACATTAAGTTATCTAACCAGTTGGATGCGCACAAGATGGGAGAAAGAGAAAAAAAATAGGAAAAATTTGTTAAAGGAAAAAAACGAGACGATACAGCATTCAGGGATGTCCAGAGAGAATGCTATCGGTGTCAAATCTTACACGAATCTGTTCAATTTTTTCTGAAGTAACAACAGAATAGAGGGGACAAAAATACTGAAACAACTGGTGGTTATGGGTTGAACTTACAGGGGAATTCAATTACCAACTGAAAAGGGGGGGAATTGGCAAACTAAGTTGTGAACATATGTATGGCAAATAAAGAATCACTATAGAGTCAGAAATACGTAGCTTCCATGTTGGTCCTGGGGTTTTGATTTCCATCCTGAGATCTGCACTTTTGAGGGACTTTTTAAGTTATAATTTTGGTTGATTTTCACAAGGGGAATTCTGGTAAGTCTTGAAGAGGTCTTGGTATTTAGGAATATGGTTTACTATGGAGTGAAATTTTTCGTGTGAAAGGGTATTTGATGCAACTCTCCTGCACCATTCTTCTTCGAGACTTCTTTCTGGTTTTCTCATGTGCCATGAGAGAGTCAGTTGACATTCTGACAAAAGCAAACATATATGGATAGCTCAAATACTGGCCTATCTAATAGAAGAATCTTTTTAAGAATTCATTTTTAGTGAAAAAAAACATTTCAATGTGCTCGGGATCCTTAAAAGTTGCTTTTTTGTATAATTAAGAGAATCGAGTTAAACTATAAATTAAAGCAGATAATCATTTATCGTTAACATAATTTAAATTTCATTTGTAACTGCATTTTGATGTAAAAAACAAATGTCGAGAATTTTCAGTTCTAAACAGTTGAATTTTGAATTCATAATGTTAACATGCAGTCTCTATTTCAGAAATGTTGTTTTCGTACAGCAAGAAGTTCAGAATTTATCATAAACATAGAGGCAACGAATTAGATGAAAAAAAGTACCTGACAGGGAAAAACTAAAAACGAAATTTCAAGCAAAAATTGTTGATAGCTTAATACCTGTACAACGACAGTAACTAATTACACATTATAAAATATGCTTTCGTTGACGTATTAAAAAGTAAAAAACAACCCTTTTTATTTTAAATTTTTTTTTCTTTTGGAGACTTCCTTTTCAAACGTATTTTTATAACTTAAATAGAAATAAATAATGTTGAGGTTTAAAGCATTAGGATTCAAAAAAATCTCGAATGCAAATTTTTTGATAGATGCAAATCATTTTCATATTATACTTCATGTGTAGAGAACATAAAAGAAGATAGAATTAAAAAAAAACTTTTGAATATCAGTAATTAAAAAAATATTTGTTTAATCAGAGATATAAAAACATTAAAACACCGTACTAAAAAGAATTAAAATCATACATTACATTCATTGTTAAAATAATTTTCGAAAAACTGCCGTTTTAAGTTTGTCAAAAATATTTTTTCCATTTATTATAAGAAATATTTTTCCACTCGCATTATTTCAATTTAGAAAAAGAATAAATTAAGCAATATCCCATGGTCTTCTCATTTCTGAATAATGTACCTCCTTTTCTTACTCATTTGAATGCAAATTAGAAGTTAAAAGGAAAATAAAAAGATATTCAACCCAAAAATCTCCGAATTATCTTCGAATTCTTTTTTTCCTGCTTTTTATTATTTGAGATTAAGACGAAGAAAACGGAAATTTTATAAAATAAGGGTGGCATATGTGATCAATTCGTTCTTTAATTAAAGATTAAAATTATCCGTTTCATTTATCTTTTTTAAGCAAACCCGAACTATTCAGATTTATTTTCTATTCATATGCCAGCTTTTCGGATTTCGGTTGTTATTAGAAAAGCAATTATCTATGGAGATTTGAAGTAAAAATGAGATACGATTTCCTGAATTATTAACACAGCGTTCTCTTTCCCTTTTAATGATAATGTTTAAATATTGTTGCATCGTTGGTTGAAAAGACGATTTTTTCTGCTGTATACTTAAATATTTATTGACTAATGATACCATCTGAAAGAAAATTATACACTTTAGTATCATGTATCGTTATGTATTGAAACTTGTTTACAATTTAGAAAATTACTATTAATTCTTTATCTTGACACGTTTCTTTATTTTAACAGTTGAGGAGACACACTTCATACATTACTAATCTTAAAAAGTCCTTTTCTAAAGCAATTATATGTAATTACTATTTTGTGAATTTCGCAAAAATCGTCATTTATTTTCTTCCAATCAAACTAACTTCTATACGTGACACAGCAGGTTATTGCAATGCTGCAATTACAGCTTTGTCAGAGAGAATTATTGCGTGTTTTTCGTATATTAAAGTAACAAGTCTCAGATTACATGATTTCTTCATTACTTACTACATATCATTTTTTTAATTTCAAATATATAAATGTATTTCTAACTGTAGATATTATTTTATTTTCTATGCATTACTAATACATCTACCATAATCCTGGAAAAATGTACTGACTGTAGCATTGTGCCGTTTAGAGGACATTGTAAAATTAGAACAGAACCTACACTTTTATTCGCTCCACTTTAAGACTATCATTTGTATATTTTAAAAGAACTGGAGTCTCCATGATTAATATATTTAATGGCAAAAAAATCGTGATAACATACTTCTTAAGACATATAAATTGGAAACAAAAGTTTGAAGGAAAATATTCGCTACTACGGACATTGTGATCTGAGTGGATTCAGGCATTGTGAGGTTCGACATTTATCGATAGCCGATTCAAGTTTATTTAATTGCATTGATCGTATAATTTAAAAGTCTATGACAATGGCTAAAAGCTTGCTTAAGCCATTTCCAAATGAATTTAAGGAATACCACAGGATGAACTTAATTTCTACTTTTCATATTTTCTGTGCCTAAAATAAGAAAAAAATGTTGTATTTGACCACAAGGCGAATTGTTAGTGCTTTGTAAATTTTTGTAAAAGATGAAACATATAGTGCATATCATAAATGAGAAAATTTCTAATCAGCTATTCTCAACAAGTATGAATGAAAAATTATTATATATATATATACATATGTAAAGATCTAATTAGTGCCCATTACCAATGCATTCATAATTAATTAGTTTTTTTGTATTTAATAGATGATACCATGGGCTCTACTAATCTGAAGTAGTAGGTCACATGACCATAAGTTTTTGTAAAAGGCGAGCTATCGGCATTCACTTGAAAAGAAGAAAAAAGAGTTTTTCGTCTTAGGTAACGTTGAGTGTTAATAATCTTACGCTACGGTGAAAGTTAGTTTTGCTAAGTGTAGACATCTGACTAGCCTTTGCCCTTTGGTTCCATCTAAATACCTTAGCTTCTAACTTGAATGAATTAACACTTCATCTTTTAATTGTTAATATCCTGTTAAATTTGTTTACACTAAATAAATTAACTGTTTTTCTTTAAATGACATTTCTTTTCTTATTTAGTACCTTAGACACTGATCCAAATGGGATTCAGGCTTGGGGGCTCGGCTTGGATTTGAAACTGGTATCTCTCACAATACGGCGGGGCCAAAAGCTGTCTCCAAGTGCAGAAGTGCTGGAGTTAAGGTGATTATGGTGACTAGTCTTAATCGCATCACAGCTAAATATGTAGGAATCATCTCTGAAGGCAATCAAACAGTTGAAGATATTGCTAATTCAAATGGGATTTTATTACAAGAACATTTTGTATTACAAGAGATATTACAAAAACATTTTGTTCACCCAGTCTTACATATATATTATATACATGAAGTGCTGTTTGAAAATTGTAAAATTTTTGTAATAGAATTTTATTGATGTCTAATTAATAGTCTAATTTGAAGAAAAAAAATCCTAGTCTATTTTTCCTTGGAGTTAGATATTTAAAGTAATAAATCATTTATAAGAATTCCGATTAATATAGAATATTTCATTTATTATTTCAATGCAACAATTTCTGGAAACGAAATGGTTTTTGTTATCCATTCAACTATAGTGACGCTTATTGTTAGTATTTTGAAAACCATCGAATTTTAGTAGAATGCAATCATTTTATTGTTTTCTAGTTTAACAAGAAAAGAGCAGAAATAATTTGAGGTTTACCTAAATTTCCAACTCTTTAATACTTATTGAAACGGAAGTTGGAAGAAGACTTTTATCAACAATCTTGTTGCTTTTATGCATAGAAGGAAATGCAAGCGTTAAAAGTTTAGTATATTTTCCGGAAAAGTACCCGTTTTCTTAAGCTTCAAACTATATCTAGCCAGAGCATCTTAAAATCTTAAAACTAAAATAATACTTCAAGCAGTTTAGAATTACATCTGTTTGCTTACACTTTCTATTTAACAGCATATGTTCCAAACCGTTGCCAGATTCCGAAAGATAAACAATTGATCATTAGCTTTTATACCAAAAGCGAATGAAATAATATTATTAAAAATTTGTTTATCAAAGAAAAAAATCGTTTGATTTTACATTTTAATAATATTTTAATTCAAATAAAAATAGTAGCAGTTATAAAATGCCTCTAAAGAAATCGTTTGCTAAATGCCTACTGACAGATTTAGATTACGTTATTTACAGAATAGAAAATAAGGAGCAAAAAGAAAAAAAAGCTTTAAGCTTACAAATCAGAACAAAATTTCTTTTCCTGTAAGTAGAGCATATTTTAATCAGTCAATTGTCTTCATTTACTTAAAAAATATATACATTACAATTATTGCTTTAAATTAATGTTAAATTTTGGCTATTTTTATATCCACATTTCAAGGATGAAAAGCTTCAAAAAAATAATAACATTTGCTTCTCATAAAATAATTATTTTTAAGGATTTGTCTATATTAGTAACTTTAAAGATATCATATCTTTTTATTCATTTAATAGTTTTTTTAAATGTAATATAGGTGAAAAAAGGCTATTTGCAAAAAAAATCCTTTTTTTCGTTAGTTTGATTTCGGTTTGCGGTTATTCTTTAAAAAAATTATATGATAAGTAACTATTTGTTTCCTCAACAGATTAGATCTTCCTTCTGAGAATATTATTACTGCAGAAAAAATGGCTTGGTACAAAAAGAATGGAATAAAAAAAATAAATATTTCTCCTTTTGACGTTTTTCAGATATTGATTCACTTACTTTTTGTTGTGTGAAATCGAGGAAATATTTCACACAGACTCAGATTCCATTTCTTGAATCGAAATGATACTTAAGATACGCAGAACAACAGATGCAGAATATTGATTCACTAATATTATCGAATTTTTTAGCCTCGAATTTTAATAAAATGTGGCTGAAAAGAAATCAATATTAACGTCAGCTATTTATGGCAACATAAGAAGGACTGGATACAATTATGAATAAAACAAATAGATAAAAGTTGAATTTGAAATAAAAATTAATTTAATAAGATTAATTGTGTATTTTAAAAATATTTTTTAATTGTCATTTACAAATTCTTCATACATAATTTGTATATTTTTACGGTTTTGGGCTTGAGCTGGATTTTTAGGATACGATTATTGGAGTTTTTTTTATAAAAAAAATAAAATCTTTTTTTAAATAACGAAATATATCTTATAAATATCTTATCAACTTATCTTAATCTTATCTTATAAATATTAAATCAACTTTTGATTTTTTTTTCAATATTGTTGATTGTAGTAATATGTTTAATTCCAATTCGAAACAACGTAATGGTTAATATATGCCTACAATAATATTTTTGAAAGAAAATTACAGTTGAGGAATTTTCGTTCTTCTTTTGGTTTTTTTTCTTTATGATGACAAACTACATCATATCATAGTAAACTCAAAAAAGCCCAAAAGTAACACATTTCAGTTGAACTTTTATTTACAAATTTATTTAAGAAGCTAAGTTTGTTTGTTTTAAATACTATATAACCACACCTTTTTCTTGTTGCATACCACCAATGGTCAGCAGTGCTAGACCAGGTCCATGAATGGATGGGGGAAGATTGCAGCCTGTCATAAGGTCCAGAGCACCAAGAAATAAACCGACTTAGCTCTATCACACACATTTGCTTACACAACCACTCTTTATAGGCAGGCACGTTCATGCATCTCATAGATAGCACACAAAAGAACAACCATGTCCTAACCGGGACTCAAACCCGGGACTTCCAGAACACGAGGAAGGCGTGCTACTTCTGTACCAGAAAGCCGGCGCACTTTTTTCTTTATTAATATAGGATATATTTCCAGTCTGCAAATGTCCTACTTTTATTTGCTGTAGATAATAGATCATCCGTTCTTTCTGTAAACATGTGTCAAAAAATTACTAAGCAGGGCTACTTATGGATAGTTCATAATAGTTTGCAAGAGTTTCCGAAGGACAAAGTACGTCACTTAATTTGACACTTAATCCTTGAAACTTTAACATCGGAACAGGAAAGATTTTAATTTCTCGACAGACTGCTGGTAGATTCTACTTTTATAATTAAATTATCAATATGGATATAGTAGAACAGAGATGAAGTTTTCAACTTGAAAACCAATGCTTCTGAACACACCGATTAGTATGGCAAGAGCTAAAGAATGAAATAAAGCATAACAGGATAACATAACAGGACTTAACATAAACAGGATAATTCAAAAACATGTCAGATAATTGAAATTTGTGCCTCAGTTTTAGCATTTTAAGAGTAGATCATTTGAAATTTCGATTTACTACCGTAAAAGATTGAACTTCTATGATATAATTTTTTAAGCATGTAAACGCGATAAACTTACATTTGCAGAATTTGGGAATTTCGATCCATTTGTAATTCTATGTTAAATTTTGATTTTAATTGATACGGAAAATCTTTAAATGCATCTACGTTGTTCTGGTCCATTGTAATAAAAGCATTTGAGTAATTAATGACCAATGCTGGTATTCCTATAGGCATTTTTTAAATTATAGTTTGCCAATAGCATAATAACAAGCAGATTCATTTATTACAAAATAAGTTGAATTATTAACACGGAGACTAATCTGCTATCCTTGGTTTATTTGGATGTTTGAAAATCTTTCATCTAAGCAATACGCATTCAAATTCTCAAAATGGTACAATTTGTAAGAATACTTAATATGTTACTGGTGTTAATTTACATAGCTAATTTTGACCTAAATTAGTATTCTTCATCCAAAGAA
This sequence comes from Argiope argentata, assembly GCA_026289955.1. NCBI lineage: Eukaryota > Metazoa > Arthropoda > Arachnida > Araneae > Araneidae > Argiope > Argiope argentata. The sequence continues at coordinate 4,222,412 of JAOUZG010019159.1, forward strand.
GTAAGTATTTTGGCAATTTAAAGAAGAGTAAACTGAAAAATATCATTGAAATATAAAATATATTGTGCCCCGAATTCAGGATGTATGCTACCATTACTGAAACCTTGATAGTTAACGTAACATCCAGCGACCTGGTGCCTTTCACATTAAGTTATTTAAACAGTTGAATAAGTTTAAGATGAAAAGAAGAAGAAAGAAGAAAGAAAAATAAAAAAAATAAAAAAGACATCTAAGGATCTCTTCACAGAGAGTCCCATCGGTGTCAAATCCCACACGCCTGTATTCAATTTACAGTGAAGTTATAAGTGAATGGAGGGGGGCAAGAATAATTTAAAAAATGGCGACTATGTAGGGAATTTACAGGGGAGTGAAATTGCCAACATAAAATTAAAAAAATGGATACATTGAGAACGTTTGTATGACATGTAAGCCATATTCATAAACACAAAGACATCTTCAAGACCTACAATAGTTGAGACCAGAATTCCCCTTGTGAAAATCAACCGAAATTATAACTTAAAAAGTCCCTCAAAAGTACAGATCTCATGATGGAAATCAAGACCCCAGGACCCAGATGGACGCTACGTATTTCTGACTCCATAGTGATTGCTTATTTGCCATACATATGTTCGCTTTTTAATTTGTCAATTTTCCTCCTTTTCAGTTGGTTATCTCATTCCCCTGTAAGTTCAACCCATAATCACCATTTGTTTCCGTATCCATGTCCTCTCTATGCAGTTATAACTTAAGAAAAAATTGAATAGATTCGTGTAAAATTTGATACCAATGGCATTCTCTCTGGAAATATCTGAATGCTATATCGTCTCTCTTTTTTTCCTTTAACAAATTTTTCCTTTTTTTTCTTTTTTTACCTTCTCTTTCTCCCATCTTTTGTTCATCCAAATGGTTAGTTGACTTAGCGTCATAGGCACCAGGGACACAGAATGGCGTTATGTAAGTTATGTATAATGCGTATAAGCAAAAAAAAAACAAACAAACAAACTGTAGGTTAGAATTTGTTACGACTGTCGGAGACCTGTGTTTTGATTTTCCTCTGGAAAATCACCCCTTTGAGCACTTTTAATGAATAATAATGGATTTTGACAAGTAGCATTTTGGCCTCAGTTATTGTGTTGGCTTGAAGAATTTTTGATATTTGTAAATATGATTTACTATGGAGTAGATGTTTCAGCTTGAAAGAGCATTCGATGCAACTCTCCTGGACCATTCTTCCTCGGGAACCTCGATAGATAAGGGAACGCTTTCAGAGCGAGCTACTCATTACGAATAAGCCGGTTGCAAACAAAATGGTAAATCAGAATTCTCTCTTCATATGCTCCGAGATCATTATGACAACAACCACAGGTACTTCTCGTATTCAATTCTTTTTTATAGATTTAGTTATACATGTCATATTAGGATAGATTAGAGCCATCACTTCCTTTTCCGCTTTTTGGATTGGGATAACTCTAAAAAATATAAAACTTAAATATATTTTTAAAAATCTCGATCAAGTTTTATCATTACGTATTTTATAAGTTAAAATGGACCTTTTTAAAGAAATAATATTCGAAGGTCTGCTTAGATTATTATCCGTCTTAAAATATAAAATAAAATCAACGCATAATCTCATTTTTCAAATTTTCAGTTAATTAAACTTTGCGATAATATCAATATTCAAATCTTCCAGATTATCTCACTTATATATCTAAACTATTTTACAGATAAAATCTAATCAATTTCTCAGCCTTTGAATTCTATATATTCAGAATGAGAATAAATAGAAGCAACTTAAAAGTTGTAGTTCTCGAGCTTTTGTTAAAGCAAACCAATTATCGATTTTAACATCATCCAGACAAACGTGTTAAGACGCTGAGAGGAACTTAATCAATATCTTGAACACTTTATCATCTGGATTATAAGGAGTTAAAGGAAATCTCTGAGATATACTTCATTGATTAAAAGTAATTACTGTCCCTGGAATATGGAATTATCTTTATCATTTATCAAACACAGTAGAGTTTGAGTTGCACGACATGAGCAGATATTGTTAATGACGGATAAAAAAAAACGACCAATAATTTGGAATAAAAGAGGGATCAATTATTTCATGCAAGAAAACCCCTCCTCCTGTAAGAGTAGTTTAATCATATATTGAATTAAAAAAAAAGTTATATGACCAGAAAATTAATCTTTTAAGTTTCTTATTGTAAAAATATAAAACAGCATAATGATACATTTATATAAACAAAGACTATAGTTCCATTTTTTTAAATTGTAATTTTGAACCCTGTAATCATTATATTCTTGATCTAAATCATGCTAAATAAGTTTTTCTACTTGCTGTTTATTCTATTTAATGTTATTTTTCTGCAGCAATTATCTTCCGTTTTCAGGTATTTGTTAGCTAGAAGTGATAGATTAACTTCTTCAGGTTTCCATTCATTAAAAAAGTTCCTTTTTAATATTTTTGTTGAAATGAGTTGAAAGTCAAAAATTTTAATAAAATTGGCTTATTAAATCCCAAAACGATGTCCAAGAATATCTAAAGATTAATAAAGGTATAGAACAATACAGAAATCTTAAAGGTTCTGATGCTTGAGCTACACTAACTGTATTAAACAATACATGACATTGAAATTATGCATTTTGTTGTATGCAACATCAACGTAAATAATGAAACAAAGGTTCACTTAAAAATTGATTTCCTCAAAAGTATTAATTAAGTATTAAGTGATTAAGGGATTTCTAAGTGATTCAAAAGTATTAAGTGATTTCTAATTAATTCAGAACCGAAATCAATGCAAAACTATTGTCAGATAATATATGGCAATATGTATATAATAATCGTAATTGTCTTTCATTAATTCCCATTGCATAAGCCTGTGATGCAGTTCCATAAAATGCTTCCTCAATAAGTAACTTATAGAAATCATAAAATGTATTAGTCATTATTCTCTTCCTTTTAAAAATTATTTAAAATATTAAATAGGTTTAGTTTTCATTAAATTATTTTAGCTTAAAAAATTGTTTAGTTAATTTGCTTTTTTAAAAAATAATGTTGTTGGCAATGGTTGAAAATAGGCTGGTACAGTTAACTAACATTATACTAAATTTATTCCTTATTTAAATTCTACATTTTGTTGGTAGTTCAATAAATAACTGTTAATCCCCTACGGATATAAAGTGGAATAAGCAAATATTAGACGTTTAGACTTTAATTCTGAAATGTTCATCAAAAATAAAAATAGGTGCACTGATTTTATAGCAACCATGCAAAATGAAGTTTACGAGTTTGTAATTCCTGAATTTCGAGCTCCCAAAGCTGCTGTTTCAGGACGAAACTTCAAAATAATTATATGGTATTCACAAGCATAAAAAAGTAAAAATAAAATAAAATATTAAAAAAAAAACAGAAAAAAGAAAATAAGTCATACCAGACCCTTCATCACGCTGTGAAGAGGCACAAATTAAAACCATGAAACTGAATGACCAGACCGCCGTTATAGCAACACGCAATAACTGTGGTCGAGTCCTAAGGAAAAGTCAACACCAGCAACGTTACAAACCTTCCCGTAGGAAGTACGTCCCGTCATGAGGCTAACCCCATCTATACATGTACCTTCTAGGGTGGCGGCATCCAACCACCGTTACGGAAGCATCTCGTTCTCATTACGAGGTATCCCTCCCTGGGGAGATTAGAAAAGAAGGTAAAGAAAACAAGGAAAATTCGGAAATCCCATTAGAAATATTTTATTATGATATTTCCATGCAAAAATTTGCTAAATATTTTATTTTTATAGTTCATAATATTCAAACGTTTTGCAGAGGTAGAAAAAACAACTAGAACTCCCATCAGAAATATTTTATTAGAATATACTTTTATGTTCAAATATTTTTTGCTATGAAAATACCGCTAACAATTAAACAGGTTATTGAGCGTTTGGTTGGTATATGGAAGGCACAGTTCTAAAGATAATAAAGAGAGTATAATAAATTTGTTGTATAATAAAGAGAGACATTTTTTTAAAAATATGAAGCAAAAAATACATTAAAATATAATTTGCAATACAAAAAAGTTAATTTTAAACTTTAAATTGATTAAAAAATTTTTTTGTACAAGTCGAAGGAAAGTATTAAAATTTCTAATACTGTGTAAAGAATTTAAAATTAATTTTAACAATTTATCAAATAAACAAAGTGCCACATTTAGCTATTATTTGTCAATCAAAGCGATCCTACAAAGCATTTGGCATAGATTTTGCATCACGTAATATCACAAAGGAAATTAACTCAAACCCTTGATCCTGTTAGCAATAATTTAACAGAACAAATATGGTTACGCACAAAAATAAAAAATGTCGGGTTTATATTTTAATATCTTAGCATATTATTTTAGAATGAGTTATTTATTTCCAATATTTTATAAATATTCTTTAACAAAAAATAGAATCAAAATGTAAAAAGTTAAATAAGAAATAAAAGTAAGACAATAAAATTAATTTTATCTTTCGTAATCGGAATTTATTATCATCAAACTCATTAAAAATGTAACATAGGAAATAGAAAAAGACAATGTTACTTTTAAGCATAATGAAAAAATTAAAAACGGGCGTCCAAATATTTAAACAAAAAAAAATTCTTCCTGCTCTTGAAATAAATAAATACTTCTCACAAAATTAAAAAAAACTGCAATCAATTAAAATAGAACAAATTTTTTTTATTCATTTGTACTAATAAAAAGAAATCAATGAATAAAATGAACAATAAAAGCAATAATAACTTTCGAACGTATCCTGCTTTTCAATAAAGCAATCTACATAATTTTTTTCCAAGAAAATCCTTGGATCACTTTACAGTAAAAGCTTTTACAATGAAAAAAAAAGCCGTTTGGTTTTCTGTTATCTTTAAGTAACAATAAAAGGAAACAATAAGAATATTTTTACTGACTACCTCAAAATTGCATTTGCTATGTTAAATAACAATATGTTCGACAATCCCGTTTTTTATTTAATATTTCATAAAGGATTTTGCTCTTGATTCTTTTTATTGCCCAAAGGGAAAATATATTTGATACATCTTTCAAGGTTTTTTAAATTCTTATTGAAAAACAAAGCATCGGTTTTTACTGAAGGAAACTCAAAGTGATTCCTGCGTTTAAACAATTTATTTTTAAAAAAAATCTTTGGCTAGAGGTACACAAAACAAAAGTTTCGCACTCGATAAAAATGTTTCCTGATTTTATTTCAATAATGTAAGAAATAAATTTAATAAAGGAATTTTTAATAAATATTTTATAAATTTGGACTCAATCAGAAATTCTTTCATTTTTTTCTAACTTTATAATTAATTATTCCAATAATTTGGGAATCTTGAAAACTATTTCTATCTAACAGTGCAAGAAGTATGAAATCCAAATTTATCACATTAACCAATTTACTTATAAATTGTTTATGAAAATATTAAAATGATGTATTGTCATCGAGAATACAGAATGAAAAAAATTTGAACACTTTTTCGTACTTGGAAGCGAGTAACTATTTAAACTATAAAACTCCATCCAAGCAATCACAAAACTTCTGAAATTAAATAGAACTGTATAAAAATAGTTCCAAATGTCTATACAATCTGTTCATGTTAATAACATCTGACTCTATAATCATGCTTGGTTAAAAAATTATCATGAAATGGAAAGAGAGAATCGGGAATACTTTCACTGATTTAGAATGCTAAATTCCATGCTATTATGAGTGATTAAGGAAATTGGTGATTTTGCTTTACATGGTATTTTAAATCTTGATCATTTTTTTGGTGTGAGCATTACTTTTTTTAACGTTTACATAGGCAGGGTGGCCAAAAAAAAACCCTTCCAAGAAACCCTAACGAACATTCCTCTTACCCAATCGAACCAAAATGTCAGACGTGGTTGTCTGAAGGTATGAGCTGGAGACTGTGGTGATTCTAAACACAACAGAATTTACGATTACGATTACAGTGACAGAATTTTGAAACTTTGGAATTTTGGAATCATGCAAATTGCCGGTGTAAAGCAATTGCAAAGAAGAGCATTATAAAGGACTAATGACAAAACAGAAAGAAAAGAGAAAATAAAAGCTTTTATGGGAAAGGAAAGTTATTAATTACTGGTTTTCAATGTATTCACCTTCGCAGACGACAATGCATTTCATTCGGGAGATTGTGGGCAACAACGCCGAATGTAACATGAAAGGAGGAATCTGGATAACTTAGCGTCTTATGGAATTCTGGAATATCTCGTTGACAGGCGTGTACACCTTAGATGTCCTGTAACCCCAGAACCATAAATCCACGGGAATGTTGTCGGGGGATCACGGTGGTCACGAAACTTCAAAGTTACAAGAGATGACTCTATCACCAAAGTATTGTTGCACCAGTGGTGGAAAACATAGGGAGACGTGTGGAAGAGCCCCATCTTGCATCCATAGAATGACACTAATGGCTTTTCGTTGCTGCAATTCAAGAATAACGTAATTCTGCAGCATTGATTTATATCAAGGACTTGTGATAGAGCACGATTTCAACCCTGTGGTAGTAACTTCTTCGAAAAGTATGGACAGATAACAAATGTGTTAGCGATGCCGAACCACACAATCACTTTGGCTTCGTGTAAAGGTCCTGGTGCCAAATCGTGAGGATTTTTGTCTTACCAGTGAACACAGTTCTTGGTGTTAACATTTTCAGTTAAAGAGAATGTGAATCATCCGTCCATATTATTCGCAGCAGTCATCTGTCATCTTCATCATATCTGATGAGGAAAAAAATTCACAATCAGTATCTCATCAGTATCCACAATCAGTATCTCGTCTCCAGACTACATCTGGATGCGCTGAAACCGATAAGGAAACATCTGCAGAGAAGAGCGCAGAAGTCTGAGAACAGTGATTTTCGGTAAAACCAAAATACCAGCAATACTTCTTGCAGTATGCAATGAACTTGCAATTACCGTGCTTTGCACTTCCACAACAACTTCAATTGGAGCATAAGGTGACCCGGATCGAGGTCGATCGCAAGTGCATCTAGTTTCTTCAAATTTCTTTACCAAGTCACGTACATTTCTTACGGAACATGGGTCTTGTCTTAGCTTGTGATTTTGCCGATAAATTGACGATCTGGGAGTCCCAGGGTCGAGTCCCGATTAGGGCATGGCTGTTCTCCTGTGTTCTACCTGTAAGGTGTATGAATATGCCACCCTGTAAAAAAGGGACTATGCAAGCGAATGCGATGAGTGTGTAGCTAAGTCTCCCTAGTTAGAAATACTTCAAAAACTAGGGATGCTGATTTGGATTAAATTCGCTGACAGCGTGCTTGTCAATGGCAAATGTCATTAGTAACAACAATAATTCTTCTAAAAGAACCCTATGTTTCCCTTGTCTAAATCGGAACGTATAGAGAAGTCCTTATCAAAATTTTATGGTACATAAGACCAGGGATAAATAATTTATATTTTTTAATGTTTCCTCAGTTTTTGTGACGCGATGTGAACGGACGTATCTTCTTCGTGGTGCTTGTGCCTTCCGGGATAGAAATAAAGCGAATTTTTAAATTCAAGTCTCTCCTCTGCCT
>JAOUZG010019159.1:4250866-4263005 GCA_026289955.1 Argiope argentata
ACTTTAAACTCTAGTTTAAACATCTGAATTCATATGTAGATATGAAACATCTGAATTCATATGTAGATAATGGTCGATGAATATATATACTAATATGTGCCTGAATTATTACTTTTGCAGAAATGAGCAACACATATCCCCAATGTATTTGGATCTCCGAAATTGTACGGTTATGTTTAGATGCAGATCTGATGAGTAGCAATGGCTTTTGGTTTATCTGGTACTAGTTATGAGTTGAAATTTCTCGCACTTTGTAAGCTTAACTTTTTGAGATAATACACTGAGGCATATTTAGAATTCAAGACATTTCAATTTGTAATAGGATATTCTGGCTTTGTAAATATATCCAATGGTCGTCTTTGCGTCATCATTTGTTCTTTTTTAATCGCAAAGGAAGTTTTTATGTGCATGAATTATCCAACGACTGTCCAAACTGATTTTTCTGAAAAAGAAAGTTTCTGCGCCTTCCAACAGAAGCAGCTATATTGGACATGTAAATGTAGACTAAAATGTTTTCTATAGAAAAATTTAAAAAGAAAAAAACTCCTACCTTCAACAACTGATTCTCTAATTTCCAACAACTTCACTAATATTTAGTCACATTTTTTCCATGCTTTACAAACTGCATGCATGTAATACATATGCAGTTTTAAAACAAACTCGATACAAGATAACAATGAAGTAGAAAATCAATCTTGAAGGAAATAAGTTGTAAAGATGGGTGATATATGAAAAATATGGGAGTTAAAAAAAACTAACATAGAAGAACTTTAGTCATTTGCAATGAACAAAAAATAATAATGAAGCATTTATAATATAACTTTTATTATTAAGAAAAGAAATATTTAAATTAGCATTAAATAGATAATCAAATAATTTATGTAGAAAACATAACCAGCACATATTACACCATGTAATCAAGAGACTATTATTATTTGTGTTTTTTATAAATTTGAAGCTCTTTGATGAGTGTATATCGATACTAAAAATGTTAATTGTATTCGTTTATATTAAATTATAATACGCAAGAATAAAAATTAAATGTAAATCTTAAGCTACTCTAAGAAATTTCCTATAAAATTATGTTTAGAATTCAATAAATAGTCACTTTTTTTCATTTAATTATGTATTACATTATTTATTATCATGTCAGAGCATAATGTTATTTTAGGAATGAAGTTTGTGGTGTCAACAAACATTCGTAGATGGAAAATTTAGAAAAAAAAAACGTTGGTGAAAAAAAAAAATCCGCAGATGAAAAATGGAACTTTATTATCTTCACGAGCATCTCAAAAAAATCAGCTTTTAATAACGCTTTGCCATTGCATTTACAAAAACTTCGATTTACAAAAATAAGTTAATGACTACATCAAATAAAAAATATTATAAAATATTTTTACATAGGCTGAAGAAAGAAAACCTATTGCAATTCCATATTCCAAACCAATTCCAATTTTACATCAAATAGATAAAAAATTATCTTTAAAATGAAGTCATTTCCTAATTAAGAGCATGAGTTGTACTTAATGTGATTAAAAAATGATTTACATTTTAAGAATAAAGTGTTAATCGTAAAGAACATATTTTATTTCGCTTGGATACAAAACATACATGATTATTTATTTATTGATACTAAAATAATTGCAAATCAAGCCCGATTAATAAGTGCTTTCACGTTTTCAAATTAAATGCTGCTCTGGGATACCAATGGTTTATTATTTAATCAAAGTCTGTAACAAAAAAAAAGAGAAAGAAATGAAAATGTTGCTAGAATTGTTAAACACGGACCCAACGATCACAAATCAAATATTCGTCCTTTTTTTATGTTATCGATTTTTCTCAGGTAATTCTTTTCCTTCAAAGAAAAAAAATTAAAAAAGCATATTTCCACTCCACCCATTTCATTTCTATTTGCTTTTCCCAACCGATTGGACTTTTTTGTGACGACGAATTCTGCGAGACATGCAAAACTCATAAGATAAAGCGCAATATTTCCTTTTATATAAATATTATCTTTAAAGTATGTGCACAGCAAAATGGTAAAGGATTTCTATGCATTATTTTGCGATTTTAAACCACCTGCAAAGAATTTCCAGCGATTTCTCTCAATTTTTTTCATTGTTATTCTACCTTTGCTTTGTATCGCCAAATAGAATGTGTCTGTAAATAAAGTAGCAAAGTCAATAAAAAAAGTTGAGTGCGAAAAAACTTCAGAGTGAAATTCGTTTGAGTTTTCTTTTTCAAACGTTCCTGAAGTCACAGCGTGAAAAATAATTTCAACTAAGCGTAAGAATCTTTTGGATGTTTTATTAAGTCAACGTTTTCTTCTTTTTTTAAGCAACAGGAAGATAAGACTTTTTTTTCCCATTTTGTGCTGAAACGACAAACAGGAATTTAAATTGGATAGTAAGAAGTTTACATAAACTAGAGCATGTAAATCTGAAATGTTCAAAGAATACTTCATAGAAATTCGAAATATATATTTAAAAAGTAGTAAAAATTCAAAGCAATTGCAGTTTAAGAATCAATCTGATGTTAATATTCAAGATCTAATAATCCAAGAAGTTAATATTAATTTGGATTATTTTAGAAATACTTTTTATCTTCATATTTACAATCCTTGAAATGTATTATAAAAATATATTTCTTAAATATTTTCAATCACAGATAATACGTTTAAATGATATCTTTTATAAAGATAATATGTTTTTGAATGTCGATTTTTGGCATTAAAATCTTTCAAATAAGTTTCGAATTGAGTTTTAATTCATCGATTTTTTTTGTAAGATAGTACATTATTATAAAATATAGTTACGGAACTTCTTCCTGTGAAGTCTGTTAAAACAGCGGGGTTGCTTGTATGTGTGTATGGTCAGAAGATCTCAGTAGAAAACAACAACAATATTTATTTGACACGAAAACAGAAACACAAAGATGACAAATACACATTCAACAAATATGTACAGCAGATAAGAACACATAACAGCACACTACAACAGACAGTAAACCGACCACCACACACAAAGCGACCAGATAGAATTCATCATGAAAGGGGATCTTCCGAGCTCCGCTCTATGGTTTCTCCAAATGGTTGAAATCTCTCACCATCGTCCCTCTTTAGCTTCATTAAACTAGCAACTCACTACCTCACGACAGGCTACTTCACACACAATTTGATACTGCTTCCACAATAGGCAATAAGACTCAGCACACAACTCAATTTCAGCACTCTCTTGAGCTCCACACAACGTTGGACTATTGACGTTGACCGTTGGATATTTCCTCGAATAATTTCAGGACCAAAATATTGCCACGATGATTATCGACGATTCCAAAGATTCATTGTAACTTGAGAGTGCTGCAATTTTATAGTTTCCTGAAAGTGGATCGTGAAGGTTCGGGACCAGTCAGGTGTATTTTTAAGTTCCATTTGGATGGATGGTTGAAATTCTAGAAATTTCCAGGATCATATATATTGTCGCAAAACTCATCACCGAGTCGCCAAACTCTGTCGTCATTGATGTGGCACTGATCAGCACCCACCGGGCTTATTATAAATCGGCCTTTCCGGTAATTCCACTTAGTGTTCCAGAAAGCAACTTTACAGGTTTATAACAATCTACTTCTTATTAAATAAAGTATTGGAATAAAGTATTAAATTGTGTTGTTGTTGTTGGTACTAATGGCACTTGAAAGGGACAAGTTTATCTAAGGCCTCGGCAATTTTTAAGTCGAGGTTGCGTCTCTTGTTTCAAATAGAGCCAAATAGGATTAAAAGTACGTCTTAACTACACAGTCATTACATTCTCTTGGAGAGCTCCCTTTTTACAGGGGGGGGGGCAGTCACATACCTCAAATATAGTACACAAAATAACAGCCATACCCTGGCCGACACTCGAACCCAGGGAGTCCAGATCACGAGCATTGAATTGGGTTAAATAAATTAAATACTTTTTATAAGGAGGTGAATTGCATTTATTGAAGCAAATTTAAAAAAAGAAATTGAAATTTTTTAAATTACGCCTATTCTCAAAATAAAGTACTTTATTTTTATTTGAAAATTAAATATCATTGCAAAGTTAGATTTCGCAGAAAGTAATTAACCTGTAAGAAAGATTGCTCTATATATTAGCTGAACATCGCATTTCCCTAGACTGCATGATAGAGAGATTTTGTGATAGGTTAGTCAGCGATGTAAACTCGATTTTTATAAATGCACCAACATTTAAGAATTATACACTTACCACGTCTGCGGTTAAAGGTGTGCATGCAACAAAACTGTCTAGAAAGGGGATATTTTATTGCAAATGGATCTCTTATTTGGAAATTCAAAGGATTTAGTTTTTATCCTTTGGAAGTTCAATAATTCGTGCACTATTTGTACACCAAAAGTATCTGGACACCCCTTAAAAAAGGTTTCCGTTCAAGTGATGCAATTGGATGTGTAATCGGAAGCTATGAAAAGCGTTAGTAGTGGTTTTTCAGGTGGCATTTATGCGTTTGTGAGGCAATGAGTAAGTCAAAGGAGCTCAGAGAGTTTGATCGTGGCAGTACAGTGGGAGGCCACTTTGGTGGAAATCAGTTCATGAGATTGCAGATATTCTGTAGAAGCCTAATTTCACTGTGAATGATGTGATTGTGAAGAGGAAACGTCGAGTTAGTGAAAAGGCAGAAAAACGAACTGCTAGGCCGAAAAAACTTGGTGAACACAGCCGCAGAGCTCTAAAACGGCTAGTGAAACAAAATCGCAAGACCTCTTTGATGGAAATTTCTCAGATATTCCAAAAACCCTTAGGTGTTAGTGTTAGCGGTAGAGTGTTGTCGAGAGTTAAAAAAGCTTGAGATTCCATGGTCATGCAGCCGTGTACAACCCGAACATAACTCCATAGAATGCAAATCATCGATTGCAATGGTGAAGAGATCAGCGTCATTTGAACTGTGGACATGCCGAAAACAATTCTTTAGAGTGATTAATCTCGCTTGACAGTCTGGCAATAGGTTGTACATGTACATAGGATGTACATGTCTGCGTCTGTTGGATGTCCGGTTAACGTTTCGTTAGTGACTGCATTTTGCTATCTGTTAAGTTTGGTAATGGAAGCATAATATTGTGAAGATGTTTCTCGTGGTTTGGCCAGGGTCTGTTAGTTCCTGTGGTCGGAAACAGGAATTCCTTGATGTATGTGGATATTCTGGATCATGTTGAGCTCCTAACTCTATGACAATATTTTGTAAAAGGTCAATTTCTCTTCCAGCAAGATAACAGCCCCATTCATACATCGATGTTTGCACAGACATGGTTTGATGAAATGGGTATTCAAAAACTGGACTTGTCTTCTCAGAGGCAAGATCTAATTCCCATACAGCACGTTTGGTACAAATTAGAGCGCATATTACGTAGTTGAACTACTCGACCATCCTCACTGCAAGCTCTCATTCCAGCTCTAATGGATGCCTGGAAGTCAATTCCTGTAGCAATCTATTAGAATCTGGTGGAAAGTCTTCTCAGATTCTTGCAGGCTTTCATCGATATAAAAAGAGGACCAACGTCATATTAATATGTACCTAAGTACCCTCTAAGCCAATACCACTGGGGGGTCCAGATACTTTTGGCCCGATACAGCATAAGTTATGAACAATAAAGTAAGCTTAAAAAAATGGGAGCAGGGGCAAATTTTCAAGCCGTAACAGCAAACATGAAACCAAAAGGGATAATCGAACATTTCAAAAAAGAAAATTAAGTTTTATTCAAAAAGAAAAAAGAAAAAGAAAACTAACATTCAAACAAAACAACAAAATTAAAAGAAAAGTTAATTTCCATTTGGCTTTAACAACTGCTTTATAACAAAAAGTGTCTTGGATATCCAGATATTCCCCGCTTTTTGACAAAGTAAATATTCTTCATTTAGGTCCTTTCTTTCCATTCGATCATAGATTGCTTACTTCATCTTCCATTCCTCGACATACAAACTGGAAACATACATTCAATACAGTAAAGAATTATTAATTCTAAAGGTAATTATTAGAAAAAACAAATTTTTTGGAAAGAAAACTCTGACCTAACAGCGATGTAGTTTCATGATAGGTATGAGAAAAAATTGTCATTTCCATGTTTTTTTCGGGAATTTTTATTATCATGTGAGAGCATAATATTGTTTCCGTTAGAGGCTTTTGAATAATTAAAGCTCAAAATCGCGTAGGCAATGAATAAAGTATAAATATCAAAATTAATTAACATCTTTTAATATCATACATTTTTACCTGGTTTTACCAGTAATTCCTTTTTTATGTATACTTTCAAAACAAGTGCGTTTTTTAAAGGTGAACCTGCTTTTACCTTTATTACTTTCTCAAACTGGTTTCAACTGCTTAATTAAATCAAATAATGCTATAAAATAATAAAGTTCCCACATGATAATTTTAAATTTAAGATCGTAGATTTCATTTTTTTAAATTTAGAGATTGCCTGTTTATTTTTTAATTTTATTTTTGTCTTTCATTGAGCATTGCCAATGAAAATTTTCCAAACTGATACAAATTCTATTCAAGAAGCACACCAAATTTTGTAACTATACAGAGCTTCTGATCGGTCGTAATTTCTTCCAAAGTTGTTATAATCAGCTGCACCACCAACTATCAAAATGTCATTGCTAATTTAATAATCAAGCATATGCAAATGTCCAGTACAGCCTTTGATGATTCTATCCCATGTATACAATATTTTTTGTATAAATTTCAAATATTTTACTTTCTAATAACGATGAATTGACTACTACATTTATATTTTTATCGAAAGTTTATATGCATTTAAAAAATCCTTTGCAAAAGATAAATTTGAAGCAAAATGTTTGCAGTATTAATTTTTCTTTACTAAAAATAATTTTAATTTAAATATCAAAATCCATTAATAAATGAATGCCATTTATTTTAATGAATTCCAAATCAAAGTAGATAAAATTCTTTTTAAAATTACTGGAGAAAACTTCATCAAATAATGCTTTTGAATAAGATAATTCATGACAAAGAAAACACCTGAATGTAATTAATTTAACAGAAAGTCCGTTTTCCTTTAGGGGATAAATAGACTAAGCAAACCATGGAAACTAGAAACAACACTTTTTAAAAATCAAGTGCTCCATACGAGCAATTTTAATGAATTTGGTTTATTAGAATACAAAATAAAATCAACTTGTATGAAAATTTTAATTTTATGAAGCCTTCAAAGACTTTAGAATGAATTATTAATTTCCCTGCAGATGTAACAACACAAATTAATGGAAAAAGGCGCCGAAGTTTTGTAATTTGTATATCAAAACTTGTTGTAATGGGGTTATGATAGAGATAAAGCGTAAATTTTCTTAATGGTATTAAAATATTAATGCATATGGTAATAAAAAGATTTTTGATATAATGGCCTTCATTATTTAATAGCGAATACTTGATTTGTTACTAATGCAAAGTGCACAAAATTCATAATATTTCAATCAAAACGCTCTGTCTTCAGACTAATTTTTTAATTATACGTAAAAAAAGCACATATTATTATTGAATATACTTTCAGAAAAATCTTCTAGAGATGGTAGCGAAAAAGATTTATATCTTAGAGGTTTCATTAATTTATTAAATTCATGGTTATTTATTCAGTTTTTACATTATTAATATCAAAAGGAAGAAGAGAATGTTACTTTAAATTATGTTATATATTTTACAATAAGTACAAACTTCCAATGCTAAACGGTTAGTATTTCTCTCTTTATGTTTAAATAGGTTTATTTCAACTCAGTGGAAAAGTTTATTTCGATTAAATATTTTCTCAATTTATGTTTAAAATTAAAGTTTACATTCAAGTTCAAATGAATGTAGATTATGATGGAGCATGGTGCACAGAACAAAAGTATATAAAGTTTTTGAAAGTACCTACCAAAGTTTGGAGCTTAAAATACGTTGATGAAGTTAAAACTAAGTGATGTATACAAGATTAAAAATGAAGTTTTCTAAACAAGTAATTCCATTGAAGCAGCTGGTAAGGGAATGCGGTTATCATTAATAAAATAAACATAACGTTCAGCATTATTCCTACATGAATATTTTCCAACTTGAAAATACAATATGTAGTTCGAAAACATTCAAAATTGTTTAACTTTTATTAATAAAATTTAAATGTAATTTTCTGTTGAAAATTTCTTCTTAAAAAGTTTTAAAATATCTTCCACATGAGCATCCTCCCTACACTGAGTTTTCTAATGAGAAGTTTATGCATGACATGATGAAAATTTAATTTTCAATTCCCTATTTCTGAATTAATTTCAAAAATTATATCATCATTATCGAATAAAAAAAGCCATAGAATAAGAATAACAAACACTGGAAATAAAGTAAGTTTTTACTAGGGAAATACTTCTTTCCCAATGTATTCAGATTTTTCACTAATTTTCAGAATTTTTACTCAGATTTTTAATCAATAATACAAAACCGTGTTACATCTAATATACATTAAATTATATTTCGAATATAAAAAATACACTACCAAAATATCATTCCATTAAAAAAACAGTCAAAACAGATAAATAAGAGAATATTTCCTATTTGAAAACAATAGGTAAACAAAATCTGAGATAGACGAAGAAACCTGAGATTATATTTACTGTTCATAGAATGCGTGCTTTAAATATAAAGACAAAAATATCAATACTCGCTTCATGATTTATTTTATTACCTTCTATAATGTTAAATCATAGAGAAATTATAATATAGAATTTCTTCCTCCGCTGACTATAGCTACTCTTTTTAGGGGGGGGGGGGATTTACGATAATTTATGGACCAATACTCCTTTGTATGCACGATAATTCTTTCAGAATAGAATTTCTAACTTCTTTATCCGTTGCTATGGAATTCGTCTGCACAATAATTCTTAGGGGGAATTTCATTTATTCATTAGTATGAAATTATAGTAATCGATATTTCTAATGATATAGTATATAATATTGATATTTTTAAGATTTACCGAATAATATTCTTTTGCAAACATTTTTTTTATTTGATTTGGAAGTAAATCCACTTTGACTCAAAGGAGCAATTTAACATAACTAAACACAATTAATAAACTTAAGATATCGGCAGTTAAAAATTAGTTATTCAGTTCAAATTAAGAATTTTCTCTTCCGTTAGCAACTAAACAAATACTTTTGTTAATCACTTTCTAACCTTAACTTCCTTCTTTTTGAAAATAGAAACATAAGTTATGTATAAGGATTTCGTTAATTCAAATTTAATGAAAAAAAAATGAATTGACTCGAGACTTTATCCCAGTTTAACTTTTCGATTGCCAACCTATTCTTTGAAAATAAATCATCACTACTACCAAAAATTTCACAAAGTTTAATTAAGGTACTAATCAATATTTGAGATCTAAATACGTGTTCTTAAGATCTGTAATATTGTCATAGTGTTCTTTTAGGCACGAGGTCAAGAAGAAAATTACAGAAATGTCGGGACAACGATCATATGCCTTAGTGGCTTAGTTATGATTTGAGACTTTGGTGGCAAAATGGAGGGTTCTCAAATATAAAGAAATAAAATAGATAGCTAAAGGATGTACAAAAATTAGCGCAATTATTTGCCACCATTTTTGAAGTAAAGTGCGGGCAACCCTATTAAAAAGTGACAGTCGGTAGTTTAAGGTTAGTAAAAATAAAACGTTATATAGTAGAACAACACATTTTCATTACTGATTAATATTTCAGAAATAATTAAAGTTTGGTGGCCACAATTCAAAAATTTGTGAATCGGCCCCCTAGTTTGTGTGATTTAAAACCAATTGATTTCATTTTACAAATTTGAAATCAAAGGTATAGGCAAACAAGCTTGCAAAGAGCGTGCATTGAATTCAACGTTGCATCAACGAAATTCGGCCAGTTATTTAGAATATGGAAAATTTCAACAAAAATGCATATGTGCAGCAAAGACGCAGAAACAATTTCCCCCGTATGCTATTCCATATATAAATCTATAATAGGTACTTTACGGTTCAATAAAAATATAACAATTTAAAGAAAACTAAACTGTGGTTGTTGTTTTTTATTTAATTCTTTATTAATGTCGCGTTTACACGTTGTCTACCGTATAATGTTCCACTTTTACTAATTCTAAACTATCAGCTGTCAAATGGTTATTTTAATAAGATTTTCAACATTTTAATGTACAAATAATAGCAAATTCAAATCTTGAGTTAATTTTAGGATATTCTTCGCATAAGAAATCAAAATTTGACGATACTTTGAAGATACATTGTTAAATGCCTTTTGGCTAATATGTATGAGTG
Organism: Argiope argentata; assembly: GCA_026289955.1. Taxonomy (NCBI): domain Eukaryota; kingdom Metazoa; phylum Arthropoda; class Arachnida; order Araneae; family Araneidae; genus Argiope; species Argiope argentata. The sequence goes on from JAOUZG010019159.1 coordinate 4,261,189, forward strand.
AGCAAGTATGTATAAGTGATATGTATGAGTCTCTTTAAAGTTAAGATTGCGGAACTTTCTATATGTAGTGCAATCAAATCAATATCAGTTGTCTATTTCTTATTGTTATATAGTTATTGTTATATGGGGACATAATGTTGTTTTGATTTGATATTTTTGAAGCCTCAAAATGCGAAGGCAACAAATTGATGATTAATCGCTTTGAGCGCATCTATTTTTCAGTTTTAGGGTTATTAGAAAATAATACAGAAGCTTGTCCCATTTGGTGATTTATGGCGAACTAAAGTTACAAAGTGGCAGCAAATTATTTATTCTCGGAATTATTAGGAACTGTCTTAAAAAACTTAAGTCATATCCACTTTAAAAACTTAGAGGGGAAGAAATAGTTATTACTTGGAACAAAAATTATTGTCGATTCCATTTTAATTCATTGATTTCTCTTATTTCATATACATGGGTTATCTTGCCAACATTACATCGAAATTACGTCGTAATTTTTACTTCTGATTTCAATCGTTTCTTTTTAATATCTCCAAAATTCCCACATTTAATCACAAGGAGAAACTTTCCATAGAAGAATCGAACTGACTTACATTTTTTTAAAATAATCTTTAAAACTCACAAATTCAATTCAAACAAAATGAATAAAAAATTTGGTATTATATTCAACATTTATAAATATGTTAAAATACATTAACCTATTTGTTAATTAATAATGTTTATTTATGAATATAACATTATTAATATTAGTTTAACGAGTGACAGAGTTTGGGGGAGATCCATCAAGCGATGTCCAACAAACCACCCAAACTTCTCAACTTATATCCATAAATCAACAGGGGAGCAATTCTAACAGTTGCTCGGTACATTAGTATCATCTCAAATTCCTGTGTAATTAGAGCAGTGATAGTGACATGTCAAACTCGGTGGCAAGTTAAAGTGACCACTTGTATAATCAACCAGACTGGGGATGTCATATGTGTGGATCTAGATTTCAGATGTTGTCGCGTTTCGTAAACATCGTTCTGAAAGTATTTACATTTGTAGTAACCTTCATGCTATCTCGTTTAATATAGTTATATGTTAAAATCTTAAAATCTCTTATTCCATTATTAGATGATTTATTATATGGACTACTGTTTCAAATAAATAAAAATAATATTAAAGAATAAAATTTTTTAAAATAGATTTTATGAATAACCAAAAATATTTTCATTCATGATCCCATTAATGCTCACATTACTCAATTACTGTGAAAATGCGTAATTGCGTAACATGCGGCACGACGAGAATTAACAGACTTTGAACGTGGAATGTTAGTTGGAGCTAGACGCATGGGTCATTCCATTTCGGATATCGTTAGTGAATTCAACATTCCGAGATCCGCAGTATCAAGAGTGTGCCGAGATCACTTGCAGCCAGTCATGGACTTCACGTATCCAAAGAACGATGGGATTTTTATGGATGACAATGCGCCATCTCACCGGGCCAGAACTGTTTGCGATTGGTTTGAAGAACATTCCGGACAATTCCAGGGCTTGATCTGGCCACCTAGATCGCCCGATATGAATCCCATCGAGCATTTATGGGACATCATCGAAAGTTCCGTTCGTGCCCAAACTCCTGCACCATCCACACTTTCACAATTATGGACGTCTATACAGACAGCATGGCTCAATATTCCTTCAGATAACTTCCAACATGACACATCGAGTTGTTGCACTTCGCCGGGCAAAAGGAGGACCGGCACGACATTAACAGTCATCCCATGACTTTTCTCACTTCAGTGTATATATATATATATATATATATATATA
>JAOUZG010019159.1:4298005-4315821 GCA_026289955.1 Argiope argentata
ATATATACTGAAACAATTTTAAAAGAGGTAAATATAATAAATTGCCATTTTCATAATAAATTAGAAAGATACACAAATGTATTAGGAGAGAGAGCGTATGCTGCTATTCCTAAAGACATAGTGGAACTAAGAATAATAAACAGATATTTGTAAGTGAAAAAATGAGAAATCCGGCCTGATGACTTTCTCAAGGGTCACCATCAAGCAAGGATTCCAATAAAAAGTGGAATTTTTTTCTGTAAAGAGATAGACTATTGTCTAAAAAATTAATTCTTTTATGACCCGAAAAATTCCGAATTTGAAGTAGAAGAGAGGCATCAATTTTTAGCTCAAAAAAAAGACAATTAGAAAAAAACTCACAAATAAAATTCAAGATTGAAGAAAAAAATATATCACAAAATACTAAACACAACAAAAAATAAACCCATATTAGCAAAAGAACAAGTATGAAAATAAGTCTAGGACATACCCTTAAGAGAGAGATGTGCACCCAATCAGCGCTAAAGAGCAAATGAAACAGATTGGAAGAAATTGAGGTGAATGCCAAATCAGGAAGGATAGTGGAGAAGAACTGTTTGTCCAATCCGAGATTAGTTTAGGTCGTCAAATCCCGCTCCCGAGACGGAGCGGGATAAAAAATATTTTAATTTACATTGTTTTTAGAAGAAGAATTTTTCGAAATTTATATTTAGAAAAAATTGCATTTAAGACGTTTGTTGTTAATAATGGCACTTACCATGGACAATCGCGCTGACAGACTTCAGAGATTTTAAGTCGATTGAGAGTCTCTTGTTTTTCAGTAGCGCCACCTAGAACCAAGAGTAAGACTTAGCTACTCACTCATCACTTACGCTTGTACAGCCCCTTTTTACAAGAGGAAGTCCCATTAACACACTTTACAGATGAAACAGAGAACAACCATGCCTTAACCGGGACTCGAACCCGGGACGCCCACATAACTGGGAAGACTCTATATCCCTAAGCCAGAACGCTGAAGATTTAAAAGGTTAATTATACAAACATATAAAAATGAATGTAATGTCTCAAAAAAAAAAACTTAAGACAAAATGCAAACAGTTTTATAAAAATCGCAGTTCATGAATTAAAAATACTTAGTTAAAATTCTTCAAAATTTTCTTTAAGCTTACTTAACATATTTCGTGTGTGTAAAAGCTTAATTTTATAACCTTTTTCTCAGAAATTAAGGATACTGAATTAAAAATCTTCAAAATCTTCTTTAAGCTTATGTAACGCTTTTTATACGTGTAAGGACTCAATTTTATACATTATTTAATTTTATACTTTATTTCTTACAGGCTATATTTTTTTACTATATTTGTATTCCGAATTACAACATAATACTTTAATATTTTCAGAGCTTAATCATTAAAAATCCTTCATTAAGTAAAATAATCTTTCGTTTTCATAGGAAAAAAAACTATTTTCGTATTAAAATTATTTACAAAAATATAATAGTTGTAATGATGAGTTATTTAATTTATCAACATGAATGAAGAAGGGAAAATATAAATAATGTTGGTTTTAGAGTCGAATGCAATACAATGAGACAATTAAAAATATGCGATTATCTCAAGAATGAAATTCTTAGATAATTATTTAAACTTGAAACATATTATAAATGTATAAAACTTTAATTAGAATATTGCTCTTAGCAATTCAAACTTACATTCTTTTGTTTTGATAACCATACTTTTTTTATAAAAACTTTTTCTTTTCCTTGAGTACATTAACTAAACGAGTTTTAGAAAATAAAATAAGATGGCATAAACTAAATATTTATTTTCAACTTTTCAAAACCTTACAGCAACATTGTTTTCAGTGCAATAAAAAATTAATCAAATGGAATCATTGTGAATTTAATATATTAATAAGAAGATTTACATTTAAAAGAATAAGTAAAATAAAATTTTACTAAGTATTCATAGAAAAATGCATAAGTTAATATTTTATAATAAAAGATAAGTGTGTTCGTAAAGAAAAATAATTTTCTTTCAAACAGTAATTGATTTGAAAGTTAGTTTAATCTCATGGACTTGTTTGGAACTCCAAGATAATAAAGAAAGAATTTGAAGTTTGAAAAAAAAAAGAACTGGAAGGGAAAAATTTAGAGTACATAAGGTTCTTAATTTTTTCAAAAAAAAAATATTTTAATCTTATTATAATGGGTACACTTTTGGATAATGGTTTTAAAGGCTAAGTAAAATTGTGTTTTCCAAAACGTATACGGTTTTAAATATTTTATTTATCTCAAGCTGTTAGAACTGATAAAAGGAAACACTGAATTTTAAAGATGATTAGGCTTTATATTTTTATATTAATTACGTATTTTTTAGTTTATTTCATTTTTTTTTATTTAACCACTTAGCTGATTCACTTTCTTCACTATCTAATAAGAAGGCACCCTCTATTTTGAGAATATTTTCATATCTAGATTTAAATGGAAATGCATTGAATACTTACCTAATCTATATATTTGAAATAATATTAATATTGAACTATTATCGCTATGAGTTGTTTATTTTCTGTTTAAAACTATCAAAATTCAATAAATGGATGCACGTATGGCACTCAATCAAAACAGTTAAGTGGTTCATCCCATAAGAGGATACTTATAGCATTTGTTCAACAAGATTTGTCTGTTGTTCAGCAGAATTTTAATAAGAACATTTGTAACGGAAAAAAATTAAGTTATTATTAATTTCAAAAAATGCTAGAAGATATCCTTAGGACGAAGTTATGATAATATCTCAACTTATAACAGATTTATTTAAAAGGTATCGATTCCAATTACAATTATTGTCATCGTACAGCATCCATAAAGCGTATTACTGTGTGTTTCAATCATCAATTCTTTAGATCTTATAGTTTTTTCATTTTCATTCTTTAGGTATTTAAATTATTAATCAGGAATATTGTCTCCATAAATCAGAAATTCATATATCTTCCAATCTTCTATTTCAGTAGTTTAAACTGAAAAAGAACCTGAGGGCGTCTACTTCAAAGATATGAATAATGCATTTCCCCCAGTTGCAGAGAGAAGTTTCGTGAATTTTTTCCTGCAAAGATCTAAAGCAAACTCCTAGTACCCTAATTTGATATGATCTAAGAAAAAAACATAGAACAATGTAAACATTATGAAGCTCTTAACAATATTAATGTCAATTGTTGAAAATAAGCGAAAAATATTTTTATTATATGAAAAATCTAAGCAGCAATGAAATTGCTATTAAAATAGTTAAAATTAAAAATTGTTATTTAAATAAGTAATGCATATAATGAATATTGTTTTTAGAAGTTATCAGGGGAAAAGGAAAAAACATTAGATTATTTTTAATTAGTTAAATTATGAATAGTATTTTTTTAAAAAAATTGTTTTCAAAATCAAATTTCCATCCTCCTTTTCTCAGTCAAAAGTGTTGTAAGGATTGAACACATACACATTATATTTTATTATTAGAAGAAATCAAAAATATCTTCTAGTAATATAGGATATTTTAATAACCCTTTATCCATTGATCAGCTTTATAAAATAGTCTTTGATAATTATTTCTTTGAGAAAAGGGAGGAAAATTTAAAAAAAATACATAATCTTTTAAAATAAATATGATACGAAGAAAATTTCTAAGACTCATCAAAATTCCATTTTAACGCTTCATCCTTATTTTTTTTATAATTCATGAACTTAAATAAATTATAAATAGAAAATTAATATAGAAGCGTTTTAATGTCCATAAAAAATCTATATTTTTTATAATTATTTTAGATTCTATTATTTTATATGTCATTTGTTAGTGTTCTATTTATCGAATTAAGTAAGAATAGAATTTATATTTCAAAACATATTCAAGAGAAATATTTTAAACATTATAACTTTGAAGAAAGAAAAGGCGAGATCGAGAATACATGAAGCAACAGAGAATATTTCAAGAGAGATTATTTAAAGAATAATTTGTCATAGAATATTTCAAGAAAAAGAAAACTCAAAAAGTAGAGAATACATAATTCAGTGAATACATTAAGAAATAGAGAATACATAATTTTGTGAATACATTAAGAAATAGAGAATAAATAATTCCATGAATACATTAAAATATAGAGAATACATAATTCCATGAATATACAAAGCACCTATGGCGAATAAAGATATTTTGCAACCCTAAGCAATGCTCATTATGAAGCCCTCTTTTTAAATTTTAATGCAGTCAAATGACTTTACATGTTAACATATTTTGAATATATAAATGATTTTATAGCAGATTAAAATTTTTAGCTCATTGATTTTGTGAATATTTATTAGTTTTCGTTCATCTTATCATGCGGGTCAAACTCACCCGCATCAACATTTATGCCTCAAATGAAACTTGTTTGATTTTCAATATTCTAATAATTAAACAAACGTGGTGACATAAACTGGAACCTGTAAAATTGTACTTGATAAACTAATAATTCTCTCTTAATATTTCTATCACTCAGAGAATTTATTATAAATTTATTTATAACTAGAAAAGTAAAATTTTAAAATCATTGTGACAACAGCTCTTTGTCCGATTAGTAGCCCATGGCGTATACCTAAACGATAAATATTACATTTCAAAGTCGTGATAACTAAGCAATTATGAATGTAAAAACTTGACAATAAATCAAACAATAATTTATAATGAAGGAATTTAAGACTGAAATAAAAAGCTTTTGATATTTTGTAACCGTTATCAATATTTTAGATTTATTATATATTAATGGCGACCATGTCTTAAAAGAAATAACGAATGTTTATTCGAGTCGAATAATTGTAAGACCGAACAGACATAGAATCTTCAACAATATTAAACTTCAACATAGAATAAATACTTGGGGCACAAGATGCTCTAATTTTATGCAATCCGCTTTTATATAGTTATAAATATATAATTCTGGGTTTAGTTTAATTTCGTTTATTTTCATGAACATTCTATTTTAAAGAAACATAAGTTAATTTTGGAACTGTGATCAGATGACAAGGATGGCATCTGTCCTAGCACCCCCTTCTCTACACCATACAACACAAAAGAGAGAACGTTTGGCCCTGATGGATTTTACATTCAACAGTACCCTTTTAAACGACGGTTCTTTGGTAGAATCGTGTCTCGAACCTGCAATAACCAGACCACCTCGGCTCACGTATAATTCTGAGAGTACATCATAAAGTAATATTTATGATAGTTAATATTATAATAAACACTAGGAAATCCGTAACTGCTATAAATATTTTTGATTTTACTATACAATCAATGTTGTTCGCGTCTGAAAAGAAATAACGAATGTTTCCTCAAATCAAATACTTGCATGATATGGCATAGGAATACTTCGTCCCGGCCGAAGCCATTCGGATATAACGATGAGCCGTCGCAAAGCAACCCCCACTGAACACGGATATGTAGGTTAATCAACTTAATTTTCACAAAACTTAGTTCAAAGAACCAGATCGAAAAAAGACACGAATTTAGATTCTCAAAAAAATGCCACCTTGTTTCCAAGTATAGTAATTATCAAACAAATGAACAGTTATTAGAGGAACATAAAAATGTAAACAACATTAACTAAGAAAATGCTGTTAAAAAGAAAAAGGTATAAACATTTTAATGGTTATTAGAGGAACATAAAAATGTAAACAACGTTAACTAAGAAAGAGCTGTTAAAAAGAAAAAGTATAAAACAATTATATACAAAGTAAGTTCTTTGTAAGCCAAAAGCAAATAACATATATACAAAATAAAGTTGACATATAAAATATAGACGTAAGAAAACTAAAGTCAAAGCAAAGAGTAATTTCAATCCTGCTCCACGGATTTCAACTGCATAAGATTATTGATAATTTCGGAACCATATTGCATGATATATAGAATGAATAGAAACAGAATATTCAGCAATTATAATCTTCAACATCGGATAAACACTTAAGATACAACATTTTCTAAGTTTATGCAATCCACTCTATATGTCAGCAATTCATTATACATATATAGCTATGAATATATAATATGGGAATATATCAAATAGTAATTTAGATTTTTGATATTTAAGATTATAATAAAGAGCTTCTGAAAATTAGTAGCTGTTAAAAATGTTTCCGATTTTATTATATAATAAAGGGTAAATTATAACCGTTTGTCTTCAATAACTACCACGGCTAGCTTTTAACATTATTTATTTGTAGACATTTACTAAACATAAACACGTACACAAACAGTTATATAACATAAGGGACAACATAACGAAACCAATTAAGACATTTACGAAAAACAAAAGACAATCCTCAATCGAGACGCTCTCTCTATGTTGGCTGGAGGTCGACTGGCTGCGGTGGCCTAGGTGGATACTGATCTAGGTGGCGCTGATGTTTCCTCTAGGTGACGTTGCCACAGTTCCGTAACAAAATAACAAATGTCTCCTCAAATCAAGTAAATGCAAGACATATATATTGAATATAAATAGAATCTGAAGCATCGAATAAGTACTTGGGTTGCCACATATTTTGTTTATGTAATCCACCCTCTATGTCAACAACTGATTATTCATATATAGCTATGAATATATAATTCTGAATATATGTCAAATAGTAATTTATATTTGTGATACGCAAGATTTTAATAAAAAGCTTCTGAAAATCGGTAACTATTATAAATATTTTCTATTTTATTATATTATCAATGATGTCCGTGCATTAAAAGAAACATCGAATATTTTTTCGAATCAAATAATTCAGGACTTTTATATACCGAACAGAAATAATCAGGGATTCTTCGTGAGATGTGACGATAATAACCGTTAGGATATAAACTTAAATCACTTATATCTTCAACATCATGCATAAACATTTGAAATACAACATATTTTAAGTTTATGCAATTAATTTTCTATGTCAGCAAACTATTATATATATAACTATGAATATATAGAGAGTACGTATTTTTGAGAGCACATCAAATAATAATTTAGAATGAGGAAATTTAAGGTTGAAAGAAACGGGTTCTAAAAATCAGTAATTTTTATCCATATATTTTCTTTTTTATTATATAATCAATGATGTTTATGTCTTAAAAGGAACATCAAATATTTTAAATACTCATATACTTCGCAGAAACGATCATAATATCTGGATCCCAAAGGAGATTTGGCGATCCAAAGAGCTGAGACATAAAATTAAATCCCCAATACCTTCATCGAATACACTAGAGATAGAACATACAAGTTTATGCAATTCATTCTCTACGCCAACAATTGATTACAATTATTCTCGTGGGATTTCAATAAACGATCCAACGTGTCTATTAAGTTTGAGAAAAGGAGATTAACTTGCCAGAATTGATACTACATTTTGAATATCCAATATTGAATTCAAATTTCCTAAAATAAAGCAGCTTTGGGCGATTTAATACCTATGGGAATATGTAATCTGTTCTCTTTTAAATAAACAATTAAAATTTTATAATTTGTAAATAATTCATCTAATTATGTTATTGGAAAAATTTTATAAACGTACTAGATTTTTTATTTATTTATTTGACATTTTTAGAAATAATCACGTTTTTTTTTATTACAATACTTGTATTAATTAGATTGAAATAAAGATTGTGTAAAATAATTTTTTATAAGAAGTAAAATATGTTGTTTTGAATCTGTGATAGAATGTGTTTAAATAAAACATAACAATATACTAAGAGATATTTCTTTTGGAATTCTACTTCTAGATTATCTTCATTAATGAATGAATGAATCTTTATTATTCTAGATGATCTTTAATAATGAATGAAAGAATCTTTATTGTTCTGGATTATCTTTAATAATGAATGAAAGAATCTTTATTGTTCTGGATTATCTTTAATAATGAATGAATGAATATTTATTATTCTAGATTATCTTAAATAATAAATGAAAGAATCTTTATTTTTCTATATTATCTTTATTAATGAATGAATGAATCAGATATTTAAGTTACTTTAATAATGAGCAGAAAGAGATATGTTAACGATGTGCAACAAAAAATAAGTCACATACGCAATAAAACTTTTAGAAATAAAAAAAAACCTGTTTTATTAGAATTTATTAATGATGCAGATGTCAAGCTTTATTATTTTAATTTGTAAATCATAATACTTATTGCTTTTTCAGCTGTTATTATCTTTGAAAAATACTTTTATAATATAAATTTTTTTCCTAATAATGTTATTAATTAATTTAGCCTGAATTTGTTATGCACATCAATATACTAAAAACTGTTACAAAATGTTTGACTTTGAAATCCTTTTTTAAGAAAAGAGGCAAATTATATTATGTGTTTTTTGGTTAAATAATCAGATGATATTTTTATTTGCTGATGGATAAGCGTCAAATTACAGCGTTAACCTAATATCCATTGGATACGATGACTCCCATTTAAAAGGCAGCTTCAGATTAAGGTAGAATTTCTAAATATTTTAAGGTAATTGAGATTATAAAATAAAATTATTCAAAAACGTCAGTTTTCATTTTCTTTTATTTATTGAATTTTGAAAAACAAAATGTTTTTTTTCTCTAACAATTTAAATTACTTATATAATAAACAAACTGCATTAATCAAATTATGTACTTGAAATAATCATTTAACAGTTCTTACTTGTATTGAAATCTATTTTCCATACTAAAGTTTTAAATGCATTTAATTTAAGTAAAATGATGAAAGAAATTTACACATTAGCAATGAAGCATTTCTATTAAATAACATCAAAGGGTATAATGAAGTTAGTAGTTTTATTTTATTTAATTTAAGATAAAAGGATTAACTTAATAATAATTCTTCCAATTTCCCCCTTTCAGCCATATTATTTGTCTATGGACTCAAATAAATAATTCGGATAAATAAAAGCCTTTTCTTTAAATATTTAAAAAAAATTTTAAATAATTATTTCTCTTAATATACATATAGAATATGAAAAAAGCACACTAAAACTGGAGCAATAATATTTTAATGAATCATGCAGAAATCTATTCTTAATTTTAGTATGACGTCTAATTCGATCTTTATTTGTATTTATAGAGAAATATATTTTTTGTTCTATTGCTAATAATTTGATTTAAAATATTTTATTAATGCAGTCTGAAAATATTAGAAATACATTTTTTTACATCACTGTATCCTTATTAAATCACATTTACCATTCCCGATTCTATAAAAACATACCATTGGTAAGATGGAATATATTGACAATAATACATTTCCTTTAATTATAACGCAAGAGAAAATTAAATTATTTAATTAATTTATTTCCCTTCAGATTCTTCGATGAAAAAAAATATTAAAATCTTAAACATGATTTAATTTATTAAAAAATACCGTCCTTTTAAAAATACAAGACAGTAAAATATCTATAAAAACTTTTATTACAAAAGATACTTGTTATTACATTACATCTTAATTTACAAAATTTAATTACATATAATATTAAGAAAGTTATGGACGAATAAGAATTTCAATCGCTCCATTATCTTGATTGACTGCAGTATATAATTAATATTTAAAAAATAATTATGTTTTCAATAATTACTCTTAAAAATCATTATTTTCTAATTACTAATAATTCTCTTTAACTTTTAAATTGTGCAAGCTTTTGTTTTTCTTTGATGAACTACAATTACAGAAAAATAAAAAGGTTTTCGTCTGAAAATTGCTTTTTAAAGTTATGTAATTTCAAAACGTGATCTCTTTTCGCCATTTTACATCTTATCAACTTTTTTGCCCTACTCCTAGTTCATATAAAGAATTCTAAATAAGCGGAAAGAATAAATACTTTCCATATAATCAAAAAGAATAAAAAGTTTGTAGCTAGTGAAGGTCGCGGTACGAACCTGCGACGTTTGAGCCAGTAGCCGAGCGATATACCGTTCGAGCAAAAGGGACCCTTCAGCTCGAAGGATATTATCTAGCTGATAAGGCTGACGCTACAAGTTATTGTCAGAGAATGCCATGCCTGCTTTTTCTTAAACCAAAACACTGTTATATATATTTATGCCATTTTACACCTTTTCAAATCCCCCCCCCCCTCTAGACATAGTTTTCACAATGAAATCTTAATAATAAAGCATAAATTCCTTCCAAATCATCACAAAGAACAAAAGTTTTTGTCAAAAAATAAAATACCGGTTTCCCTTAAACCAAAAATTGTGTTATACATATTTATATATACAAATTAAAACAAGCCAACAAACTTTTTTCCAAAACAAAGACACAAAAGAAAATAAACACATGAACATAGAGGATACAAGTAAAAGCCAATGTATCTTAGTTAATAAGTAACTTTGTAAAAGAATATGTAATTTTGAAACATTCTTTTTGAGTTTCTCACTTGGATAGGTTTATAAATAATTTAATTGCTTTTTCGTGTACGCATTCTTTATACATTATTTATCCTTTTTTCGAAAAAATAAAGAATTCTTGAGCATGCATAACATAAAAGCTTCATTTTAATGAGAAACATGAAAATGGAAAATGCACAATTATGGATAGATGGGAATCAACTATATTAAATAATTAAAATCAACTTCGAAATGCAATATTTTCATGTTTTTTTTTACGTTTAAAGTTTTTGATTTATTATAGATGAATTCATTTTCATATTCATAATGAGAGGATAAAAAATTCAAATCAATACATTTCTCTGTTTACACTCTTTGAATAATATAACCGGTTCTTACTCCATTTAAATATAAATTGTATTTTAAATAAATGAGAAAGATATTTTATTGAAAAGTGTTTCTTAATTAGTTCCAAAGAAATAAACATCTACATATTTCTATTTAAAATTAAGATAGAAAACGAAAAATGTTAATTTTCTGAAATTATCCATGGATTTATAGCCGCTTTTCAGGTCTCAATTAAAGTATGAAAGAACCTCGTTTAATTGCTTTTTGAAACAGATTTGCTTTATTCATAATAAACCTCCTGCCAAATGCCAGCTTTGCAAATTTTGAATGTTGTTACGGAAGTAATTATTGAGGGAAAATGGAATATGTAATGGAGTAATTTTCTCTCGTTTATATTTTGTTTTCTTTTTAATGTGTATGCGATGTAAAGGTGTATTTTAATTTTATTTTTAAGCACACTTATATAAATCTTTGACGCAAACGATTTTAATTTTTTTTGCTCCTTTCTTCCATACTTATTCAACTCATGAAATTTCTTTCAAAAGAATTGGGAATCTTTTTTTTAAATCTCTATTTAAAATGCTCGTATGAGATTTTAATAATTGAAATATTTTCATTACTTTCTAATGGGTTAATACTTGGAGAGTTGTTGCATTAAACTAAAAAATAAACTTATAACTTCCATTTATTGAAACTATGTAAGGAAGTGCTTGAAATAAAATAGAAGCATTAGTTAAATGTGAATGCATTATAATAGTGTTATTGTATATTTTGCTATCACATTTGTTATTTCTTTACTATGACAATTTCTAGCCGGGATATTCTGGATGCATTGGATTCACATCCCTTGGATAGTGAGTTCAAACCCCTCCTTCCGAAAACTTTCCGTGTATACGGTGGCTGGTTCACGTGCAAATTTATCCTCCACATACTAAAATTAACTATCTGCATAAATAAACCCACAAAGTTTTTCCTGTCGAGACAATACCACTGGGAGCTCTGGCTCAGAGGTGATCGTTTTCTGATTCAGATCTAAATTACAATATGTTGAATAATGAATAAAATTAGCCCGTAAAAATATTGTTATTCATGAGTAACTAATTTACATTCTTGGCTCTAGAAGGCGCTACAGAAACAAGAGACGCTTTCTCGGCCTAAAATCACTGACAATTTCGTCATCGGGCTTGTCTATGACAAGTGCCCTAAGAAACAACTATATGACTACTTCTTTACAAAATATATTAAGTATTTTTTGCTCATTTTTAAATAAAACTATCATATACAGTAATAAAGGTTGAAATGATTTCGTTAATAAAGTGAGTTAAGCATACAAATAAATTAACATCTTGAAAGTTGTTGAAATAAAGTAACGAATAAATTTATTAAGGAAAATTCGTTTGTATTTGTTGTTTAAAAAATATGATATTTCCTATTTATTTCACTTCATATAATTCTGTGCTCAAAATGACATTTTTCTAGGTTTTATTTGCTGTAATCATTAACTTACTTTTTTTAATCGGAACTTTTGTAAATGCGATGGCAACACATTATTAAAAGGTGAACTTTTGAGATGCTCGTGCAGATAATAAAATTTTTATTTTTCACCTATTTATGTTGACGCCAAAAAAATCATCCGAAAAACAACATAATGTAAAGAAACCCAAAAAAATACATGACAGGGGGTTTACTCTTTCAGAAATTTAAATTTATTTAAAACTCATAGAGTTAAACTTTAAAGATGTTCTCAAAAGTGAAATTTTAAATTTGCGCAGATTAAAACATAAATGAATTTTATTACACTTTATATGATTTCTTAATAACATATTTAATTACTGAAAATGTTGACGTCCTGGCGTGGGTTAGCCAGACATCCCCTTGAACTGGGCTTCGCAGGTTCGAGTCCCTGTTTGAGCATGGTTGTTCTTCTAAGGTGGGAAGGTGTGCTCTTCCCCCTTAAAAAGAGACTGTGCAGGCGAGTTTGGTGAGTGAATCGCTAAGTCGTGCTCTTAGCCCTAGTAGGCGCTACTTCAAAACGAGAGACGCTCATTTCGTCTTAAAATTGCAGAAGCAAGAGAGAACTTATCCATGGCAAATGCCATTAGAAACAAAAATATAAATGAAAATTTTAATAATAAATGCTTTTTATTTATTATTATTTTTTACTATTTCACTTTGAATGCATTGATGATATATTAACTTACTTAATTATAATATTTCTGTGAAATAATCGTTATTATTGCAATAATTTTTAATATATAAGTTGTCTTAATTAGCAGAAATAATAAAGGAATAAAGAATTATTATTTGAATAAAATTTAATGAAAATAATAGCGTTGTAATAAATTTAGATTTTAGGTAATCAAATGCTTTAAATTTTCATTTTACATGTAAATGCCGTTATTCCCACTTAATGATTTTAGGAACAATTTTAACGATCAGTGCAAGTACGTGTGAAACGGAATTTATATATGTAAATTTCTGCCACTAACTTTCTAATTTATTTCACCAGTCAGTTAAAACCACGTCATACAATTCTATTTTAAAATTCCAATACTGTTAACTTTACTCTGCACTTTTGATGTTATCCAATAGAATTGCTTCACAAATGACGCTTTTTTTCGATTCCTTCAATCATTCCCTCTCTCCTTTTAAATATTTATAAATCTCGTACAAATTTTCATTCGTTAATAAAGTACTTTTTATTCATCCACAAAAGTTCAAAAACATTTTTTAAAGTTGTAGTGGAAGACACTTGATGTTAATACAGTTATTGAAATATTGATTTATTAACAAAATTAAATTAATTTTTAATACTTTAAACAGAGTTTTGTAATGAAAATTGAAATAGATAGGCAGTAGCTAAATCGGTAAAATGCAAGGATTTCAGTATTCTTCTTGTGAAAAGTGAAGAAGACGAGTTCATTCTTGTGGAAATAAATAATATTTTGATAAATATTTGATAATTTTTGCTTTAAGTACACGTTAAGTCCAAATTATTTTGGATGGAGAGTTAACAGCTGTGGCTTAGAGGTTAGAATGAAGGATTTTTCTCAAAAAATAAAGTTGAAGAAATTTTAAGCTTTAGGTTCAATTTCGATGTCTGTCTTTAAAATCTTGGTCATCAATTGTTGGTCCCTTCTCCTACCTAACGTTAAGATTGTGATACGTGTAGAGAAGGAGAATTGAAAACCTTGACTTGGAGAACCTGGTGGTTGTGCCAGATTTATATGTTCACTAGCCACATATGCGTCTTCGGTCAGAAAAATTCAAATTCATTACCCAAGATATTTAAGTCCAAGGCTCTATTAATCAGGCTGTTATTGCAATTTTTTTTGTATAATTCTCTTAATTTTTCCACAATTATTTACCAGAAAATCACAATGAATATGGAAAATTTCATAAATTGTTTTGAATCGTGTACACATATCGATATAATTTCCTAGCAATGGATAATAAATTATGATTTCAAATGTTATATTTAATGTATGTAATTTTTTTTTCGTTGCTTCCATTCTATATTTCATTTTCATAATATTGTACTATTCGTAATAGTTATGTTGAAATATTTTATTGTTTATATCATAGTTTGAAGAATAAAGGAAGCTGATGGTTTGGATCTTTCAAATCATAATGGGCTTAATAAGCATTTATTTATCATGTGTTGTTGATTTTTCGATGGGAAATAACATTACGATTATACACTTAAATGCCATATATTTATTATCATATTGGAAAATGATGTTGGTTTTAGGATGAGGTTTTTGGTGTCAACAAAAATCCGTAAGCGAAAAAAAAATTAAATAAACCGTAGGCAAAAAAATTAAAATTTTATTATTGGCACGAGCATCTAAAAAAATCAGCTTTTAATAACGTGCTGCCATTGCATTTACAAAATCTCTGTTCAAAAAATCAATTAATGACTACTGCAAATAAAACCTAGAAAAGTGTCATTTTGAGCACGCGATTATATCAAATGAAAGAAATAGTAAATGTGATACATAGGAATGTTTTAATCAATAAATACGATAAAAAGTTTTTTATTATTGTTTGCAATACTAAGGTGACTCATTCGATGAAAAAATTAAAATGAATAAAATATATAATATAACCTGCACGAGCACGTTTTTCTTGGCCGTTCACGAAATAATGTTCTTACACGATACATTGAAATATGCATAGCAGATTTCATTTTAATCTTTTTTATTGATTTTGTAGTCTTTATATATGTCAAAATTTTCTGCTAACTAGCTTCTAAAGAATATTGTTTGGTATTTTAACAATGGCCTCTTATATCGCCTAAATCATTTCCTGCCAAATTATTCATGCTGGAACAAATCATTGACAAACAACGCAATCCCTTTGGTAAGTTTCGAAGCGTGAATTTTAAGCCAATTTAGCACAATTAGATAAAAATCTAATTATTTTTGGCAAGATGGTTATTCTGTCCCTTCAAGGACTATTGAATAAAAGCTGGGATATTTGTCTATAAATTACGGTCCAGTTAACCGAAACGACAGAAGCTGTTATCAGCAAAGCGAAACATTAATCAATAACATAATATGAGATTGCAAAAGGAAACAGAATAAATCATTGAGCTGAAAGAATACAGTGTTCCCATTGTATTCGTTTTATGAGCAATAAATATTTGCGTCGAACTCTGCTTATATATATACGGTTATTTGATTTACTTATTTATTTGCATCCACATTTATTTTGGTAAATCACCTCACTGTTTTAATTCCATCATAGATTGAATCCTTATAGATATATTTTTAATATTTTATTTGATTAAAAACATGTATACTTTTTGAAAATCCATTTTAAATTCATGTGCATACATAATAACGCTAAATGTGTTCCACTCATTTAGCGTAATAGATTGAATTTAATTCCGTCAATGTGATTAAATTCCCTTAGTAAATTACGTTTTCTTTGTCGTCTTGTAATTCTTTAAGAATAGTAACTCAGGCTCAGAGTTTTGGTGGCCACAGATTTCAAAATTTTCTTTGATAAAACTGCTATATTTTAAATATTGGAGAATAAAATCCAGGAATTTTATTTACGATCACTTTTTATAACATTTTACACATCACATGCCTTTTAAATTAAGTAGTTTAAATACTGTCTCAAATTAAGTGGTCTTTCAATTAAGCAGCATTCTAGTATTGTGGTAATAGGGCTCATGCACTACTGGCGCAAATACTAGATCCCCCTAACTATGCTAAAATAGTAAAGTTGACATATTTAATTCGTGTTTAATTCGTTGCATTAAATTCGTGTTTTGATATTTATTAAAATGCTAAGGTCAATTAACATAATTAATTTGGTAAGTCAGACTTGACTCTTCAATCAACCACGCAGGCACACGGATTTAAGCCATAAGGGTAAATTATCGACAGCAGCAATAAAAACACTGGTGGGATAGAGATTGAGTTCTCAGTGCCATCACCGGCCAAGGTGCAACCTCTTCCTTAGGAAGTAAGTTACGTCATCAATGGTAGGAGCCTACCCCCACCTATTAGTGTACCCTCCAGGGGGCGAAATTCAACCACCATGAAGGAAGCCTCTCATCCTCATTTCGAGGTGCCCCCAGGGGTGGGAATAATTAATCAGGTAAGTTAGTTTTGTAATTTTAAAGAGGAGCTTCTTTAAGAATTGATAAAAAAAATTGCAATCTAATTACAAATAATTATTCATTTCGACTTGCAATAAGACAGAAATATTCATCTTCCAAAGCTATCTCTAAAATTTCTGTTAATTATGAATTTATTTTTCTTCAAACCCCGTACATATCTACTAATTACTACTATTAGATTTTAATCAAAAGTCAAAACTAAAAAAAATGTAAAAATGCATGTTTTGTTTTTATTTCTGTCTTTTCTGAAATCTAAATTCCCATATTAATTACCATTTCTTTCTTGTAATGTCTCGTAATTACAATTATCCATTTTTGAAATGTTTTAAATTAAATATGATTATAAAGACAAATCCCTTAAATTAAATATGATGTTCAATTATCTCCAATAAATAACCAAAATTTATAGCTTAGTAAATTAAACCGTGTTTAGCAATTACATAAGAGAATGCAGTTCACAAAACGGTAGTGTGCAAATAATTTATTTTCAAGCATTCGCTTCCTCATCAAGTATCAAATTAAAAAAACCAGAACCCATCATATCTGCTTCTTGAACTTTGAGAATTTTAATCTCATTTGTAAATGTTGCTTGATAGTTCATTTTTATATTTCTTATTCTAGTCAGCAATCGCTTTAAAAATAATTAAATTAAAAATAATATTATTTCTCAGTTAAAATTAAAATTAATTTCCTTTCTCAATTTAATTCCATTAATTAATTGGATTTAGTTTCTAATAAATATCTTATACATTACTAGATATTCAGGTTTATATCAACAAAGTGTTCTTGAACTGTAAAAACGTTCATTAGCAATAAACTGAAATATACATAAAAATCGCGTTGCTTTAGTAGTTTTTTTTTTTCTGTTTACATGAACTTTTAAAACGTAATCGATTCCTATAATATCAATTCTTTTTAAGGAAATTAAATATCTCGGAAATATATTTCAAAAGAATGGTTTTTTTTGCAGTATGTAACTACATAATTTTAATATTCTTATATTATAAGAAGAATCTTAATTCCTCGCTTTTCAACTATGATGTAATCAAATAATATTTATTTGATGATTAATGAAAACGACTATAATCCATTCGAAATGATGAAATGTGTTGCTGAAAATTGAGTAAACATTATGTCCTTAAAAATTGCTGCGATTCAGGTATGGTAAAAAGGTACAAAAAAAATCATGCAATAATATTCCTAAAAAGGAAAATCTTAAATTTTTTAAAAGGCATAAAATTAGTTTTGGAAATAGAATGTTTTTCTTTTGAAAAATGAAATTTTACATCAGTTGAAATAAACTCTTTTAACCACTTCTTCCTTTCCGTTTTATAACAGTAGAGAATTTCATGAAATTGGAAATGTATTTCTTACAAATATATTCCCTTTTTGCGTATGGTAATTTTATGTATCATAAACCGATTGATGTCCTTTTCAATACAATTAATTTACCATAATGTGTGTGTGTGTGTGTGTGTGTGTGTGTGTGTGTGTGTGTGTGTGT
>JAOUZG010019159.1:4330585-4344649 GCA_026289955.1 Argiope argentata
TGATCGTGCTTTCTAAAACAAATCTTATGAAATAAAGTAGCAAAAAATCTCACTGTCTGTTCGAGACTTCAGAGCCAATTTAGTCTTTCATCTCAATTTATTTCATGAAAATATAATTGTTTTAACGAGATAATTTTATAAGAAAGATATAAAATAAGAAAGTCAAATGATATCAACGGTTCTTCACGTTTTAGTATAATGTTCTGATATTAATCACCATTGTTTAAGGTTTTTCCCATGCTTTAACAGTGGAAATGCAAATGCGTGTGATAGAAAGTCTCTATAAAAATCTTCTTGATTTTTTAAAAGCAATTGGCTTTTATCGTTTTATTTCATATTTACCTTTATTGTCATGTTTTACATCTTGTTTATAATAGACAGTGAAATGTAGCTTTTTCAATTAATTTCTACTTTTTCATATTTTTATGTAAATATTTTATAATATATAATATCGTATATAAACAGAACTAAAAAACGAAAATCGGAACGCATATCAAAAATTAAAAACTACAAATATTATTATACATTAAATCACAATAAAATGCAATAAATAGTATAAATATTTAAACAATGTTAAATAAAACATGTTTAGATAATTTAATAAAAAGCAAATTTTAATGCCACTGTACAAAAAAAATTTTGGTTTCCGGTTTTAAAACCAAATTTTGTTCCGAATTTTGTAAAATCCGTTTTCAAACACAATGAAATGGAATTTTTCTACTTTTTCTTGGTGGAATAATCAAGCTAATAGGCAGTCTCTAATTCTGTTTTTTTTTCAATACATTTATAAGTAAATGTCCCAAATATTACATAGAGTGTATAGTACAGAGCCTTTCATTTTTCTGTTACTATCAAATTGACTGTACATTACTTATTCACCATCCATACAAAAATTAACTTTCTGCTCAATCAAGAAACTCTTGTTAGATCAAGAAACTCTTGTTAGATAGACTTTACATAGACTGTAAGTCCTTTAACTTTGCATGTGTTCCAGACTTTACACAGACACTCCATCACTTTTTAAAATTTCAATTGTGGATATTGTGACCAGACATTAATTATTCCTAATCAAACGCATCAATCCATTAAAGCCATTCTAACAAACTCAAGGAAAGCTTGTTTTACAATTTTACTCTTATCAGACATTTTTATTGTATGGTACACTTACATAGTGAAAAAGAACAAATAATATTTTTTTAAATAAGTATAAAAAATAAGTATTTATACTTAGGCCAACGAATTTTTTTTTATTTTAGCTACGTTTTATTAAATAATGAGAATTAATATAAATAATTGATAAAAAAAAACCTGGCAGGAAAATAAAGTTTGTATCCATTGAAAATATTTCAGAAACACAATCGGAACACACTGGCGTTGAACTGTCAATAAGGCAATGCAAATGCAAATGCAAGAATTTTCTACAGCACTAGGGGGTAACTCAATACAGATAAGAATTTTTTTTTAATTTTCGTTATACTGTATTATTTTAATTCGAAAATAATTCAAAAGGAATCCAAAAAACTTATTAATAAACAATGTATAACTTTAAATGCATCAAATATTAAGAATATAAACAGAATATTTTGAAATAATCGGCCAAAAACATGTTATGCCTAACCTCATTAGGTTTGGGAAAAAACAAACTTAATTCATTAGTTATTTGGTGAAGGGGAAATGAAGAATTTTGGCGAGATGAATAGATTTTAATTAATTAATAAAAAATTAATGAAATAATATTCGAAAAAACTGTATTAATAACAAGTGTCCTCCACTATAAGTTTTAACAAATGTATTTGTACTTAAGTAGAATAAAATGAATAAATAAAATCATGAATAAAAAGTATTTTATAAATGATTGAAAATTGAATCTATTATATATATATATATATATATATATATATATATATATACACGAAAATGACAAAAGTCATGGGATAGCAATATGCAAATATACAGATGGCAGTAGTATCGCAGCGAAAAATTATAAATGCGCAGTTCGTTTTCCAGAGCGTTCATTTGTGTTCAAGTTATTCATGTGAACAGGTTTTTCGTGATTTATGGCGGCACGACGAGAATTAACAGATTTTGAAAGTGGAATGTTAGTTCGAGCTAGACGCATGAGTCATTCCATTGCGGATATAGTTAGTGAATTCAACATTCCGAGATCCACAATATCAAGAGTGAGCAGAGAGTATGAAACTTCAGGCATCCCATCCCATCATGGACAGCGCAGTGGGTGACCACCTGCACTTAACGACCAAGACCGCCGACGTACGTGTAGAATGGTCAATGTTAATAGACACGCAACACTTCGTCAAATAACTGCAGGAATCAATGTGGGACGTACGAGGGACGTGTCCGACAGGACTGTGCGGCGAAATTTGTCTTTCTTGGGCTATGACAGCAGAAGACCGACTCGAGTGCCTTTACTGACAGCACGACATCGCCTGCAGCGACTCTCCTGGGCTCCTGAGCATATCGACTGTTCCCTAGACCAGTGGAAAACCGTGGCGGGGTCAGATGAGTCACGATTTCAGTTATTACGAGCTGATGGTAGAGTTCGACTACCAAACTTTCAGCAAGGCACTGTTCAAGCTGGTGGTGGCTGCATAATGGTGTGGGCTGTTTTTACATGGCATGGACTCTGTCCTCTGGTGCAATTGAACCGATCATTGACCGGAAATGGTTATGTTCAGCTGCTTGCAGATCTCTTGCAGCCATTCATGGACTTCACGTACCCACACAACGATGGGATTTTTATGGATGACAATGCGCTATGTCATCGGACCAGAACTGTTCGAGATTGGTTTGAAGAACATTCCGGACAATTCCAGCGCATGATCTGGCCACCTAGATCGCCCGATATGAATCTCATCGAGCATTTATGGGACATCATCGAAAGGTCCATTCGTGCCCAAACTCCTGCACCATCCACACTTTCACAATTATGGACGTCTATACAGACAGCATGGCTCAATATTCCTGCAGAGGACTTCCAACGACTTGTGGACTCCATGACACGTCGAGTTGTTGCACTTCGCCGGGCAAAAGGAGGACCGACACGATATTAACAGTTATCGCATGACTTTTGTCACTTCATTGTATATATAGGGCAAGGGTGAGATAAATTTAGTAATTGAAAAAGAAGAATGTTTTCTTATTTCTGCTCTTGTTAATTCTTGCATAATAATATCAATTGCATAATATTCGATTTTATAAAGGCGAATATAATTAAATTACAAAAACTAAAACCAAAATGCATTCTACAAGATATTATTATGGAGTTTTTTCATACTTATAAATAATGGTCGACATGGCATTTTAAATTTTATGTGAATTAAAGCAATAAAAAAATCCTAATTGAAAAGAAAATTTTTCGCTGCTTCAGAATTGCCGTTGTACTTAAGAACATTTGTCTGTTCTTTTTTGTTTTACATGTTGATAGTTGTACTATTGCTTTTTTTTTCAGTTTTCACATTCTTATATTTGTTGCATTAATTATATTTTTATTATACTAAAATTCCCTATTCTAAATTTTAATTCTAATAATTATAAAATATACTTTACATAATCTGCTTTTAGATACTTTACAATCCTTAGAATATTGTAGATTTTATTGCTTACTTCATTTCAGTTCCTTTATTTTAGTGCACTGACCTTTTCTTTTTTTTTTTCTTTTTCTTTTCTTTCTTTTTTTTGGAATGATACATTACAGGAGGACAAATTATTTCTCTAAATCAAAAAGAATAAAAGAAAAGACACAAAGTGTAAATACCAGAAAATAAATACTAAGAAATACGGAGGTTTTCAAACTTTTCAAGCTCTAAGCCTAGTTAATTTGATGTATAATCTTAGATGTCAACTTGTATGCGAGCATGAAATTTAACATAGAAGATAAATATATTAAATTTGTCTCGAAATTTTTTATCAAAAATAAGAAGGAAGAAACTTCTGTTCGATTTTCATCAGCATACGTCAGAGCTAAATACAAATCTCTCTCTACTATACAGAGGGTAATATTTTTTTCTGTATTAATATTCAAATAATTATTATGCATTTGATTTTATAACAAAACGTTTTTTTTGGTAAAAGCTGCTATTTTAATGCTTTCTTCTTCTTCTTCTTGAAAATTGTGCGTTTGTTTATTCTTAATAATTTCGTAATAAATTGGTAAAAAAGGAAAACTGACGTCAATCGAATAATCTTTGTGTAATCTGATAATAGCTAAGTAAACTCGGAAATGCAACCATCTTGGCGAAATCTTGGTATCTTCTATACAATACAGCTTAGAAAAGTCTTGGCATTTATTTATAGTGGAGCTTAGGGATATTTATATCCAAGTAAACTCGGAAATGCAGCCATTTTGTCGAAATCGTTTTATTTTCTATACAATACAGCTTAGAGAAATATTGGTATTCTATTTATAACGAAGCTTAAGGAATGTGATGTTATTTGAAAAACTCTAAAGAAAGCCATGCAAACGAACACTAACATTTGTTTTTATGTCAAATAATTATAATTTGTTTTGAAAAACTTCAGTCAACAATTTTTATGACATAGAAAAAATACAAAGAAAATTTTACATAGAGAAACTATTTTCATAGAACATTTTACGTAGACAATATTTATACATAGATAAAATATTTTCTATATATTCTTTCAATTGTTTTCAGTTATAAATTGCTTTTACATTTTAAGAGATCCTTTACTTATTATAGAAATGTATAATGTATATTGGTTCAAAAATCGAGAAAGTTTATTAACTAATTTGGAACAGGAATATTTTCAATTATTGAGCATCTGTTGAACTTATTTTTATTTATTTTTAAAGATTTATATTTTTAAGATGCTATTTATTATGAAAAATAGCACGCATTCTTTTTTAGATTTGATTTCAGAATAGATTACATGATATTCAAAGTTCGTTTACTATTTATTTTCAGTGCATTACAATAAAAGTTATTTCATGGTAATTATTGAACATATATTGAAATCCTGAGTTATTGAACATATATTGACATCCTGAGTGCTTTCTTTTTATATTCTGGATATACAGAATTATCATTAAAAACTTAAAGATTATATCATACAAACCAATTTTTCATTCATTATTGAAAGCAAATATTTTTATGCTGCACATTGTAAAACACCTCTCTTTATATTTCTTTTATTCAGAAATAATAAAATAACTTTTTAAAGAGTCCCTTATTTACTACTCAGATTCTAATGCTTTTTATTGAAACACTTGTCCCATTTCTCTTAAGCTTCGATTCTGTTGAAATAATTAATATTTTTCTGTGTGTAACTAAGCCCAAACTAATGCACATAGAAAGCAACATATAATAAGATTCGTCCGACTAAAACCCATACTTAAACAGCAAGGAATACAATAATAGTTGGAATGCAAATAAGATGCTTTTCCATATATATAATAACGCTAAATCTTTGTGCAACGTTTCACAAACTCAAGTTGCATTAAAGTCATCATAATATATATTGAAATACATAAACACTGCTCGCGACGAAACTCCCTGATCAACATAAACCAGATTTCATATTTAATTTCGAAGTAAGTTTATGATAATGATTTCTATTTCGAAATTACAAAGGAAGTATTTTGTTTGGAATGCGCTAAATATCCGTCCCGAAATGCATTAGGCGAGCGGAAACGAGTCCGCAAAAATTAGCAGTGTTTGCAATGTTGCGCTCTTTATTTTTGCTGGCGCTTATATAGCTCAGGGATGGAGAATTAATTATTGTCTACTGCGAATCCAAACGGATGTTGCCAAGGGATCATCCTTTCCTCCACAAATGACGTCACTGTTACCATGGCTACCAATCGCAACAAGCTTGGAACGCGAAACGTCGCCTGTAAGCGAAGAGGGGAAGTCGGCAAAAAATTCCGATAGTAGTAAACGAGCTTTAAGTTCTTTTCCTGGGGAAGCTCGCCAAACAAGAAGAATGTTCGCAGCCGAGTTTGATTTTTGCAACTGCAGGCAGCGTTTAATAATTATCAGAGAGATGGAGGGAAAAAATGAAATGCATTTTAGCGAGAGAAATAATTCGGTGACTCACGTCAGGAAATGAACAGGATCCAAATTACTATATGTGACTGGCGATCAAATGGATGTCAGAGCTTTACTTTTTTGCTCTTCATCTTTTTTTTTCTTTGCATGTAGTTGTTAAATTTGTCTGGGATGATGTTCCAATTAAAATGAATGAATTGAGTTGTCAAATATTTCTCGAGAAGTATTTTGAAAATAATTGTTCTCTAGTGATTTCTGTCAAACTACTTCAGAGTATTTTATAGTCACAAATGGTTTTTAGTTTTTATATTGATTATTTTTTTATCGATATAAGAGTTATAGTGATTATTTTGATTCGAATTTTTAATCTTTGATCAGCTGTGAAATTTAATCAAATGCATGTTAACCATTTTTGCTTTCATTTAAAAAAATTGAAATTTAATTTACATTAAATTCCAACATATTAAATGCTTTTTTCATCGTATATTATGACAAATTTGTGTTCCAAAAATTGATTTGTCCTCATAAAACATTATGAAGCATGTTTGACATATTTTATTTGGTTTCATGTTTACAAAGTACATATAAAAATGCAATTATCTCAGTTTTAATGAGTTTACACGCCTTAGACTTTCTTTAATCTTAGGAGCAATTTACAGGGTGTCCAACAATCTATGCAACATCTAGTTTTTACAGATTCGGATAGATCACGTTAAGATTAACTTGATATATAGCATGTGAGGTCCCCAAATATAGCATCTTAGTCTAATTAAACTAAAAACGTTTATTACAAATCTGATATTTTATATACCAAATTACGGTGTATGGGACGATTGCTCAACGTGGAAGAATGCTTAGCTGACTATGCAAATTCGTGGCTACCAATGAGTAAAAAGGCGTGTCTGCAAGTGGATATGCAATTATCTGCTGCGGGATATAAGGCTAGAAAACAAATGTGATGAGAATGAGTCGAGCGTTATTCGCTAAAAAGTTTCTATGTAATGTACGTATTCGTTGTAGTTCTGAAAGGAGCAAATATTCAATTGAACGTGTTTTCATGGTGCTGATTTATCATGAATTGCAATCATATTAAAGTATTATCATGAATAGCAATCATATCACAGTGCTATCATGAATTGCAATCATATCAAAGTATTATCATGAATAGCAATCATATCGCAGTGTTATCATGAATTACAATAATATCAAAGTGTTATCATGAATAGCAATCATATCACAGTGTTATCATGAATTGTAATCATATCAAAGTATTATCATGGATAAAAATCATATAACAGTGTTATCATGAATTGCAATCATTTCAAAGTATTATCATGGATAAAAATCATATCACAGTGTTATCATGAATTGCAATCATTTCAAAGTGTTATCATGAATTGCAATTGTAGCCCAGTGTTATCATGAATTGCAATCATATCCCAGTGTTATCATGAATTGCAATTGTAGCCCAGTGTTATCATGAATTGCAATCATATCCCAGTGTTATCATGAATAGCAATCATGTCACAAAAAATTTAGCAATTACCACAAGATAAACGTCACGACGATCAAATAAACGCCCGAAAGATTAGAGAAAACCGGTACTATATCGGACAATGTGCTCGCGAAAATGTAAAGGGGAAACAGTGATGTGTTCAAGAATGGAACCTAACATTTAGTGAAAGTTTTTGAATGATACTTATATCCCATTCTTGCATAGCATAGACAAGATAAGCAAATATTGGTTTATGCTAAATAGCGCTACACCACACTGATCTCTAGAAACTTTGGTCTCTTTACTGAACGTTTTCACTATGGACTCACCGAGCTGGAATTCATTACGAAACAACGAATGGTACAGAATGGGCAACTTCTCTAGATATTAACCCGTGTCACTTTTTATGGGGAAAGTTTGAAAGACACACTTTATCTCACAGAGTCCTTAATATTGGATGATTTTAGAACAGCATCTGAAACCAAGGAAATTGGAACAGGTGTTTTGCAAGATATAATTGAGAACTTTTATTTCAAACTTAAATGTTCGATCGAACGACATGTCAAAAATATATTTTATTTAAAGTTCTCAATAAACATTTATTTTCAATTGACATTGTTCTCTTTCCTTGAAGTTTTCATGACACAAACTCCTCACTTTAATGAGACTTTAACTCTATATAATGGGTCCTCACATGTTACACATCAAAATACTCATTTTGACGCGTTCTATCCGAATCTGTAAAAATTAGACGTTGCATGTCTCTGTGTATTATTATGTATTAATTTTTATGAACATGATAATCAAAAAAGTTTTTAATTAGATTAATGAAATTTTGAATGTTATCCTCTCACACTGTGTAATGGGTAATGGAAAAAATTCCTGACGGACAAACTCTCAATTTTTAAGAAATCGTTTTATATCACCAAAATAAAGAAATAATAGTTTGGAAAATCATTCATTATTATCATTTTGCCACAGCTTATAATTATAATTGAAGTAAAAATAATCGCAATGATTAGGAAAAAATTATATATATTCTTTTAAAGGCTGAGTAAATTTACTTGTTTTTGTTTATTCAAATTCAAGATAAATGTTAAATACTTTAAGAGTGTTTAAATTTTCTAAAAATCTTTCAGAAAAATCTGTGGAAATAGAAAAAATAATAGTATGTAAAATTCATTTAAACAAAATTGCAGAGGTATTTGGAGTTTAAAAAAATTTGAATAGTATAATTTCTGTAAGCATCATGATATAAAATTACTTATTATTACCTAATATTTATATTTTAATACCCCCTAGAAACTTGTATCAGCTTCACTGAATTAAAATATTAAATATATTTATTTGTGTTGAAATTATTCCTAGCTAAATGTAAATGAATGCATAATAAACTATCATTTGAATTGATAATTTTCTGTTAAGCTAACATTTTGTT
Organism: Argiope argentata; assembly: GCA_026289955.1. Classification (NCBI taxonomy): domain Eukaryota; kingdom Metazoa; phylum Arthropoda; class Arachnida; order Araneae; family Araneidae; genus Argiope; species Argiope argentata. The sequence goes on from JAOUZG010019159.1 coordinate 4,339,545, forward strand.
ATTTCAATATTTAAAAAAGTTTTATACATACATACATACATATTATATATATATATATATATATATATATATATATATATATATATATATATATATATATATATATATATATATATATATATATATATAGGTTATAATTTCTGAATTTATATTTAAGAAAAATCCAAATTACTAAATTACAGTCCTTAAAATACTGGTATAGTGTAAACATTTTGGAACATTTTTAAATAAATGATAGACTAAAATGATTACGAAGTGCCAAGAATGGAGATTTCCTAGTTATCTCGTGAATTTATAATAACTAACGCGAATGACTCGCCTCTAATAATTCATAATTGATTGCAAGAATTAATTTTTTGTTCGCAAATCATATTTAAAAATAAAACGAGCATTGATTAGCAGAAAGGAAGCCTGTAATTTCTGTTAGGACCCAGGAACATCATTAACGATTTATGTTCATCTGAAGGCATCTGTTAATTTGAAAATAACGCCTTTCCACCGCCATTTTCCAAAAATAGTATCCTAATGGGGGTTTTGTGGGATCGATTTTTATTTCTCGGTGGAACTGCAACAGTTTTTGGCTCCTGACAAATGGACTTAAAGCCGTTGGCACGAACCAATTCAATTTTGGGTAAAGGGCGAATTCATTAAGTAGTATGCTAAGCTCTGTTAAACAGCAAAGGCATTTGTTCAATTGAACTGAATTGAATTGGATTGAATTCATCATCGACGTTATTTGATTTCAGAATGCGACTGAGCGTTTTGAAAAGTAGGAAAATATCTAAGATTTTCCGAATTAGGATTCACTTTTTTTAAACAATGTTTTTGTTTATGATCATGGATTGATTTATTTAAATTTGGCATATTAAAATTAAGAGTTTTTTATGATTTGTTTCAATTAAACGCAATACTTTTAATGGATTATTTTTTATATTCTCGATTATAACCTATAAAAAAACAAATTATTATATACATTTTTTAAAATGCTAGATGGAAATTATAATGACATTTTATAATGTTTTAAACATCTTCGATTTTTTAAAGCCATTTTTGCTTAAGGCAGCTTATTAAACATATTTGAGATATCAAAATGTACCGATGATATACGCTTATACTGAATGATTACAAAGGCCGCGACAACAATAATTGCGTATTATATTTGAATCCTAAGAATCATTATCGATCACGATACAATATTTCCTTTAAAAGATGCTTCTCATAATTGACAGAAGGGGATATAGACTTCTCACTCTTATTGTATCTTGTAGGTAACGAGAACTAACCACCGTTCAGGTTTTTTATCAGCCCCATATTGGAAATATCTCTTGGTGAGATATTAAGTTACATTTTTAAATTTTTTAAAGTTACAAGCAAGAATATCTGTTAAATATATGAAGAAACTGCAGTATTTTTTTCAATTTTATTACTCAGTTTGGCTTTAATGATGAAAGACTATAAATATATGAAATAAACCAACAAATATATATCAAAAAATTACATTCATAAATATTTTTTTCTTTAAAACTCAGATTAAAAATTAAATTTCCGTTTCCTAATAGATTAATTTATTTAGTTACCTCAGTTGATAATACTAATTCCAAAGCTTTCATAATTGGTGGCAATATATACGTCGCTTCAAAAACGAATTTCACATATCATAAAGCTATAGAATTGTAATAAGAGTAAGCGTAAAAATCACAGATAGAATTAGCTTAAATAATGAATCTTTTGCAATAAACTTCCTCGAAATTCGAATACACGCACCTTTGAATAATTTCTATGAAGCAGTGTTTTAATTCCTTTCATGTTACTTCATCTTAGAAATAAACATATTCATTTAATTAATGCTTCAGTAATTTAATTGCTTCAGTGGATGATGCTAATTCCAAAGCCCCCATGAATGGTGGCAATGTATAATCTATAGTTTGAAAAACGAATTTCACACATCGAAAAAGCTATAGACGATATTAAGAGTCAGCGAAAAGATCACAGAAAAACATTAGCTTAAATGATGAATCTTCTGAGATAAACTTTCTCGAAATTTGAATATACGCTCCTTTGAATAATTTCTATTAAGTAGTTTTCTTGTTCCTTTCACGTCACTCCATTTTTAAAATAAACACGTAAATTTAATTAATGCTTCAGTAATTTCAATGCTTAGATTTGATTTCGCATTGTGTTTTATTAGAGTGGCTTATTCAAATCGCTATAATGATTTCTATGAATGAAAACTTTTCTGACAAATTTAATCTCTTCTCAAACTAAAAGATCAACTTTTTTGAATGCTTTGTAACGTAAGATTTACATTGCAAATCCTTTGTAATTTGAAAGCATTGTAAATAACTATGAAGATATTAGAAAAATTACAATCAGATCATCTTCAAATAACTCTCGAAAAAAAAAACAATACAGAGATAATCTCCATATTTTAAGTTGAAAAATAAAAAAAGGGAATTAAAAGATAGAATTTCCAAATTTTTATAACATTTTATTATTGCTTTATTATAAATATTATGGAATTTCTAAAATCAATTTTACTTAAATTCATTAATATTTCGCACTACTTTTCTGGGATCAAAAAATGAGGTCGAATTAATTGATAATCGATTTTGAAAATATGTATAAAATATAATGTCGTAAGAAGTGTCTATGAAATTTCAAAATCCTAAAATAGCAGATAAATAACATTAATTAGATTTCATGAACATTAGACTACTTAATAAAAATGTGTTTTAAAACACATGAAAATGGGATTAATAAAAATTGATTGCTTTATTTAAAGCTAATATTTCACTTATAGTAATATTTTCTTTTCATTCAACTATCCCACGGAAATGTTTGTTGTATATAATTTTAGAAAATCTTTTATTAAAAATTTCATGCTTAGGATTCTCACACAAAGGATTTTGAAATTAAAAATCACGATTCATATAACAATAATATTATTTTAATTGCCTCACACCTTATCTATTTTTATGCACATGAACCTTCCTAACTGAGGCATGCTTTATGATAAAATCAAGTGGTTAGTTATTTATAGAAACTATAAAAACTGTTTAAATTTTATTTTGATAATAAAATTTATACTTAACATTTTGACCATGCTTTTGTGAAAAAATATGTCTTTATATTATTTAATTATATTAGTATATTCCTTTAAGGATTTAGTTTCAAATGGTCCAATGATGAAAAGAATAATTCAATAAAATTTAAGGTAAAATTAATCATTCGAAAGTAACAAAAATAAAAATGAGCTATGAAACAAGTATTGATTTGCAGAATCAAATTGAATTTAAAAAAAATACGGGATTGAGAAGAACAAAGCAATAAAATAGATAGACAATAGAATAGAAATGAAAAGTGCATTTCAATATACTTTTATTGCTTAACGATTGACATATTTTATTTTTTGTATATCAATTGTTAAAATTTACTAATTGATCACAATTGATATATCTTTATTAATAATATAAAATATTTATTAAGAATTTCGTTATTTGTAATTTTGATGTTTTCAGACTATAGATACAACAATCTGGGTAATTTTAATTCTTTTTTTTTGCTTAGAATGTTATTTATCTAATTAAATTAAAATGCTGTCAGCTTTTTCCAAATCAAGAGAAAGGACAAAGCTATAGTAAATTTAGCATACTTCTAAATACGAGAGCAATATAAGGCTTGTAAAAATAGAATAACTTTTTTGACCATCAAAATTTGAAGCTTAAAAGTGGTTTGCCCTGAAAAACCAATAAGACCAATTTACACAGGATCCAGGAGAGCCTAGATGGTAGGGTTTTGGATTTACATTCCTTGGGTTGCGAATTAGAACCCTCCAGATCATGTGTGTGGTGGCTGGCGCACGTCAAATCTGTCGTGGTCACAAAGTCTTCCATGTTGAGAACAATACCACTGAAGGGTACTGGGTCAGATCTCATCGTTCTCTGTTTCATATTTAAATTTCCATGTGAGGATGAATGAATAAAATGCATGAATGAAATTCCATTGCGTAAAAAATGTTTGCAACGTTTTTTGAGCTAGAAGTCAATTTTCTCTCTAGGGTGACCAGGGATTCATACCTTCAGAAGCTACTTCCGTTGTAAAGCGGAATAAGAGAACAAAAACAACGAAGTTACACGAAATATTTAATTGAGAAGAAATAGCTGGCGGTCAACAAGCGGCTAGTTGTTGATAATTTTAAAATCTTTTTCTTTGTTGGAGAGGGTGAGACATATGATAGTACAAATTGACAGACAATTCATTCTTTGTTGCATTTGTTTAAAAATTCTAAAGGTGTATAGACAATAGATTTTAATTCTGAACGCTAAATTTTATATAATTGAATCACTTCGTTTTTATAAATTGAGTATCCATATCTTCCAGTTCAGGTGTCGTCCTCGTCATCTGACAGCTGTTCAAAATCACGAAGTCTGTCAAAATAGCCCTAGAGTTATTTTACAACCGAACTTTTATATAACTTAACCAAACTAAACTAAACCAAACCCTCTCTTCTGTCTATAAAAATATAAACCACATTTTCCTGCAACTTTTTAGTAATTAGTGTATACGAAATCCTTTTTTATAAACTCTGGTGATTCATAAAAGTAGTCAAATGTGGATAACAAAATGTAGAATTTCTTTTTAAAAATATATAAAAACAATCATGTTTTCTGTTCAACTTAATCACTTTGGAAAATCAGGCGTCATTTTATTCAGATCATGCCTTTCAATTATTTCTTTGAAAAAAAAAAAACTCACCATTTTTGCTGTATGATGAGAAGTAGAGAATTACTTTTAAAGTCTCATCTCGTATCACTGATAACAACATTAGTCTAAGAATGGATTGGAAACTGGCCAATATATGTAATAAATACCTTAATCTATCCGTAGCTAAAGTAATCATGGCTTTATAGAACTTTTGATGATAATTTCTTTTTTTCTCTCTATTCTATTCTTTGTTTTTATGGACCAGTGTAGTTGCAAAAAACAACCTAGCATTTTAAAAAATACTTATCTAAAATGATAAATATCTGGAACAGTTGTGTTTTTGGTCTTTCTCCTTCAATAATCTCCAATTATTTTTATCATAAAATATTTACCTTATTTAA
>JAOUZG010019159.1:4351329-4371267 GCA_026289955.1 Argiope argentata
TATGATGATCATTAATGTAACGAAGAGTCTTTATTGGAATAATAATATTCTTCTCTTGTCCAAAATAAATTCAGAAGGTATCGAATTTTTGGACTTTTTATCTAACAACTCAAAGTATTTCTAAAGTATTTTATTAGTAACATTGTCTCTGACGATATCTATGATGATAATTAATGTAATGAGTTTTTTCAAATAACATATTTTTATATCTTTTTTATTAGAAATATATAAATGATGTCTTCTCCAAATCCAAACAAGTCAAAGAAGTTTTATCTCATAATTTTTATTTATGGATTTATTTTTCGACCTTTACATTTTATATGGTCCTTAATAATTTTGATTTTAAACCTCTCTCTGCCTGAATTTTTAAAATTATTATTTAGATGCGATGTTTGTAAATAAGTTCAAATATTTTTCAAACAAATGAGATGATACTATTTGTTGCACGATAATAATGTGACATAATAAAATTCTTTACTCGTAAAAATAAACAATCTAAACTGCGATAAAAGCAAGAGGCAATAGAAAATGGATGCGATAATCGCGGGACGGTCAAATAGAGGGAATTAAAATTACAAAGGGTTAAATAGATGCAGAAAATGAAATTGCAAAATAAACACACAAATGTGTATATTTCTATTCTCAAAACTATATATTTGTTGATTTTGATAGCTGTAAGTCAAATGGTCTAGTTTATAGAGCACCAATATACATACACACAAACATTTATTTTTATTTTTAGTAGCGATTGAAACAGCGTGGTAATGGAGTAACACCTGACATTATTTAACTAAATTAATATCCCACCTTTAATAAAAATTTTCATTAGTTAGACAAGCTATTAGCTATAATCTATGTGTGAAAATTCTTTTGAGTTTGAAATGAGGTACTGTTCATCATGTTCTTGATAGTTTCAGTTTGATTAAAAAGATATTGAGGCTTTGCATCAAATATTGAATTTTATGCTTAGGCAATTTTGTTCAATGGGGAATGTTCTATGTATGATCAGGTTATGTTAAAGACTGTTCGTGTTTTCTTTCTCAGAGCAATATATTGATGTAAAGAGTGTGTTGACAACTATAGCATTACTACATTACTAACTAGCATTATTTTTTAATAAAATCTTCTCAGTATAACATTGTTTAATCTCTGATACCCTTTCCACCATTTTACAATTACCTTATACCGGTGTCCTGACATAGCGGTAGAGCGCCTTCCTCGTGATCTGGGCATACTGGGTTCGAGTCCCGGTTGGGACAGGGTTGTTCTGTTTTCTATCTGTAAGATGTGTGAATGCGCTTCCCTGTAAAAAGGAAATGCGCAAGTAATTGTTATGAGTGAGTACAAAATTCGTAGTCTTGGACCTAGTTAGCGCTACTACAAAGCAGGAAACGTTTCGTCATTGATAAGGAGTAACCTATACTACATTATTTCTGTATAACCAGGGTATTGAGAACCAACCACCAGACTTTCTCATTTTTAAATCTTAGTTATTTTCTGGGAGGAGCCACTTTATTTGCAACTAAATAGATGAACTCTTTGAATTATGGAGAAATATATTTCTTTGGGGATCAAAATTAAAGTTTATTGCAGTTAATATTAATTTGACTCACTCGTCACTAACTAACTAATTAATTTGACTCACTCATCACTAACTAACTAATAGTGCACTAAATGTCTCATAAATAGTAGTCAAAATTTTTTGGAAATTATTGTAATAATTTCAATTTTGAAATAACTGAGAACGGTTATTTTAAATTAATCTATACGTTGATTAGGCTTAAATTGCTGGGTACCTCACAAATCTTGTCCATGTCTAGTGATATAAGAAACAACAACATACTAATATTATATTAGACAGAATCTGACAAATCAAAAACTAGCATTGAATCACTACCGCATTTACAAAACTCAGAAAATTTTACTTTAAAATGAATACAATACTTTCTCGTTAATATATAATATTAAATCTCCAGTGCTATAAAATTAATTAATAATTTAAGTTTTTAATATTTTCTTCATCTTTTCAATCCTAAAATTTCATACTAAATTCGTATTTCTAAAAAATTGCAACAGATAATTTTTAATATCTTCTTGGAATTTATCAAACTATACATTTTTTAAAAAGTATAATTACTATTACTACTGTTTATTACGCATACTACTGTTGTATTGCTTTAAACTTAACCTCAAAACCTTTTTGTTACTTTGCTTCAAAACAAAATCAGAGAAACGAAAGTATATTCCAAAGTTTTATTTTGGCAATTTTTATATATTTACAGATTTTCAATTACGTCAAGCAGAAGCGAAAGAAAACTTTTGGGAATAAAAATAAAATTATGTTTTTCACTGACAGCTGAAGACAAACAAGAAATTGTGCCAAAGTATGGAATTGAAAGAAAATGCAAGAAATCATACGAAGTTCCCTTTTTTTCCTTTAAAGTGAAAAACTTTTGTACCCACATTGCATTCTAAGGAATAAAATTACTTTTTTTTATTTAACAGTCTAAATCCAATTCTTCAGATGAACTTGTGAAACTTTTAAAATTTTTCATTTATTCGAAAAACTAAATTTCTATGGGGCCTTTTTTCGAAAAATTCAGGATTTTATTCAAGGATACAATGTAAGGAAACTTACGTAGGGTATTTTGAAATTTCAAATTCATTCAAAGAAAGTTTTGAGTCAAAGATATATATTTATTAAACATCAGCATTGATCATTACTCGTTTGTCTAAATAAACCCACATTTAAACAAGTAATATAAAATATTAAGGCAATTACTATCAACAAAGAAACATTTTACTTTAGTTACTTTTTATTAAATAACTACAATTAATATAAATAATTGATCACAAATTATGTCTGGTTAAATCAAAATCAAGCCCGTATCCGTTGAAAATAAATCAGATCTCACAGCATATGCGTGAATTCTCAACAGCAATCGATGTAACGCAATTGAATGAATTTTCTACACCAGTTGGGATAAAACAATAGAGATTAGAAATTTTAATTTTAATTTATCTGTTTTATTTTAATTCAAAAGTACTTCAGAATAAATCCGAAAGATCTATGAATTGATAATGGTTAATTTTAAATGCATCAAACACTAAGAAAATAAACAGAATCGTTTGAAATAATCGACCGAAAACATGTTAAGCCTAACCGTGTGAGCGAAACAAACTGAAGTCTTACTCATTTTGCGTTGGGGAAAGGAAGACTTTTGAGAAAAATTTAGTTTTGAATTAATTAATGAAAAATTAACCAAATAAAGAAATTAATATTTGAAAAAAACTATATTAAAATCAAATGACAGCTTTTACAACTTTAAAAAATTGCATTTGAACTTGAGGGAATACATAAAAAATATTTTATCAATGATTGAAAATTTGAACAATATATTATATATATATAATGGGAACTAATAGTAGGAATAAAAAAAGATTCTTTATGATCAACTCATTATCAATTTCACATTAAAGTACATCAAACTGTAAGATAAGTTATTGATTATTTCCCCAAAAAAATATTTGCATACATTTTTAATGTATTAATAAGATGAGATTTTACTTAAATTAGTAATATCAATGTAATTTGAGTATAATAATTATTAAACGTAAATATAATAGATTTTGAAATCGATAACAAATGAATTTCAAATCAATTATGTCAGCATTTTGTGTCATTTTTTGAGAGACTTCGATTATTAAGAAGATACTTCAGTTTTCGATGAAGTTCAGTTAGTTGATTCCTTGCTGATTTTCTAACATTTACTTTAATATCACCCGTTAAAAACTTTATTAAGATATTTATGACTTTTTGGAGACAAATCTATTTATTCATGTCCAAAATTCTATGATTTCTTAATTGTATATAAATGTGAATTTCTTTCACACTTATATAGATAATTACTTTTAACTTTTCACAAAACAGCAAGGTTTTAAACACTATTAATTTTTCTTGTTTTGTTAAAAGAATGGATAAAGAAAATATCTTGAAGGATTTAAAAGTGATCCGTTATCGACATAACGTCACTTAAATTCTAACAATATATTTTTCTCATCTTTTTCTCAAATTTAAGTGTCCATTTATTTGAAAATGTTGTTCATGTATAATTCTCAACCACTTAAAGGACTTGGTGGGTGTGAAATACCACCCAAATATTTTTAAATTCTTGAGAGCTATTGGCTTCCTTTCTGGCATATAGTCTTTTTAATTTTTAATTGTTTTTCCTTTTGGGGATTTTTATATTACATTTTTGTATAAAATTTTCATGAGTCAGTGTTTTAAATTCAAAGTTGCTAAAATATATTTTTACTTCCTGCTTTCTCAATTTTATCTTTACATTTCTTTGACTATAATGAGTGTTTATTTTAAAATACATTTTATACTTTTACCATTTGATTGGCGCAGTATGGCCAAATATGGCCCTTGCGCCAGTAAACCCTACAAAACCAACCAACTCAACCACTTAAAATGGTTACTATCAAAGCCTTTATTAAACTTTGTTTCCTTTAAATCTTTTTTTTTAATACGACCACATTTCACTAATGCAATGTTCGATTTTCACTATGGATCTTTTCCATTTATATGGTTCCTCCTTATTATTGAGCAAACGAACCGAATTGTTCACCGAATCACAACCACTTAAAATGGTTGCTATCAATGTTAATGTTTCCTTTATATTTAATATTTTTAATGTGACCTCATTTCAGAAATACAATGCTCGACATTCTATATGGAACTCTTCCATTTATATGGTTGCTCCTTATTAATGAACAAACAGTTAATTAATATATTATTCTCGACCACTTAAAATCATTACTATCAATGCATTTATTAAACATTTTCCTTAAATCTAATATTTTTTTATTCATTTCATCTTATTATTTCTTTAACCACCGCATTTCAGAAATGCAATGTTCTATTTTCACTATGGAACTCTACCATTTATATGGTTCATACTTATTGTTGAGCAAACAGTTGGTTATTCAGCAAATCACCCACTTAAAATGATTACTGTTAATGCATTTCTTAAATATTGTTTCCATGTTTCCATTACATCTAATATTTTTGTTAGATGATCATTTAATGCAACGCCATTTCAGTAACGCAATGTGTTCTCTCTATAAAAGTTATATGTATAAAGTAATACACTTGGGGCTTCCAAGAGAGCAGATTCTCTCCAGCATCGAAAGAAATGTTTTTCGGGTTGTTACCCAGATAATGTCCATCGGTAGAATTCTCCCGCCTCCGTAGTTAGAAGTAATCGCCCTTCTTCCCGGTCTTCATTCTATCGCCACATTCTCAGAGAGCCTCTTCTGTTTGCAGTGAGCCCTTCTCGAGAGCACTCCGAGATAATCAGCAACTATTTGTCTCGCCATAAGAAATGCCGTAGTGGCACAAAATAAAAAGGAGAGAAAAAAGGAGAGAATGAGTTGCTCAAATACTGGGGCGCAAATCAAATCCAAGATCTTACCATACATGAATCTCGAAGGAGTTGATGGTAAAACGCTTGTGCTTGCTTTGAATAAATAAATTGTTGTAGGAGAATTTTGAGAATTAATGTCTTCATGCCAGCAAAAATCTTTGTACTAATACTAATTATGAAAAGTGACGTTTAGTAAAATACAAACCATCCTGGAATCGGGAATGCAACTATTAATGTAGTAATTATCTTACTGCATATTTTGAAATACTCAACTTCGATACTATATTTAGTTTTACCATAATTCTGTAATTCTCTTAAGTATATTTTTTATTTATATAACGCTAGAAGCCTTTGAAAATTAACCGATTTGCCAGAATGAAATTTAAAATTAGTATTTCGCATAATTTGGTCTTAATTACTTCCCCTGTTGAGAAATTTTAAATTACGACAGGCTATACAGACTCATATTATACTAGAAAATACCCTCATGTTTTAAAGTAAGAGATATAAATTTCCAAATTGGTCCGTTCATTGTACTCAATTATAAAACAGAAAAGAGCAACGGTGTTTAAAAATAGCACACGTTAAAATTGTTCAGAATTGATTAATTCTGAGTCAAATGCTTCATTGTAGGTACAACAAGATTTCAAAAATGCTATTCAATTCCATCTTTATAAAAAAATTTCAAAGTGGACAATGAAATCATCTTCTTATATCTTAGTAATCATCAGGGAAAAAAGAACAAAATTTAAAATTATATAATTAATGAAAACGATTCCGGATTATCTTCAACAATAAAATTTATTGTTGTAAATCTATAATGTTTGAAAGATATTTTATTTATTAAAATATATTTTAAAAATGATGTGCCAAACAATTGCATCATTGAACTAATCACCTTTAAAGCTTTCTAAAAATCCTTCTTGAGCCTAAATATTATCGGCTCTAGAAGGATTAATCTCATATTTATTACAAAAAAAGGAAAAAAATGTCGCTTCATATTCAATTACCTAACATTCTAATTAAAATTTCAGAACAGATCACCTCACATTGCACATTTTCACATTCCAAAGCATGTATAGTTTGGTAACTCGTCGTCATATGATCTTACCTTGGGAGTACCAACATACGCGTTTATTTTTATTATTTGAAGAGAAATGACGATTACTTGTGGATAGAAGATAAAAGATGTCCTTAAAATCGGGCAATATGGCGGAGATCTTTGACCTGCTAAGACTCACTGTCCCCTTCTGCAACTAATTACTCAGATTGTTTGGAGGCTGAAGTTTTCTCAAAGTGTTTGACAAATTTTTAATTCTTTTAGGATGCTTTTGTGGAGGAAAAACTAAAAAAAAATGAATTTCATTCTTTTATTATTGGAAACTAAAAACATGAGTTTCTTACTTATATTATTTCTACAGTACAGCAATTACTTAGTCTACTATTCTTCAACATCTACAATAATGAATTGTTGCAACATGTAATTCAATAATCAGTGGCCCGTTGATTCCTGTATTCTAGAAATAGGTTTCCGGTTCGGAAATTATTGCGCAACAAAAGGTATTGATATTGTATAATTTAATCAAAAACATATATTCTGCTAGCATTACCTTATTTTGTTCTTCCAGTGTTATAAATTCAAAAATTGATTTTTCTAGTTTTTTTGGGTGAAAATTAAAAATGCATCAAAGAAAATAATAAAAGTTAATAAATTATTTGTATTATTATTTGTAAATTTGCAATAATACAAATAAATTATTTGTAACTATTATATGTATGTAAAAACATTAAAATTCCATTATTTGAAAATCAAATATTTCATTATCAACCCTTTCTAAGAGATTAAATAAACTTAGCATTACCTTTTCCTTACAGTTTACTGGACAAATGCATTTTCTTTAAACAAAATCTTGACAAGATGTTTTTTTAAATTTCTCTTAAGATGTGAATAAGAAGAGGCTTTATTGAATATAAAATATTTCAGGCATTTATAAAAATGCTTATAACAAAGTTATTACTAAAAATAAAACTTAGAAATATTAAAAAACATTGTCAATATTTTGTTGTAATCTAATAATTACTCATTAAATAGTCATCTTTTTCATACTGTGTTTTATGCGTAAATATATTATCTTTTTTTCATAGTTTTTTGATTAAGAACAAATATTTTCTGTAATATGATCCATACGTTTTTGAAACCCGCAAATGGGATTTTGTCTAAACTTTCTTTTATACTCTCCTTTAAAGGCGTTATACTTCTTTCAATTCTAATTTTAATGTTTAAAAAGATGTTTTCCTTCTCTCAACTTTCTCTAATCTATTTTAAATATATTATACCTCTCTTAACTCTCGCTCTCTATACTCTCTTATATAGGCGTTATAAACGTGGTTGAAATCTGATTAATAGCTTTGAAATTAGTTGCTGAGCTACAGATAGAAAATAGAACACACATCTTATCTGCCTTTCATTTGTATCAAAATCTGTCTTTAGCATAATTTGAAAAAATTCCTTTGTCTTAGAAGAAGTGGAAGAACATCAAAAATCCCCTTGTCTTAGAAGAGGTTAGATGCAACCATTTCAGAAGTTGTATCAGAATTGTGATATCTAATTCGTAGTGGGTGAGCTATCAAAATGGCTTTACATTGCCATTCTTAGATTAAGAAAATTTGCAAGATCAGATATCTTTTCTCTGTCAAAAATCATTAGAATATAGAAAATGTTATATTTTTTTTGAGAAACAAATAAATGTAAAATTTTCACATGAAGAGTGACTTCCGTCTTTTGAGTATTTATCGCAAAGAGAGTTTTCTAATAGCTGCCATTCTGTAATGGCTATTAAATAAGAATTTGTTATTTGTAAGTATGCTTTTGATCTTAGTAATTTTTATATTCTCATATGCTTCACTATCTGTCGTATTTCTTTGTGAAATAAAATGCTATTTTATATTATTGAATTTGTTAAACTTCCCACATCGTGCATACACTTTACAAATTACAGCAACAAAAACAATTATTTATAATTTCCAAAAAGAACATAGAGCATTTTATAAGCATTATGTTTGTAAATCACGACACAAAGAACGTAAATTATAAGAAAACCAAATTCATATTATCACTTAATAAAACACTATTCCTAATTCGAAGTAGATATATATCTAATTAGAAAATAAAGGAATAAAAGTAAGTCCTGTAATAAAAGTTCATATATCAGAAATATCTACAAGACAATTTAACACTTTGAAACAATATCAATTATCTCTAAAACACAGCAATTAGGTACATTAAACTGAAAACAACTATCAAATATTCAGGTATCCTTGGTTAAAAATGTATTGCTCATGTCCCCAAATAAATAAAATTCCGTTTTCTCGATAAAGAGATTGAACGTCGTAAATCTTATCACACTCTGTAACCAATATGATCTCGCAGCTTTGCTAGAACGCCATAAATCAACCTGGCCATCAGATACGAAGCAGCTGCACCCTCTCTAGCTTTTCTTAAAATTTCTTCCACCTTTCTTTCCGTTTATTGCCCCGCGGTGTTGACACAATCCCATTCGATTTTCCTATTATACCTATTTCGCGCCGTTTTCCTTCCCTTTTAAGTCGTTATTACAGTTTTAGTTTCCCCTATCTGGGTTTTCAATTTATTTTCTTTACGTTTCATTTCGTTAACTATTACTCGATTTTCTAGGAAAGAGGTTGAGTGCTTATCCAATTGCAGTTTAAGGGCATCAATTCTTTACATTTTCTTAAAGGAGCAGATTGTGCGAAAGGAATGGATTCAATATTTTCTGGATAACTTCTTGTTTAATTTTTAAGAGTTAAAAATGGATGAAGGTTTTGCTATTGGAAGATACTCAAAAAATATTCAGTATTGTATATCATAATAGAATAAAAAGCTTAAAAGGTGAATCTGTCTATTAGAAGTTTAAAATTAATTTTCTCATTAAAACCCTAAGGGTCAAAGCAAATATCGTAAAATCGCTCATTTTACAGAAGCATTTCAACGCAACCGGAATTTTTGTCACAGTAGTAATGCATTTTTATTTTTAATACAAGTCTTCACTGAAGCGTTATTCATAGAGATTAGATTATTATAAAAATCTAATGATTTATCAAATTTCTTGCGACTTACAGATTTTTTTATTAAAAAAGTTTTTGCATTTTATATTACAGTACATATATAAGTTATTAATAAATTCTTAGTTTAAAAGAATATTCTGAATTTTTTTTCAATATGCTTAATAATTCATTATCCAGAGAAAAACATCGATTAAGACTGAGGATGTCGGCATCCTGGCATAGGGGTAGCGCATCTTCACCATGATCTGGCCGTCCCATTTTCGAGTCCCGGTCCGGGTATGGTAGTTCTTCTGTGTACTATCTGTAAGATGTTTGAATGTGCCCCTTGTAAAAAGGGGATGTGCAAACAAATGTGGTGAGTGAGTAACAAAAGTCGTACTTTTCATTCTCGTTGGCGCTACTACAATACAAGAAACGCTGATTTGGTTTAAATTGCTACCATAAGAAACAACTACAAAGCTAAGATTTATTGGTTATTAACAAAAGGCACAATTATTAATAATCTATTATTAATAATTTTTGTTAACATAATTGGGTTATAAATGGATAATCCTGGGAGACAATCTATTAAAGAAAAAGAAAAACTTAAAAATGTAGGAAATTTCATGGTCTTTAATTTGATAGGAGCGTGTAGTATAAAAGCTGAGGAGGTTGTAAGATATTCAACAAAATCTTAAATCTGGCCAGGAAACATCGTTGCAACATCGGCATCGATGTTTGCTGAGGGTGTTGTCAAATTCAAAGAAATACATTCAGAGAGGTAATAAAAGTTATTAAGGAGATGAAAAATCACCATAAAATATAGGGTTGCAAGCGACGTTTATTAAGAGAAAATCACAAATGTTTACGTTGAAAAGACATTGAGCCTTACTATGAGAATGACCATATAAATACAAGGAATGGGAACAAGATAATTTGTGAGAAGAAGCCATTTCATATTTACATTTTTCATGCACTCTAGAGGGGGAAAAAACCACTTTTCAGTTTTTCTTGAATATTTTAAAATTTCCCGATCTTTTATACTACACGCTTCTATCAAATTAAAGAGCACGAAATTTCTTATATTATCAAGCTTCTATTTTTATTCAAGTTATGGTTTTGAGGTTCACGTTTATATATACTTTCTTTCTTATCCAGGTTTGATAAATCTAGTTCAAATAGTCTAGACTACAGATTACTAACATGTAGAAACATATTTTTATCTTTATTACGAATAAAAATAAATGGCTATAATGTATATAACAATATTTTATATACGTCCCGAAGGTTCCCGGTATTTTATTGCTCATTTGGTAATAAACTTCGTTTTGAAATTGTAAGAAAACACAGTATTGGTTTATATTTGCTCCTTTTCGTCTATCTCGTATATTACATAATACTACATGAAATATTTTAAGTATTTACTGCCATATACCTTATATGGCACTTTCTAAAATGTTGTAACCATCCCAAAATGGAGCCTCCATGCATATTTACTTTCTAAATGGCTCACTTAAGATGGAAGTTACAATAATAAATATATCTCCGTGCATTTACTATTAAAACGCTTTCTTACTATTGCGGTATGTTCTTTTTTAAAAAATCTGCTTTTGCTACTATATGTATACTGCATTTCTAATTCTACATTATTATCCGATTCCGAATCATCTCAATGTAACTTAATGAAATTTGTATGCCGGTGCTAAAACAAGGTGCTTAATGCTTTGTTTGTATACATATTTTTTCAAAATATGCGCAACGCTATTTACCCACCCCCTTTATTCAAATCATGGAAAGAGGGTCTTGTTAGCACACAATACGTCGTGACAATTCCTCAATTATGTTCAATATTTTAAATGCTGGAAAAAATCTTGAAGGTAACTTGACAATTTCATCTTCGAATCAGCGTTTACTGAAATTTATATTAGTCATTTGAATATTTGCTTGCATTAACTTGACTTAGCTCTACGAAGATTATAAAGCCCTAAATAAATAATTAGGTTAAAGTGGTCATTAGTGGTCCCCAAGTTTGCCGCCAGTATGGCATCCCAACACAATTCTCTAGTAGTATCCCTAATTATGTTTTGTTTACTTCTTCCTACAATGGTTGAGTTGTACATGAGCTTCAACTCTAATAAATTTCCTATAAATAAAATTTTTTATTAAATCCATTCTTTTTGCGTCTTTGTCTTTCTCAATTATTTGTTATTACTGTTCACGTTATCCACAAAGTCCTTATGTTCAATGTGCTAGAGAAGCTACTATTTTCCCACTCCCGGGGCTAGCGAAGCCGTAGGATGTTTTTTTAAGTTTAAACATTCTGCCCGGTCTGTTGAAGGCACCGGGTCTGAAAAATAAAAGGATGCTTATCGGTAAAAAAAAATATTATATTGCGAAAAATGGTAACCGTAACTATCCCATAGACATGTTTGTTTACTTTGTCCGCCATCTTTATTGGCGACTTGGCATCCTTGGAGTGGCAAAGGGTAAACTAAACGTAACTTTTGCCAATAATTTTATTACCTAATTTTAAGAAAGCAAAAATACAATTTCAAAGCTAAAAGAAATAACTATAAAATTTCTGAGACTTATATCACCAAGCTCTCTAAGTCAAATACAGTATCGCATTAGGAACGATAATTAAATAAAGCTTAAAGTAAAAAATAAGATAATTACATTAAAAAAATATTTAAAAATCAATGCGTTACTAATTATTACCATTTATTATTATAATGAAAATAATTAAAAATAATAAATGATTATTAGTATTTTTCTTCAGGTTAGATCATATCCTAATTATATATGTTATTCCTCCGAAAAAAAATAACATCAAATTTTAGCAAAGTTGACAGTGAAATTTTATGTGGAGGAGACATAAAGTTGAAAAAAGTTTCCTTAAAAGAAATGTTCATTGATCATAAAGTGAATGTGTTCATTACTGGAGCAATCAAAATAATGTGTTCAATATGAAAATCAAAATTTCAATTAACATTACCTCACCTTGATCAACAGATTTGCACCCTTCATCCTTTCTGTCTAACGTTTAAACGAACTGAAAGAACCTATCTTAAAATGGTGAAGCAACAAACCAATTTCACATAGCTAACCTCTCTTCAGTTTCGACCAAGGAACTGAAACTACTTCTCTTCAGCTTCGACCAAAGAACTGAAACCACTTCTCTTCCACCTAGACCGAAGAACTGAAACCACTCCTCTTCAATCTTGACCGAAGAACTGAAACCACTTCTCTTCCGCCTAGACCGAAGAACTGAAACCACTCCTCTTCCGCCTAGACTGAAGAACTGAAACTACTTCTCTTCCGCCTAGACCGAAGAACTGAAACCACTCTCTTCCACCTAGATCGAAGAACTGAAACTACTTCTCTTCCACCTCAAAAATACTTACACGAGGTGAGTTTAAATAGTAGCCAAATTTGAAATTTTGTTGCTATCAACCACAAATCACGAAACTTTCAAAAAGGTTCGGTTTCGAATCGGTTCATTTACTTGAGATTACAGAACGGAATAGAAAAAAAAAACCTTATGAACACCATAAAAATTTGGATCCGAAATAAATTTCTGTATTGATCTTTTCCAAATATCCAACAATATTAACCTTTCTCACTCCGATAGTGCCTCTTACTCACCATTCACGATTGTGCATCACCAAGACGTTTTATTTATTCATTTTTTAAATTTAATTGTTAAAAATGCCTACATAATGGTTAAGAGATGTAATTAATCTTTCAAAGAAATTCGACTTAACAGAATTATGTATATTTATTTTTTGTAGCAATAAACAAATCTTGATATTAGGTGATTAATTTTGCATCTAATTATTTTTCGGATTGTAAAGGGTTAAAATTGCACTATTTTATGTATTATAAGATTAGTATAGAAATATTAATCAAAAGCTAGCTATTTTTTATGTATTACAAGCCTGAATAATCTTTTTAAATATAATATATTTATTTATTTGTAAATAAGAAAATATAACCATAAATTCGCGACATATTTGGAGCAAAGAGACGATATCCGTGACTAGCTCCAACTAATCTAAAATGTCTGGTAACTTTTTTAAAAGATGAACAATCAGCGAAAAATCAAAGCATATAAAACAATATTAATTTTCACCGTAATTTAGAATAAAAAGTAATCTTAATTTGTTGTTTATATCAAAAACTGTTGTTTATATTGTCACAAGCGGTCGAAACGCGCGCTGAAGGCAAAAACGTTGGCGACGCTTCACAAGGTGCTTCGCGCCAGCCGAGTTGACTTGGCGTGAGGAATATTCTAGTAACCCCGAGACAATTCTGGTTGCGCCGCGTTTCTTTTCGGCGCTTTCGCCTGGCTATATAAGAGACAGGCTACCGCTGTTCGGCAATTGCTCTCTCAAGGAGATGCGTTTCGCTTTACTAGCGGATTCTCGCTTGTTATTAGTGAGCTGTGTTTGCGTTTGCTGTTAACGCTGTGTTATTGAGCTCGCTGCGATTTACTGTTGCTGTGCTATACTACAGCTGTTTTGCAAACTGTGTTTATTGTGCGTAAGACTCGCATTTAAGCTGTAAGTGACTGATTATTGCTGTATTGTGTTTTCTGAAGTTTTACTTTTTCAAGTCATCCTGTATATACTTGTAAATAAATTTGTTTGTGTTGTCGTCAAATAAAGTCCATTCAATCCGAACCCGCTACGCTAGAAAAGTAACAATATCTAGAAAGGAAAATTTTTCCTTCTGGAATAAAGTTAATATCAGTGATAAAACACTTCACACACTGTAATGGAGGTTATCTATGAAGTTACTCGAACACCTTAAATCATCTGGGTCATCAAATACAGCACAGCTGAACTTTTCCCGTCTCTTCTGAAATCGCCTCCCCCTTCAATTTCGTTTATTGACTCCCGGTGCTAAAACAATTTCCTCCATCTGTCTTATTATACCGATTTCATCTTCGACGAGTTTCTTACCTTAGCCAATATGTCTGTTTTAGTTTCTTTTGTTTAGTTTTTTCCCCTTCTTCCTCCCCTCTTTTGTTACATAAATACTGAGGATACAAATTAGTTCTATCCGTTTTCAAAAGATGGCTCTGATCATTATGAAAATCTCAAAGTGACGCCTCGTTTCGCTAGATTGCAAATTTCCAATATGTGAAATTTTCTAAATTGATCTCAGTTGGAACATTACCAATAAGATAAGTCAATAAAATACTAGAAACTCTATTTAAATAACAATTGTTTACAGTCAATTGATAAAGTCAATTTGATTAGATTATAAAACAGTTGATAATTTGAGATATGCATAGTAAATTTTACCTGCTTTTCCATACTGTTAATATTTGCCATTGCAGAGAATATTGTCCCCGTTCTTAAAATAAAATTTCCTAAAATGAACTCAATTCAAACTTTACCAACAAGATAAGTTCATAAAACACAAAAAAAATCTAATCAAATAGAAATTGTTTACGGGTTTGGAAAGTCAATTTGCTTAAATAATAAAAGGTGGTAATTTAAGATATGTATAATAATTTTTATCTACCCTTCTCCACACTCTGATGGGTACACTAACAGGTGAGGGTAGATTTCTCCATCGATGACTGGACGCATTTCCTACTGGAAGGGCTGTACCGTTGCCGGTGATGACCCTTAGGACCCAACCACGGTTCTTTCCCTGTCGATGTTGCGGTGGTTTGGTCATCCAGTTTTATAATTAAAATCAGTGTGCCTTCTTGGAGGATCGGAGAGTATGGGATGACTTACTGTTATAGCTTACAATACTTATAATACTACATTCTTAAAGTAAAAATTTTTGTATGTAGGGTCGTGTTCCGAGGTGAATACTCCATCGAAATAAGACCACAGGTTTGTCTTTTGAATATTTTAATGCACGGACACAGGACAACACGAACATGAAGAGAAAGAACAAAAGTAAAGTTCTAGTTGCCCTATTATCGGACAGGCAACAAACAGTCTATCAGCCATTAACATCGACGCTCTCACATTCCAACTCTTAGCGTCACCCTTTTCCCCTCTCCCCTTTCTTCCGCTGGCCCCCTTGCTGGTCTAGTCGTACACTCCTGCCATCTGGAGGTGGCGGATAGTGAGAGAGTGAGGTCTAGAGACTGATACTACATGTATATGGTTCAAGCCATTATAAGATTTTTAACAGTACATCATATAATGAGTATGATAGGACAGAAAAAAAAACCTTGATCTTTCCGAGCCTAAATAGATTAGATTGGTCCTCAATTTCCTTTTTTCGATAAAATTGGTTTTCAAACCATAATTTTACTTTTTCATAAACATGGTTTATTTTGTCTATTTGTTTGGTTTGGTCTATTTGTGAGGCTTCGAACGATTTCGGATTAAATATACTCTAAAGCAGTAAGTAATAATGAATACTTGTCTTGAATCGTATAATCGTTTATATCAAGTATAAAAAGTAAGAAACGATTAAAAAAGAACTTACTACCCAAAATTTAGGTTATTACAAATAAGGATTTGGAGTTAAGAAAAGGCTTTATTTCTGTCGGCATTCTTCTTTAATAATGATCTGTTTGCTCTTCACAATATGGAAAAGAAAATTAAGCATGTATTTTGGACTTTTTTTTCTTTAATTGGATATTAAGGTTAAATCATATATACAAATTGTTACGTTTCAACGTTATATTGTTCATTAACAGACATACAAACATGGATTCTAGAATTTGAAGAATTTAATCAAAAATTTTGTACAAATATATATTTCTGGTGAAAATGCCACATACTAAATTTAACCATTTAAAGTCTGTACTTTTGCATCATCAGATATACATACACAGTCATTGAAAAATAGAATACTCACAAGCGGATTATATACAAAATTTGATAGAAGTCTACTATTTTTGTTTTAAAATCACTCACAAGTTTTCATTAAACTATCTTATGCCTTTGAGTTATTGAATTCACAAAGAAATAATTACAAAAAATGCTTTTTTTGCTGAAGAGATGCATCTAATTATAGTGATCGATTTGTTTTATTTTATTGAACTTTAAGAAACCCCTACATCACGAAGTATCACACGAGGCTTTTAGAACGAGACAACACATTACATATAGACATATACAAAGCAACTACTCATGTATCATATTCGCTTGCATAACCCCTTTTTACAAGATGTGGGGGGCACATTTAAACATGGCACAGATAGAACAGATAAAGAATATCCGAGACTCGAATCCAGGATGTCCAGATCACAAGGAAGGCGCGCTATCCTTGTGCTAGGATATCAATATCGATTTAAGGGCACTTATTAGGTTAAGGCTTCACATAAATTAATAATTTAAGAATTTCAAATGGGTATTTTGAATTCTTAAATTGAGTTTCACAGCTTCTGGTAAAAACACGTATAGCACAACTCCCATTTGCCATATCCTAACAGCTTTATAGAAGCAAAAATAGTAGATATGTGTCATGGCATGTAATCTAGTTTAGAACAATTTTACCTAGGAGGCTCAAGAACGGCCATGTGTGATAACTGTCGCTGTAAGAGGTCACAAGAAAGTTTTTCAACGATTTTTCAATGCTGAAAACTTTTAGCTTTTATATGCTGCAGTCTTACTTACCGTAGGCTTATTAAAATTATTTTCAATATTTATATCATTATATGCATACATATAAATTCTAAAGATAAGCAAAGTAGTTTTGAAATTAGTGAAAATAAAAATAATATTAGCGTTTAAACTTAATGTAAGTTTATATGATAACTTAATGTTGAAGAACAGTTTTGAAAACATTAAATTGTATAATGATGTTATCCCTAGAAAATGTAACAAACTTTGATAAGATACTCTAGATTTTTCAATCCCAATAGTTCACACACTCTATATATAAATATATCTTTCAAATTTTCAATCGTTAATAAAATAATTTTTATTCATTTACTCAAATTCAAAAGCATTTTTTTAAAACTTGTAGTGGAAGACACTTGATGTTAATACCGTTTTTCATAAATACTGAATGATTTATTAAATTCAATCAATTTTTAATTCTTTAAATAGAAGTTTATCATTTTGAAATGAAAATTAAAATCAACAAGCTGTATCTTGTTATGTAAAATACAAGGATTTCAGTATTTTTGGCGTGAAGACAAAGAATGCGAGTTCAATTCTTGCAAGAATCAATATTTTATATTTTAAATAATTATTTATATTAATTTTAATTATTTATAAAAAGTAACTAAAATAAATATTTTCTGTGTTGACTTAAGAAGGAATTGATTTTAATAAGTTTTTTTTTTTTAATATATTGCTTGTGTCTTGCTTATTTGAAAACTCGCTTGAGAAAAAAAAAGCTACTTTCTTTATAAATTATTCTATGTGAAAGCAAATTGACTTTTTTACCAGACTTGTGAAATTGTAAGTTGACTAAAACTCCGATTCAAAATAACATAATTAACAATTCTTGCCAGGTATTTAATTCTCTGCTGCAACAAAGCAGTCCATCTCCCAACCGAAAACATGGTGGCGCAAAAGCAGTAAATTGCAACTACAACAGATGCAATTTATTAGCGTACGGTAATAAGCCATAAGAGGATCTCGTAAGACGGATAAACGGATGATAAACGTATTTGCTGTTATGACAAAAATTCTCTTTCCTCCTTTATATCATCTTGGATAAGCTTTGTCTGGGCAGTCAGAGTATCTAAATAAGAAAATACTCAATTACGGATTGAATAACTTAGATTAAAATAATTAATGAAGATTTTTGTTTCTTCTTATATTATCCACGTCAGACGCTAAAGTATTTTCCTGTCTGGCATATAATCATTTATGAAGCATTTGAAATTTACATTAGTATATTCTTTTCCTAAAGAAGTATTTATAAACATAGAAAAATGCAATGAGTTTAAATTTAAATGCAGATTTGTGTACCTAACGCAAACTTTTTGTTTACAATTTAGATAACCATGTATTATTGGGGTCGGGATAGCCGGGTTGTCAGGGCGTTGGATTCGCACCCGTTGTGTGTGTGTGGCGGCCAGCACACGTTAATGTTCAGTCCACCATGTCGAGAGTAATATCACTGGGGATATTGGGTCAGAAGAGATCGTTCTCTGTTTCGGATCTAAATAACGATTTGTGAGTGAAAAAATGTAATTTATGAATGAAGTCCAGCCTTAAAAAAGAGTTTGTGATGTGTGTGAACTAGAATTAAGACTTTTGCCCGTAGGCTCAGGGATCCATACCCTAAGAACATATTGCACCCCTCATTCCGTTGTAAAGCGGAACAAGAGAGCAATAACAACAATTTGAATGTACTGTACATTTGAATAGCAGCTTTTCATTAAGGCAATATAAAAAAAAAGACTATTTACATTAGATATATAGTAAAATTATTTCTGAGTCATTACCAATAGAAATGAAAACCTACTCGTGAATGAATAATGCCAATTAAGCTTTTCTAAGAGATTACTGGAAAATTTTGATAAGAAAAATTGTATCTTCTTTCGATTGTGATTGTCTTTAATATATTGTTGCCTTTTGGTATTGAAAAAAGGGTATTTTGTAGAATCCTCAACTGTCTCCCTGCAGCTTCGGTGAGGATGTAATAAGAATTTTGTTGCACATATTTCAAATAATTCATACATATTTTTATATTCAATTACATTTATAGAAGACTTCATTTCAGTAACTATATTTGCAGGATTTTAATACGATATATAAGCCACCCTTAAGCATAAAAATTCTTTCTTTTCGTTATTTGATCGAATTTTTAATTTTTTGGTAGTGCAATTTTTTAAAAGAGAGAGTTTGAAACTAAGGAATAAAGGTCCAGTTTGTTTCACCGATTTCTATCTATATCGCTCTTTAAAAAATTACAATTATAACAATGCATTAATTTTTTGAACAAATTGCGCAATAAATATTTTAATAAGAATTTAAGGAAACTTTCCCATACCGTAATTCTCGAAAGGAAAGAAAAAAAAATATTTTTTAAAATATTAAAATGGGTAAAATTATCTTAAAATGTCCTCAAAGTTTTAAATATGCCAATTTATTTGCAAATTATAATTAATTTGCACGTGTCGAATTTGACAGGAATTCACACAAATGTTGACCTTGACAAGAGAAAAGTGGAATTCGTTAGAAAAATCTGTTTATTATCCGATTATATACTTTCATTTGGCACGTGGAACTGATAACTCGGTATTTTTACAAAGCTTCAGTTGATTTAATTAAACGTAAAAGGTGAAATGGGACCATGGGATCAAGAAGTAAGTACGCGTATGTGTGTGACAAAGAGAAAGAGAGAAAGATGTGTGTGGTTAATTTAACTCATCATCCAGTTTAAACAGGATTGAAACAATCACGAAATTTCTCTATCGGTCACTCTCTTTCTCTCTGCATATATATATATATATATATATATATATATATATATATATATATATATATATATATATATATAT
>JAOUZG010019159.1:4371277-4388876 GCA_026289955.1 Argiope argentata
TATATATATATATATATATATATATATATATATATATATATATATATTTTAAACTTTCAGTTTCAAATTTTCTAGCTGGCAAACAAAGTTTTGGAGTTCGACCGATTTTGGGTTGAAATAACTATTGTGAAGCCATATTTCTACATCAACCTTTTAAAAATATATCTGCTGCCAAACGTGCAAGCATACGTGATAATATATCAATACAGAGAAAAGCAGGTGAATCTTAAATTGAATTGATTTAAGATGAATTGAATTATTGAGTGATGAAGCATATGAATTAAAAGAAGCTGATGAATATTGACATTTATGCTTTGTTTACTGCAACGTGATGTTGAACTTCAATTATACGTTGCCTTCAATTTTTCAGAAAAAAAAATAACGGAAACAACATCACGTTCTCACATAAAATAGATCCTATAAATAATAGGTGAAATGGCGAATAATGTATTAAAGAATTAAATTGAGTTGCGATCATTTGAGCGAATAATCTTTTAATTCTCTCTTCAGTTCAACTGGATTAAAAGCCCCATTCAGAAGTATCTATTATCAGATAAGAGCATAAACATCCACTTCGGATGATGGAAAATCCAGCTTTTAAACCCTCACAATGGAATGATAAAGGAGGCTTAATTGCTAGGACTAATTTGCGCATTCTGGAGCCCGCAGCGTCGAAATAACAGCGTCGCACCGTAATGGCTTCCTTCCGCTCTTCTCACCTTTCTGTTAAGATATTCTTAAGGCCCTATCACACGGCGAAACTTTCGTCGATAGTTGTCGATTTGTGCCCTCTGGCAACCGGTCAAGCAAGTTTTCCGTCATTGTCAACTTTTTCTAACCTGCTTGAAAATGTCCACGATAGTGACGGAAATATTGTTTACAAACGAAATTCAACCAATCATGTGAAACTTTTCTGTGACGTAGTGTGCCAAGAAAGGCATCGGTTGGCGCTACCATAATATTGAAAAAGCCTTCATTTAATGTTACATATTGCTAAATACTAAAAATAGTTTCGACAGAATGAAAAAAGCGAAGTAAAACTACGGTATCTTTTCTCCATTCTGTGGAACAACTTATTGCCCCCACTTTAAAAAAACTGGCACTACCGTATGGGGTATAGTTATCTAGAAGGATTGTGAAATTGTGATGGAATTTTCAGATATTCAACAGGATATTTTTAAGTAAATAAAAAAAATATATTAATTCTGATATGAATTGTTTTCTTTATGTGAAATATATTTGACCATATTCAGTCTTTATTTATTCAAATAATAATATAATCTTTTGATTATAGTAATTCCTTAAATAGTTTGTTAACAGCTTCTATATAATTAAAAAATTTTAACTCAATGTTAGAGTTAAAAATATGATAGTGATTTTAAATTTTAATACTTAGATGTTCCTACAATGTTGCAGAAATATAAAACATACTATTTGGTTTTGAAAAAAATATAAAAATGATCATACTTTTATCATTAGTAAAAATCGAAATCACCTTTTGTATGATAGACAATAAAATGCAGGCTTCTTTTTCCATATTTTTTTTCTTTTAAATTTAACAAACTAACAGTTAATTTAGAATGATATTTCTGATGCTACATTTGCATTGAAAAAGATGCGTAGAATGGCCACACATTTGGAAATGGGCACACTAAAAAACAAATGTTTTATTGCTTCTCATTCCTGATGTAATGTAGAGGGTTTTTTTTTAATAATATTCTTTTCTTCTTTTTTTTTAGCAATTTAAAAATTTAAGAAAAACCTGTTTTTAATTATCTATGTAAAAAAATGAGGTTTTAATACTTTAGCTTTGAAAAAACTAAGAAAAATGCAATAACATAGCTTGGAAAATTATTTTTGATTATTATTATTGAATGAAAATTATTTAATGATTCCTATTTTTCGCAAATACTGGTAATAAATGAACAAAGATTTTTTAAAAAAAACAGCTCTGTAGTTTCAAATAAAATGAAACCAAAACATTTAACATTTTTTTAAAGAGCAATTTTAGAAATGAGTGAGACTAAATAGTGAAGAAATATAAAACATATTTGGTTTTGACAAAAATATAAAAAGATCATATTTTTATCATTAGCAAAAAACTACTATAGATACCATTAGAAATAGTTTTGTAATGGAATTGTTTTATAATTTTGAACTGGTGTGGGGAAATAAAAATTATTTAAAGGAATGATAAATACAAATTGAGTCCAATATACATTCTCAAAAATTATTTTTTAATAGATGATAGACAATAAAATTCAGGCTTCTTTTTCCACATTTTTTCTTTAAATTTAACAAATTAACAGTTAATTTAGAATGATATTTCTGATTATACATTTGCATTGAGAAAGATGCATAGAATAACCATACACTTGGAAATGGTAAGATTAAAAAACAAGTGTTTTATTGCTTCTCATTCCTGATGTAATGTGGAGGTTATTATTTTATTTAAATGCTTGGCAATTTGAAATTTTACGACAAACCTGTTTTTTAATATCCATGTAAAGATAAATGAAGTTTTAATACTTTAGCTTTGAAAAAAACTAAGGAAAATGCAATAACATATTTTGGAAAATTATTTTTTGATTATTATTATTGAATGAAAATTATTTAATGATTCCTATTTATCACAAATACTGGTAATAAATCCACAAAGATTTTTTTTAAAAAAACAAGCTCTGTAGTTGCAAATAAAATAAAAGCAAAACATTTAACAAATTTTTTTAAAGAGCAATTTTAGAAATGAGCGAGTCTAAATAGTGTAATGCCTTAGAATTTACCAAGATTTATCAAATGAAGAATCCTATTCAATTAATTGTTTTATAATTTTGAACTTCTTTGGGAAAATAAAAATTAATTAAAAGAATGATAAATACAAATTGAGTTAAATATACTTTCTCAAAAATTAATTTAAAAAAATAAATAGGAGGGAATAAACAATCAATCAAATTTAAAAGAGTAAAAAATACTTCTTAATCAATGATATGGTGGTAATGTTTTTAAATATTGTTTTTATTTTTAATTAAAATCCAAAAAAATATGTTCTTAGTAAATTTTTTATGTCCTAGAATCAATTTCTTGCCATATTTCAAATTCCTAACTTTAATTATTTGCACTGCACATCTAGACACAGTAGTTTTTATTTTTATGTACACAAAACCTAAAATTTGTCGAGATGGATCCAACAAATATCAGTTTTCATATAGACAAAAATCATTTGATTTCAAAAGTTATTTAATTTTATTTTAAATGTATTGGCCCCCCAATTATTTTTCACATTTCATTGTTATTGATTTTGATGAAAACATTACAATTAGTTGAATGGTACGATAAATATTTACAATAACTGACAATAAGATTGATACTATTAGAAATGAAAAAGACATTCAAAAGAAAAAATGGCTAGAAAAGTATTTTTAAATTCGATAAATGTGCAACTCGTCTCATTTTACAATCCTTATTATATACATTGTATTAAGCACTCAAAAAATTAAATTAGAAGCAAAAGTGATTCAATTCCAATAAATTCAATAATGCATCAATATAATTGCAATTTATTAAAGCAATGGAATTTTATTGCATTGGCTTCGTAATTTACATATCTACAAATTCCAAGATAGTTTGAGTTTATTAAAAAAATTACAACTATTATTGCTACCATGGGCTTTTATATTCATTGAAAGCTAATCGGATCACTTTAAGAAATTATCCAGGATTTAATTATAAATTTAAGCACCGTCTTGACTAGAATCCCAGGAATTATGAAATAAGAAAACTGCCGATATTCACTAAGTAGGAGAAACGGATAAAGAGCGATAAATGCACTATAACGTAAACCTAAGTTTTTAGGTTTACCAGACAGCAAATCCTGAAGTGACGTCACTTTCGTCGTCGTTTGTTGGCGAAAGTGCCGACGATATTTTGCCGTGTGATAGGGCCTTTAGAAGTGTTGTGAAGATATGTAGAGGTTCTTTATCTGAAGGTATTCATTGTTAAAGACATTTCTTAAGACATTTATTTTCAGAATGTAACATATTCCTGGTGTAAAAAGAAAAAGAAAGCGAGAGAGAAATAGAATTAATACTGTATGCTAATAAAATATAAATTATAAAATATAAATAGAATATGAATTAGTCCCTCATTGAATTTCTCGGATACTCTTTAATAAGGATGCAAATTTCCATACATAAATTACGAGACCTGAGATAGTATAGGTCTGCCTTAAGGGAACATATATTTTTTGATAGAGATCGACAAGTTATTGAATTTTATAATAAAGAAAAATAAATATGCATATTTAACATCTTTTTGCTTTCAATTCCTACAATTAGTTCACCCACTTCCTAGATATATCTCGTTCAAATTTTTCACTTGTCAATAAAATACTTTTTTTTAACCATTCAAGTTCAAGTACATTTTTAAAAACTTGCAGTGGATGACATTTGATGTTAATACAGTTTTCTGCCAATATTAATTCTTTAATTATTTATTCAATTCCTACTATTAGTTCAAACTCTTTCAATGTATATTTTTATTTTTTCCAATTTTTCACACGTTAAGAAAATACTTTTTATTCACCCACTGAGGTTCAAGTACATTTTGAAAAACTTGTAGTGGATGGCATTTGATGGCAATGCAGTTTTTTTTCACATATTAATTCATTAATTATCAATACAATTCCTATTCTTAGTTCAAACTCTTCCATATGTATATTTTTATGTCTTGTTCAAATTTTTCACTCGTTAATAAAATACTTTTTATTCACCCACTCAAGTTCAAGTAGAATTTTTTGTATTTTATGACATTTGATATTAATACAGTTTTTTCCAATATAAATTCATTAATTATTCATTCAATTCCTACTTTTAGTTCACACTTTCCCTATGCTCCTTTTTATATCTTGTTCAATATTTTCACTCAATAAAAAAATACTTTTTATTCATCCATTCAAGTTCAAGTACATTTTTAAAAACTTATAGTGGATGATATTTGATGTTAATGCAGTTTTTTCAAATATTAATTCATTAATTATCCATTCAATTCCTACTATTAGTTCACTCTCTCCCTATGTATATTTTTATACTTGTTCAAATTTTTTACTCGTTAATAAAATACTTTTCTACTCAATTTCATATTCATTTTCTTTAACTAACAGAAGGTGACACACGATGTTAATACAGTTTTTTAAATATTAATTCATTCATTAAATTTAATTAACTTTAACACTTTAAATCGAGTTTTAGCAGTTTATAACGAAAGGTAAACAACGGGCAGTAGCTGAATTGGTAAAATGCGGGGGTTTCGGTATTTTTCACGTGAAGATGAAGAATGTGAGTTCAATGCTTAGGAAAATCAATCATTTTTTGATAAATTATATATATTAATTATAATTTTTTATTAAAAAGTAATTAAAATAAAAAAAAATTTGCTGTCTTAAGTAGGAACTGACTTTAAAAAATGTTTTTACGGGTTTTTTATTTTACTTTTTTTTACTCACTTCTAGACAAAATTTTATACAAATGCGCAATTTTAAAAGCAAAAGCCTTATAGCCAATATGATTTATTTATTTATAACGCTACCTTTCGCTATTAATGCATTTATATACATATGAATATATAGACAGCCAGACAGTTCACACTTTGAGGTAATTTAGCTTTAAAATTGATAAGAAACTCATGCTAATAGAGTGTACTAAATTATCTAGACTTTAATTGCTAAAAGAGTGTTCTAAAGCGTTAAGTTATTGAATTATCACACAGGAATTATCAAATGCATGCAAAGATTCATTCTGGTCGACTATCATCTCTATGTGCATTTGATAAGGATCAATACTTCATATGTTAAATTTGTGCTAAGTTTTTTCATGTAGTTGTTATTAATTAATATATTCACTTTTACTCAGGCAAATATTTAGGCAAATGTAGGCAAATATTTTTGCAATTGAATTTATTCAAAATTCCACGCAAATCTATAAATTTATGCAAATACAACATATTTAGGAGCGAAAAATATAGTTTGTTTGCTCAAATAGGTAAATATCCTTTCTTGAATTATCGACCTTTTGATTATTATGAATTGACGTAAAAAAAGAAAGAGAAGCTAAACTATCATTACCCAAATGTATTTTTTATTTCTGAATTTCTGAAATAATATATAATATTAACATTTGTTGTTAAATAATATTTAGAATTCCTTCTTCAACTTCTTAAATGTACAATTTCAGAAACTGAAAAGATAGAGATGTTCATAGTTTGCTGAAATCAACAAAGTTCCTTTACTAAATAATCGCCATTTTAGTCATTGTGATTCGTGGTGAGAAAAGAAATTAAACTGGCAACAGCAAATATATAGTAAATTTCCGAATATCTGAACAAGAATATTTGTTATTGTTGTTATTTATGGCTCATGCCTTGGAGATGCCCCGCTGATATATCAGCAGATTTTAAGCCTAAGATATGCGTCTCTTGTTTCAAGTAGCTTCAACTGAGGCCAAGAGTACGACTTTAGCTACACACTAATCACAGTCGCTTGCACAACCTCTTTTAACAGGTGAGCACATTTATACATTTCACAGATAGCACACAGAAGAACAACCATGCCCGAACAGGGACTTCCCGAACACGAGGAAGAAACGCTACCTCTGTGCCAGAAAGCCGGCACAAGAATATTTTGTATTAACATTGATAAATATTGCAGTCAAAACATATTTATGAGTTCAGCTGGATAATTGATTCTTTAACGTAATATTTTTTGGACAAAAAATTGAACAACATAATTGATCATAATTAATTTCCTACTACTTATTTGTTTTATAAGGCACCTTATATTTTATATAAAACTGCATGAATTAAAATTTGAAAATTTAGGAAATAAAAAAACACTTTAATGATTATGTGTTACAACATTGAAATGGAAACGAAAATACTATCATGTACCCTTACTAAGAGAATGTGTTAAAAAATCAATTGCATTCGTAAAAATAACAATCTGCATCATACATATATCAACCAGATGATGCAAAGCAACGGAGAGTGTATTAAGTAAATTCATTGAGGAAAGCAGATGTTTATATTTATTCCTAAATGGTTTAGTTTGTTATGTTAGATTACATTAATAATTTATTCCCATTTATGGAGTTAAACTTCTTTCAAAATTTAGTACAATATAATTAAAATTATGCGAATTAGTAAGAATAATTTCCGCTAAGCATTATTGTATTTGTCAAAAAGTATTATTTCTCAGAAGAAATGAAATTTCTTTATAACTTATTAATTTAATAACTACAATGTGTTTTAATTTTTATGTGCTTATATAATCTATTAAAATATCACTATTTGACCATATCGTTTAAAGTTAGTTGTGTCGTTGTATCCCAGGTAGCATCCTGTTGTACAATATTGGGCGATATTATATGATATTAAATAATATTCCATAATATTAAACAATATTGCGAATATTGATCAATATTGCACAATATTTGTGTTACTAGGGATTTACTATTTTGAATTAGGGCCAATTTTGCATCCTGATAATTAAAATTTCGTCTTCATCCATATCCTTATTTTTATCCATATTGAATAAATATTAACAATTATTCAAATCCTTATGAAAGTTGATGCTGAAAAAAAATATTTTGCAAAAATTTTCATTTCTAAAAACAGATTTCGAAGAAACCTAGAATGGTTGTCTATTTCATAATATTATAAATATATATAATAATCAATATTTTCTCAATCTTATATTTAATCTGATTAAATATTTAGCATCCCTTAATTTGCTCCACGCCATTTCAATTCTTTAATATTTTGCTACATAAATGTCAAACATGCCATTGCAGATAAAATGCTATGCGTGCATATTAAACTTTTAATTCTGTGGACCTCTTCAATTATTCGTTAAGTTATTAGACCCTGATTTCAATCTTAGAATTTAAAAAAAAATTCTATTCTTACAAAAATAATTTAAGAATATCTTTTTCCTGATATAATAGTTTACAAAGATGACAATAGATGGCAGCACATCAAACAGTCTGGATTTGAGCTCTAAAAATATAAAATTTAGAGACGGTGGAAGAGTATCTCAATTTTTTCTCGTTCTTTAAAATAATAATCCAACTAGTTTATTAATAATTTTAATTTCGTAATCTTTACTTTAAAACATTTAATACTGATAACTTAAGTTAATTCTGGAATTGAATTCCATGACGTTTCTTTTTCATGTTCGTCTGCATTTTCTCTCTTTGATTTTATTTTCTTTGTTATCTTTTTTTTAAAAAAATGTTTCTATACTTGACCCTAAGAGTCCATTTTGGGGTTTCAATGTTTCTTTAAGTTGTTTCAATGTTCAATGGCAGCCTGTGCATAATCACCTTGGAGAAGGAGTGAACTATAAACAGTGTCAGAATTAAATGACTATAATTTGTGTATATATACTTAAATTTTTTAAATAATTAGTGAATAAGTAGTATTACTTAAAAATTATTATAATATTTTTGAATTAATTATTTCTTTACATTAAACAGGTTTTCACTGAGGTTACTACAAATTTAGGTATTTTTTTAAACAAGAATTTTATTTAAAAATCTATAATTTTACTTAATATATTATTTTTTTCTTTAAATATATAAAATATATGCATGGTTTACAAAAAAAAATATCGTAAAATGCGTGGTTAACTTAAAAAATATAAGAAGATAATTTTATTTAATTATATATGTGAAAACTACTTAACGGATTTTAATATCATTATTTCTGGTTTTATTTTAAGCGTAAAGATATGCATATGTGTAAAGATATTTTAAAATCTAAGCTTAACCCTAACTAATTTCCAAAAATGTATCGTAATTTAGCCCATAGTAACTTCATTCTAAAATATTCTCTTATTTCCTGATCCCATTCCACTATTTTTGCATAATTAATGCAACTAAAACTGTGTAAATTGCTGAAACGTCTAAAAGCAAAAAAAGTTCCCACAAAAATTCCATATATATTTATATATATATATATAGTGGTGATATAAGTAGGAATTGATTTTAAAAATAATTTATATTACTTGTTTATACTTTATTTTGGTGCTGTGTCCCGTTTCAATATTTGATTACAAATTTAAGCCTGGATCACTGTCTCTACCGCTCATACAAAAGAAATATCGCGCAAAGATGACTTCTTACAATACCATTAAAATTGATGATTTCAATAAATTGTAAACTAAATCTGTCTATCCAACCGAGTGCACATTGAGCTGATTACTGAAAAGCTTAAATAGCTAGAAAGATTAAAATTGGCGTGTGGTAGCTAACTATACGTCAGTATCAAATTTTGAATTAAATGTGTCAAAGTATGGTCTGTAAATGGGCGAGGGGAAATTATATCTGAAAAATTTGATTTTAGATTGATGAAATGTTTCGTTCTTGCTAATAAATTTGTATGAAACTAATTTCTAAATTGCAAGAAAATAATGTTTTGAATTTTCTGTTCTACAAATAAATATGCTTTGATTAAGATATCAAAATTGCAAATGTTTGATGTCTTTAAAATTAAACATTATTAATTAAACAATTTTTGGATTCTTTTTGAAGTGCTTTTGAATTAAAGTAACACTGAATAAAGAAAATTAAAAATTTAACATCTGCAAAAATTTATCATCTATAAAAATTTATCATCATTACAAAAATTTATCATGACGTTACCCCAACTGACGTAGAAAATTCACATTTTTGCATTACCCTAAATTTCCTAGCATTGCTCCTTTGCATTGACTGGATCAAATTTTTAAACATGCAAGTTGTATTTTTCAAACTAATCCGTCTTTGCCATTTCTAAGCTTCTTTATGAAGAAATTAGTGATACTTTTGATCTTGGAAGTCATTTACTATCTACATAAATGTAGAAAACGAATTTTATTTATCAAAAAGCAAGTTGTTTGGCTTGTATAAGTTTAATTATATTTTTAATTAATTAATACATTTTTCCTTTTGATTAATTAAAATTTCTGTTAGATTTTTTTATTGAAATAATTTTCATCTCTTAATTATCTGTCATATTTTGAACTGATTTATTTTAAAATAATACTTTTTATTTTGTGAAAGATTCTTAAAATAAGAATTTTTATCTTTATTGAACGCTTTAAGGTCTGAAAGACATGAAGAATGCAAGGTCACTCCACTTTATGTTATATCGAATGCGAGTTAAGATACTTTTAAAACCTTAGTATCTGTTAAATTCACAATAATCATACTTGACCAATCATAATAAAAATTTGTAAAATTTTCTCTGAAAAATTGATAAAAATTCGACTGCCTAGTTTGCTTTAAGTCTAGAACAGGAGTCGTCGACAACCTGTGGCTCGCGATTCACATGTGGCTCTTTTGATGTAAAATTGCGGCTCTCCACTTCCGTACGAAGAAGAACAAACAAATTATAATCAAAACCTTTAAAAAATAAAAAAATATATTTTCGAGTACCTAATCTCTCGCCAGCTTCTATTAACCTAATCGTTGATTACAGATCGTGATGCTTAACACGACCATAATGAAATAAATTTGAACTATTGTTTTACCCTTAGAGAGGATATTCCGTGATCATGTTTCCTGGTGTCACGAAAAGCACTTCCACTTCTACTGAGACAACTAAACTCCTGGAATTCTTGAGAATGAAACCGGAACTTTTCGGCTTCGAAAATCTTTGGGACGATATGTGGTGAAAAAACTCCATCGCATATGTATCAATAATAATCCTGTATATAATTATGTAAATATTTAAACTAATTAAACGTAAAAGTATTTTTTAGATAGGCTCTCTTCAATGTTTTAGTCTGATTGTGTCAACACGTTCGATGTGACTTCATTTCGGCGCGGAAAGAGCGATCGCCGGCGAGGTGAGTAATGCATTTACATTTTCATTGCTCATCAATTTTCCGATTGCGACACCTGGCCTAATTCTGCGCAAAGTGCGCTGGCTTTGCAAAGGTAGTTTACTGTAACGTTTTGCTTTGCGCTTGAGTGAAATAAAAACATTCTTCAATGATAAACAAGCAAACATTGAATATCCCGAATTGGGAGAAGACAAATGGCTGAAAAATTGTGTACAATAGAATTAAACAAACTAAATATAAAACTGCAAGTAAAGGGCAATCCAGCCTTCACCTTGCTTGAAAAAGTGGTTTGTTTCGAAAAAAAATCATTTTGTTGAAGACATGGAGAGTGGTAAATTATTTTATTTTAAAAATCTGAAGCAATATCACGATGAGATCAAAGCAACTATTGACACAAATTTCATCAGCATAACTCTAAAAAAAACTTTAGGAATCGATTCACTGAGGGATTTGAGCAATTCAAATGAATTCGTAATCAAACGTTCGTAATAAATCTTCTCAACACAAATACAAATGAGATCAACATTGAGTCATTTGAGTTATATTAGGTTGTTTTGGTTTTTTGGCACAAAAGCAAAAAAAAAAAACCAAATTTATACTAATACGTCGAATTCAAAACCATACGTCATACCAATTGCACCAATCAATTGGTATGACGCATTTAACAAATATTAAAAAAGTTTCTTAAATTAAAGACTATGCAAAGGTTAGAATTTTAATCGCATACCAACGCATTAAAATTGCAATTAAAAAACATCCATGTCAAAAGTAAAAGTTAATTAAAAATCAACATTCACAAAGGTTTAAAAAATCTAAATACACTGAAACAAATCAATGATATTCAAAAAAATTACATTTATTAGAATGAGATTTTTCAGCCACTAATTCATTTATGTTTATAGAGATTGAATTAAAAAACAGAAAACAGTGATTTTTAGAAACAGGACATTCGATTAAAACATGACGCACACTTAACGCTGTATGGCATGTCATACATGTTAGACATGGTCCTCCAAATAAATGATGCTTATGGCTGAAGCGTGTATGACCAATGTGGAGCCGAGTTTATTTAACATCGAGCCCATGCACTGGGTTGGTAGACCATACGCGAATCATTGGTTCGAGAGAGTGCAGCTTATTGGAAATCTGCTGATCCCAAGAACATTGCCATAACATGTATACGTGCAGCGCAAAACATATCTTTGTATCTCCATGCGGAAGTGCTATCTCATGGAAAGTGCCTGACGAATTTGCTGCAGCTTCAGCCAATTCATTGCCAGATATTCCGACAGGGCTCGGAACTCAGCAGAATAGAATTTTAAACTCTTTGTTTTCAAGGGACAGCTGAAAAACCAAGATTTCCAAAGCAATAGGATGCATTTGATTACGAATGAAACATTTGGAATTGATGCCAAAGACTTGTGGAGTGGCAAGCTCGCAGAACTCAAGAACAAGTTAGAGAAGAAATGTATGCACATCGTGCAGCACAAGTGGGCAGCTTTAAAAGAAATTCCACCAGTTGAGGCCTTCATGTTGTGCGTATGAAATAGTCTTCCAGAATGCTAAAGTTAGGTGAAGAAGCTGGCATATGGAGTGTTGACTATCTGCGTGTGAGAAATCATTCTCTTTCATAAATATAATAAAAATTAAATATAGAAGTCAAATAACAAATAGAGTCATGCTTGAAACTTAAAACAAAAAACTGGCCATAAATTGACTTTCACACCACCCGTCGAATCTTCAAACGAGCCACGTATTCCCCCGTTTTACCCCATTAGTGTGCTTTAATGGGGGTGCTTTAATGCCTGTGGACGAGTCCGAAGTTTTCCCTCAAATTGTTGGTAAAGTGTCCAGGCATCAAAGGACCCCAAGAAACCGTAAGAGAGGTAAAACGGGTGAACGCGTAGCCCGTCTGAACATCCGCAGGTCGTAGGAACGCGGCTTAAGTCAGATTAAATCAAACTTTTAAAAGCCATGCAAAGCCAATGCCACCATTGATGTAATTATCTATATTTGTATTTTTATATGAATAAAGATTATTCCTAATTAAAGCCGTTTATTTTAAATCAAAAATCTAATATATAGATATAGATTTAGAGATAGATAGATAGATAGATATAGATATATATAAACAAATTTTTGTATTAAAATGGTGGTGAATAATTTAAATATTTAATAATCGATAATGACACTTAGTTATTTTAATATATTATGAACCTCAGACTTGTACATATTAGGAAAAAAGGCAGAAATCGACTAAAATAATTGTTATATTTTTATATTTAAAAAATACTCAAAAAAGATGATAAGAAAAAATATATACATTTTTTTTACATACGAATTATTATAAACTATATATAACATGAATAAAATATTAATTCAAATACTCAATTTGATATAAATTTTTTAAAAACTGGAAATTTGAATAAAAGGCCTATTTTGTCTGAACCAAATTTTAAAAGGTAATCGAATTTTAGAACTCGCTCGCTGAGATTTTTTTGACAAAAATCGCCGATGTTGATGTAAAAAGACAGAACATTTGATTACCTCATTAATAAAATCAAAATTTTAGGCAAATCATTGTAAATAAATGGTCAATTAACTGGGAAATTCAAAAAAATCAAAAGGTTATTAAAACATTCGTCATCTTTTAAGTTAAAGAAATAATTTCTACAGTTTACTCTTTAGAATTGGTTTAGCATCTATTCAGCAAATTAATTTTAAAAGAGACTTTTATTTTTAAGGATTGCTGAGGGAGTTTGAGGATGTGCTGGTGATCGGAAAAACCAAATAGATCTTCTTGGAATTAAGTATTTTTTTAAATAGTAATAATCCAAATGTTTTTAAAGCAAAAAGCTCCATTATTTGCCTATTATTCACTTCCATTTTTTATAATATTAAATGGCATTCAAAATACTGAACATCTTAAAGATATCATATGTTAAGCTATATATACAGAGAATGTTTTTTATTTATTTATTTTAAAGATTTACAAATCCATGCATGAAGCAATTTAGTTCCCAAAGTAATCGTGTGCTGCCATCTATTAGTAATTTATATAACCTGACGTTGAGACATTTATGTGTAAATATTAAAGAACATTTTTATTTGTGAAATGCGTAAATTCAAATATATTTAGCATTTCATGCATTGTATCTACTTTTCTCTTTTTCAGCAATTAATTAATCCACTACCTTAAATAGAAATATACATATTTTATAATACGAATTATTATAAACTATATATAACATGAATAATATACTAATTCAAATACTCAATTTGATATAAATTTTTTAGATTGTACTCAAATCTTTTTAATTAATGCAACCTTATTAATCATAAGTTTTATTAATTTTATGGAGTTTGATTTTATTGTTTGTATTCAAATTTCTTTTAAATTTCCAAAAGAAACCGCGTAATTAAATGCGGTTAACTTTTAAATTATAAATACGTTAAATTCATTCGACTTATTTGAAAAGATCTTTTTAGCTTGTTTATGTCAATGAATATATATTTAAACAAAGATTTTCACTATTTTCTAAACTTTTGTTTCATATGAAATACAAAAAATTCAAATAATATATTTTATTAATTTATTATCTGATTATTAAATGATATTTTAGTCAATTAAAATAATGTGTTATGATTGTATTTAAATAATTCATAAAATAATATTACTTTACACTTGCATCTGAGTTATTCATAAATATGAATTTAAAATAATTAGGGATTTAAATTAATTAAGAAACAATCATCTAAATATTAAAATTTTATTTTAAAAATTTCATATTTGCACC
Organism: Argiope argentata; assembly: GCA_026289955.1. Lineage (NCBI taxonomy): Eukaryota > Metazoa > Arthropoda > Arachnida > Araneae > Araneidae > Argiope > Argiope argentata. The sequence continues at coordinate 4,385,951 of JAOUZG010019159.1, forward strand.
AGAAAAATAGTTCTATATGTATGAAATAAACAATAAAAAAAAGGTAAGCATGTATAGTAATCATTTTACATATGTTCTTTCCTATTTTTTTTCCTTTCACATTAAAGTAATTTAGAGTTTTAATAACTAATTTTTAAAGCCTATCGATATTTCTAGTGTAAAATAAGATTTGAAACCCAATGTCAAAAATTCAAAACTTTTGAATTATTAAATACTAGCAAATCTCTTTTTATCTTTATTTCTTCAATAAAAACAACTTCATGAAGGAAAACAGAATATTTGAAAATTCACAAAAATAGTGATATAGAACAAATTGAACAAAAAGTGGAGTAAAATATTATCTATATATAATTCCTTATCGAATTTCGAAGCGCGATAGAGAAATACTTGAAGCCAATCTTAATATTTTCTGTCATTAGAGTATATACGTTAATATACTCTCTGTATCTTAATTCTCTATGTATGGATTGTAATATACGTTATCTAGAACAAGAACATTAATTCGTAAAATAGCACTGAAAAAAAAATATTTCCCACACCGGGAATTGAACCCGGGCCTCCTGGGTGAGAGCCAGGTATCCTAACCACTAGACCATGTGGGACACATCCACAAGTGGCAAGTAAATATTCTCTCAAATACTGTTACTCTTTTGGCATACATTTTATGTAAGTAAATATTCTGTTGTATGTTGTTACTCTTTTTGCATACGCTCTACCCTAGTAGCACACAAATATTGTAAAATATTGATCAATATTCGCAATATTGTTTAATATTGTCTAATATCATATAATATCGCGCAATATTGTACAATATTATACTACAGGATGTGCTACCTGGGTATGTATGCAAATATTCTGTTGTATGTTGTTACTCTTTTTGCATACATATTTTTTTATTTAGAAAATCTTTTTTGTGTGTTTCTTTGTGTGTATGTGCTTGTTATAGTTTCTAAAAGCAAGTTACTTCTCTTTGAAAATGTCGAGAAAATGTGAATAATATTTAAGTTTTTCTTACAACTGACAATATTAATAAATCTATTGGAATTTCTAAATTAATTAAAAAAAAGATTATACAATACTCTTTGCTTAAGATGAAATTAATTATATTTATGCAGCGAAATGTTTAATGAAAAGCTAAAAAAGTACTGAAGTCTTTTTATTTATTTATTCTTGCGATGTTTCGGAAAAATTATTCGAATTCACAAAAATCGTGTATTCGAACATTTGCGAATTAAAAATCAATAATTTAAATTTCTGACCACTTTTCTAAGAATTTTTTTAATGTTTTTTCTTCAGAATTACTGATCAGATATGGGAGAAGCTATGTTTGAGAATTGAAAACGTTTTGAAGAATTTATTGTAATTTTTTTAAACCTTTTTATTTAAAATTTGGGTGCGCAAATCCTGAGACGATAACTATAAAAATCGTGATGTTTGTAATGATTTCAGATTCAAAAAATAGCTTTTATAATTACTCGAATTCAGGCTTCACTTGGAATTTTTAGTTGCGACGGTTCTTATTTTCACATTATAATCTTTCCATGCTGAAACCAAACATCCTTTCTCTGAAAACTTCTATTCTAAAACTATATAGGTTCATAATACTTCCACATTTTACTATATAATTAAAAATCTCCATCTCTTCTTCTTAAGATAAAATTTTTTAATACTAATACTTATTAATTTTATTTTTATACTACAGTTCTTTTCAACTATATATTTAAATTGAAATTAAGGCGATATCAATGTCTTTAATTAATGAATATCAAAAAAAATTGCCAAAGCAACAAAATAAATCATTTGTATCTAATGCCAGCTGAAAAAAATCCAATCAACAACAACAATCGTAATAACAGAATTTTTTTCGATTATGTGTTATGTGAAATTCATTAAAATTAATTAGAATGGCTAGAATTTTGCCATCTTGAATAAAATCAGTGTGTTTTTTTGCGTAATTTTTATTTTGTAATTCTTTATTCTTAACTTTTAAAGGATTTTACTATACAAATTTGGACATTGCATTATTTTGTCAGTTAAAAAAGTTTTCGCTTATTGTTGACTCTAAGCTCTACTTTCATTTTCAAAATCGTTTATTTTCGCACAAAACAGGACAGAGCATTTCTGATGAGCGTATTTACAGATAATGATAGATTCTGTGCTGAGTACATTTACAGATGAAGCTAACTTAAATTGATCAAATAATCCGTACATGAAAGAGATGAAATAGCGTTAACACTTTGAAGTCCGATGTCGAGTAAGAATCGACATTCAAGACTGTGCATCATTATGACGTTTTATTTATTTATTTTTCAAATTTAATTGTTAAAAACGCCTACATAATGCTTGAAAGATATAAATTAATTTTTCAAAGAAATTCGACTTAAAAGAATTACGTATATTTATTTTTCATAGCAATAAACAAATCTTTATTAGGTGAATAATTTTTGGACTGCAAAGCGTTAAGTTATAAGTTCTTACTTAAAGAAAACACAGCATGTTCTATTTAAATCAAAAGCAGAATGCCAGATATCAAGTTGAGAAAAGATGCAAAAGAAACAGGAAATAAAAAACTTATTAGGAGTGGTAACACTTATTTTATCAGGAGTCTTCTGGTCTTTTACAGAACTCAAATGTATTTTTATTGCTATTGTTTTAATTTAAGTTTAAAATCTGCTATTTAATAGCTCATCAATGCACTACAAGTAGCTATATGAATAATACGATTTGTCAAAACAATAAAGCAAAATATATAATTTATTGTACTTTTTTAACTCTTTGACTTCTGCCCCGGCCCAACCGGCAGTGTAAATTCTATACTGTTGGGCCATTTTCTGTTTCAAACGATGAAAACAGGATGTAAAACGAGTTATCGAGAGAAATATTCTCTTTTTACATCTTGCACCTTAGTTTTGAAACAGAAAGTGGC
>JAOUZG010019159.1:4389276-4405176 GCA_026289955.1 Argiope argentata
TAATATTGTATTGGCATTTACTGCAATTTTTATTTTAAAAAAAGAACACTACGAGATAACTCGTAAGTGGCAACCAGCACAGGAATTTTATAGGGACGAAAGGGTTTTCGTATCTCGTAGGGGTTTCTTTGCAATAAAAATTACTGTAAATTCTATTACAATTTTATATCAGTAACTTAATATAATTATGTTTTGTAAACTTTCATGTATTCTTCAAAATAAAACCTTGACCCCCAATGGCCAGACGCTCTAAATATGTCTGGCAGTCAATAGATTAACGCCCTGGTGGGTACAGAAATAATGTAGGGCTGTTTACTAATGATCAATGATGGACCGTGTCTCCTACGGGAGGGATTGGACCGTAATTGGTAATGGCCTTTGAGATTCTGCCATAGTTTCGCCCTATATTATTGAGGTGTGGGTGCTACAAAATTTCAGTATGAGTTCTGATGGGTCGAAACAGCAACTATTGATCACAAGATAAATAAGTGATCAATACAAATAAGCATTAAAGCGTAAAAAAAGATAAAACATTAGTATTTATTTTGAGAAAAGATATTTTTATATCAAAAAATCTCGTCTCATTTCAAATAAAACATTTTCGTGGATGAAAGGTAGAAGAAAGGAGAAAGATTAAAAGCGCTGTCTAAAATATTCGACATTGAAATCTCTTTTCACTTGAATTGATAGGTGGCCGATGAATGGTTGAGTGAGATTTCTTGGGGGAGATCTTGAAGACAGTCTCTATTACGCATCGGGCATGATTCATCCTGGAATAAAAGGGCCGATGGTGAAGTGGAATAAGTCATCCTTCTCCTACTCGTTGAAGAACTGGACCAGAAAAAGTCTTTGGAATCTGTAAAAAGAAAATTATCGGATTCATCTCTTTATACAGGATCGGCACAGAAAGAAGATATGTATGAGGATGAGTCGAATGTGCTGCAGAGTGAGGGGTGTAAGGGTACTTCGCTGCTTTGGGCGCCAGTCTTGTGAAGAACCGACAAAGATGAATATTAGTTCGTTTATTTGATGCATCCAATCCCACTTGCCTCTTGGAGGAAATTATATGTATATACGCCCAAATAAAAAGTATATATTTTCAACGTTTCATTCTATACTTTCTTTAAACTGTTATTCAGATATGAATTTCAGATATTATTAAAATAAAATCTCATCAATTCAGATATTTTGTTTGATTTATCAGAGATAATGAAATAAAATATGAACTATTGCGACGAAGAAAAATAAAATAATATAAAGATTGCATTAAAATGAAATGAAGTTTTGATTGGAAATATGAATGTTTAAACTTTATTAAATTCCTTTTATTTACTGAAACGGGATGTTCCATAAAACTAATTAAATAACAAAACTAAAAATAAGTAACTTTTGGAACTAAGTTGGTCATTGAATTAATAAAGGATCCAAAGATTTGTATATCTTTAAAATAAATAAATAAAAAATATCCTCTGTATACAGAACTTAATATATGATATCTTTAAGATGTTCAGTATTTTGAATGCCGTATAATATTATAAAAAATGGAAATAAATTATAGACAAATAACAGAGCGTTTCACTATGTATATACGCCAAATACGGCCTTTTCTGTTATTTCTTATTGCCACTCGCGTATTTATGACTGTTTATATAAATAACTATTATTATAAATATATATATAATTTTGTTTGTTGTATTCCGTATCTTATTATCTTAGTAATTACAAATATAACATCCTTTTAATTGATTAAATTTTTAATAAATTAGCAGCCTATATATATCTAAAAAGCGGTGGCTAGGTAGTAGGGTCTCACATTTAAAGTTTCAAATTTGAGACCCGATTTAACCGATGAACTGCAGTTTCAGGGGGGGGGGGTGCACGTATATAACAGAGCTAAACGTTCTCCGTTGGTGTAGTGTTGTGTTATGTGGAAAGGGAGGGGCAACTCAGATATCGTTCTCCTTATCTGACCACAGTTCAAACTTACTGGGTCGGTCAGTCCCCAAAAAGTTCTAGTATTATTTTAAAATGAGGCTTTAGTATAACTAAACTAAACTTATATATAAATAAGAACTATTATATAAATAAGACTGAAGCGTATTCTGTAGAAATCCAAAAAAAAAAAAAAAAAAAAAAAAAAAAAAAAAAACTAAAAAGATTTTCTTTAAATTATGCTTAAGAATTCTGTAAAGTATAAGAGATTTTTATAAATGATTTGATGATAATTAATTATATGACTATTTTTTTCATTAATTAAAAATCCTGAATTTATATAGCATATAAATAACAGGGACTTGTTTGGTAAAAAAAACTTAAAATATTTAAATGTCGTCTATTACTTTATTGGTATTGGAAAATTATTTTGAGATTTAGTATTTGGAATTCATTAGCAATTTGAGTACATTTTACAGTCGATGAAATTCTCCTTTCTGTAAATATGTACTTTAATTCAAATCTGCAATGATCAATTAAACGGTATATCATTTATTAAACCAGAGGTAGCTGTTTAACTTTCTCGCGTTCTTCCTTGGGTATAAGTAAATGGATCAGTTAATAATTCTGAATTCTTTCCATTAATGCCAAGAGAAAAAAAAAGAGAGAACGTAGAATCTATGTTTTAAACGATCTTTTTCTTGTTATTTGAAATCAAAGTTTATTATTGCAGCTAAATTTTCAACGACACCTCTGACTCAGACACTCCCGCATTGTGACGTTAAAACGTCATTTGTTTATCGACTACCACTTTGCAAGAATATTGAGATCTACAAAACAGAAACAAACTACATTCAATAAAACTCACAATTTATTTGTGGCCTGTTCTACCTATACGAGAGGTTGATGTTAACTTGACTCCCCTCCGTATAGGTCATACTCGTTTCACTCATCGTCATCTAATTTTTGGTGATAGAGCACCAATTTGACCTACGTATCATGCCAATTTTATTGTGAAGCAGATGTCTGTTGAATGACCTTCTTTTGAACATCACTGTCAATGTCATTTTAATTCAACTTCTCTTAACTTAAGACTTGATGAGTGAGGAACACTATCCAAATGTTTTTTAGAATTTAAAAATCAATTGAGTTTTTTGTAAGTATTTAACATTTTACCAATTTTCTTGGTTAACATTTGCATCATATGTGTTTTAGTGTCTTAAAATCTTAATAGTTTTAAATTTAAATTGCCTCTACATTTTTATTTTAATTCAGCAAAGGTCTGGTATAGTGTAGCCAAGAATTTCTTTTGCGCCAATCAAAAACTAAATCTAGCCAAGTGTGTCATGGATATTCAATTATAATCACAAAAATAACATACAGAATTTCTTAAATTTAAATCACTCCGTTTTTGAGTTACTGCCAGAAGGCCAACCCTCTAACGTATTTGGCTTCAAATTGTATACAGATATACATTTTTTTATCTTGAATCTGTATACTTAATGTTTTTCGTATTTTCGTTTTGTATTTACATTCGACTGCCGCAAGCAAATTGCTTCTTTGAAAGCAGATACGTTTTTAAAAGTTGACATGTTTTTAATAGTATTGCTTCATTATTACATATTCGTCTTTGAAAGCAGATGCATTTTTAAAAGGTTGACGAAGAACTACGGTATTATAGCTGTTATTTCATCTCAAAATCAGTCGAGTTCCAAAACTTTGTTTGCCAGCTAGAAAAATTAAAGGGGGGATAAAGACCGATAGAGAAGTCTCGTGATTGTTTCAAACCAGTTTAAGCTGGTTAATAACTCAAATTAGTTAAGAGCAATGATTACTTAAAAATAATTATGTTCTCACATGGTAATTTGAAATTTTTGATAGCAGATTTCATTTTTCTTTTTCTATTTTCGCTTCATTTCTTCAGAAAAAAAAATATTTCTGATATCCACATTTATTTGCGACTTTATGTAATGTTGTCAGTCTTTTAATATAGTGAAAAAGATCTCTCCAAAGTACTCTTGTTTAATTTGCGATTAAGGCATTTATGTATTATTAACTGCAGGGCATTGGCGAACAATAGTTATAAAATAATTTTAAAATGCTTCCTTTAGTGATTATTTAGTGGGAAGCGATTAATGCAGAAGCAACAAAAAGCAGAATGGATGGCGCGTTTTGGGTGTTTTTGTTTCCAACTAATTAAAATAAAAATTTGATGCAGATCTGCAACTATAATCGGAAAATCACATGCCAAATTTTATATTTTAAATGATTGTATGAATGAGTTATATTGAATTACAACCTTGTGAGGGGAAACAACGACAGACGATCTTCCTTAGCGAATTTGGCTCCAAATAACATGTAAACCTAAAATTTAGACGCTAAGATTGGTTGTATACCAAATTTTATCTATCTAGCTCTTTATATTTAATAGTTATTATCTTAACTTATATCCGATAACCGGACATTAAAAATTTGATAAAGATCTATAAATTTGGTGTTGAGACCATATACCCCAATTAATGACTCCAGTTGAAAGCGTTTTTGAATTTATCTTGTTCACAGACAGATAAAATTCAAAAAGTATGTGTGTGTTTTCGTATAAAAAAATATAGTAAGTGGTGATTCGTCAAAATTAAGTTGGAATTCTTCAACAACTATAGAACTCTTACTTTTTATACTAAGCATATGAGAAAATAAAAAAAAAGTTATTTATTACAAAAATTCAAACAAAATAAATCAACTATGTAATTTGCAAAATGCATTGAATGAAACTTCCAAGTCATTTTTCAGAAACTTTTTATAGATCTTTCACTAGAAACTCACTTTCTGTACCAAACTTCGGTTCTCTGAAGGCAATGATGACCCGATAGTAAGGTGTCGGCTTTGGAATAATTTTTTTTTTCTATAAGCTGTAAGTTCATTTTAAAGTGCAGATTTTTATACCAGACGGCATTAAGGTGCATTTTTTCCACCACCAGATGTACCAGTTTTTAGAGACAATGAATAAATGAAGGGATATTAATTAAACTATCTAATAATTTGATTTAAATTATTTTGCTCAACTGCTGGAAAATTGAAGCAATAAAAAATGGTCTCTTACAAAACATTAAAGCAATTTAGGTATTCTATTTTTTTATTGCCCTCATTACAATAGCTATCTTAAACATTCTTGTTCAGTAGCAAAAAATATATATTATTAAAAAATTAATCAACCAGAACACGCAAATAAATTTCAAAGAAATTTAGAAATCATTTCTCCATATTTTCGTTCATTTTTATATAAAAAAAATTACCAAAATCCTATTATTACATTGGCAGTTCAAGAAGAAGTAATTAAGAAGGAATTTGAAATGTAATTGGGGCTGACATACGAACTTATTTTTTTTAATCTCAACATTTTTTAACATCATTTAAATAAATGTAACGAGAAGGAAAAAAGATTGGAAGAAAAAAAATGGCTAAAAAGTAAGGAAATTTAATTTCACAACGTCCCTAATAATCATTTTAAAATATTTCCTTTTTGATGAAAAAGAAACTAAAAGCTACTTAAAAGGATTGGTGGCTTTATTTTGCTCTTTAAGTTTTGCCTTTTATTTTTTATGTGCCAATGTAATCAACGCCGATAAATGGTTTTCAATTTTTTTTTATCTCCATTATTATATTAAAGAAACAATTTTTGACATAAATCCGATTACACTACACAGCAGTTTTGAAGGTTTGGGGATTTTTTTTATTTACTATAACAAAATATATTTTAAGGAAAATCTTTTTGCTTATTTTTTTTTGTCTTTATGCATTTTTTTAAAAATAATATCTATGGCATATTTTGGATAGCCATTTGTTAAAAATTACTGCAAAAATAATCCTTATCACAATACATATTACATCATATTTATGAGAGTTTTTCCTTCTTATTTTCAATGAAGTACTGTTTGATGCCAGAATTTATAAACTAAAGGTGAGGAGTTCGAAATTGTATACCATTTAATTTACATTGTGTTTGGAAATAAATTCTGTGAAAATATCTGCAATGCATCTATGCTTCCCTCTTTGAGCTGCCATATTTGAAAAGGTTAAATAACCTACAGAAGCCCCCTCCTCAAAGTTAGAAGAGATACTTCCGGCCTGGTGGGTGGATCTCGCTACCCTGGGGGGTTACTCTAACAGATGGCGTTTAGGCTATTTCCATCAATGACGGTTGTACTGTGACCGGTGAGGACTTTTAGGCCTCAAATACAGTACTCACCAGAGTTGCCTTTGCGTCTGTATAGTCATTGTTTTATGGTTTAATCCCTGTGACAATGGGTGAGTTGGAGAGTCTGGTATGATTAATCTAGAGAAACGATATTGCATATTTAAATAAGTTCTATGCACATATTTGCATTAAATTTATGTTTCTCCCTTGCATTTAAGCCAACATACTTGAAGAGAAGAGATTATTTATAGAAGCCACATTGTGCATGTAAATAAGTTCTATGCAAATATCTGCATTGTATCTATGTTTCTCTCTTTCATTTAAGCCGCCATACTTGAAAGGGTGAGATAATCTCCTGAATCAGCACCACGTAAGGGAGAGATTTAAAAAATTAGTCTTTAAAGGACATGAAATAATCATGGTACCTTTGCACACTTTTACCAACTAAACAATACATGATCTAAGAAACATTCTATCGGAATTAAAAATGCAAAAACCAGGCGTAAATGCGACGATGATTTATTTGATTATCTAGAGAGACTGCATGATTTATCGATTGTGATTTGCAATTTGAAAATTGCAACGTCCTCCGTAATAATACTATGAAATATAGCACATCAAAGCAATGTATGGTAAATTTATTTAATTGCAAGCCCTGAATTTAAAGGTAGTTACATCTTGTCAAGAAAAATAAAGATAAGAAATTGTATTTCTCTTCAGGTATTTCCATATTTAAATTCAAAACAATTAAAATGTTTTGAAGTGTAGACAGCAAAGTAAGAAACAATTTTAAACAATTTTCATTTAAATCAGAAGGAAGTAAAAATAAGTAAAAAAAAATTATATCATAAAAATTAATAATTATCTTTTGGTATTTCTCTATTTAAAAAACAATTAATTATTCAAAACAGTTTAATTGCTTAAACGTGTACACAGTAAAATATTTAACTATTTTATGTAACTTTCATTTAAATCTGGATGTAGTGAAAAAATAATAATAATAATTGTAACTCTCTGTTGATATTTCTATACTTAAATTCATTGAAATTTAATTTTTTCAACGTGAAAACTGTGAAATTGAAAGCAGTTTTATGAAATTTTCATTAAAATCCGAATGTAATGAAATTATATCATAAAAATAAACTCCTTAACTTTATAAAACGTAATTGTATTTCTGATTTTTCTTTAAGACTATAAATGTTTAAGAAACGTTGAAAATGCTGTTGTCGAGCATATATATATATATATATATATATATATATATATATATATATATATAATCCAATCAAATGCAAGTGCATTTTTTAAACTTGTAGTGTATGACATTAGATATTAATACAGTTTTTTCATATATTAATTCATTAATTGAATTTAATTAGTTTTCAATACTTTGAATATAGTTTAGCAGATTGTAATAAAAAATAAAATCAACAGACAGAAAAAAAATCAACAGGTAATCGGTAAAATTCAAAGATTTCAGTATTTATTTTCCCGTGAGGGTGAATAATTAGACTTCTGTTCTTGCGAAAATCAAGGATTTTTTAATAGATTGTTTATATTAATTGTCATAATTAATTAAAATTAACTAAAATAAAAAATTTCTTTGTTGACTCAAGTAGTAATTGATTTAATTTTTTATATTACTTGTTATACCTAACCTTTAAGAAAGAGCTACTACTGAACAATATTCAGGTCAAAATTTGTCTCTTATGATGATGCGGTGAGGATTCGTTTGGTTTTAATTTATAATTTGTCTTCGAATGCGTTACGAGGAATGAAAATTTTGATCTCTCCTACATTTCTACACTTTGAATAGTGAAAACATTTTTCCAAAGACTTGTCACAAGATCCATAGTTATAATTCGATCTTCTCTAAGGGATCGATGAAACAAATCATTAATAGATAATGCGGATTTATAGCTAAGCAGATTAGGCAACTGCCTGGGATCGATAGGCTGAGAGAAAATCGCCAAAAGATCATTAAAAGATTAACTGGTGGCTGAATTAATAACTTTATGAAGGATCCAAACTCTATGAATGGTAAACTATTGGGATAATATTAATACTTTATCAAGCCTAATTAATCATATTCATTTCTGTTTTTTTGGTAAGCAGAGAATTATTAGAGTATTTATAAAACTGAACATGTCTTTCAGTAAAATTATGTATATCCATAGATTCGGATGGTTTGAAATCAAGGTAAAGAAATTAAATCAAAACCTTAATCACAAAATAAATAAAGCAAAAAATGTATATCATGAACATGTTAAAAATATATTGAAACATAATATTAAACCTCATTAAAAGTGGAGACTCAAAATACCCAAATCCTCCGTATAGTGTGCCATCTGCTTATCGCCATATTCTAGGAATAAAAGGATTTACCTATCAAGCTGAATAGTAGATTTCAAAGTATATTGGCTCCACGTATTGATAAAACTGAATTTTCTGCTCATGAATAGACTTTTTTATTCGTTGTCAAAGGGTTAATGAGAACAATGTTAGTTTCACATTCTCATAGCTTTATGAATCGATCATAAAGGCAAATTTCTAATGATCAAATCCAATCTTTGCAAATTTTGCAAGCTATTTTCATCTATTTAAAAACATTACTCGTTATTATGGGAATGACATATAACGCTCATGTCAACTTTTGCTCGTTTTATTTTGGCTCGTTGTTGTGGAATTTTGCTCGTCTTACTTGGGCTCGTTGTTATGGGATAAACTAATTATGATATTCCCATATTTTGATAGTTCCTTAAACCAATCATAGTGCCAAGTCCCTCATTAAGTAATAATCACCTCAAATATTTACACGTTTTACAGCTATCTGTGCAGCTATCTTTCAGTAAAAAAATTCCAGCATAGTTCAATGCTGACGCTTCAAACGTTTATCTAAACTCCATTCAAAATTTAATTTGAAAAAAAAATTGAAACAAAAAAGCATTATGGATTGTCAAATTTAATGTAGAATCAAATTGCCGTGAAGCACGTTACATTAATGAGAAGTCTGACTGGTGGAAGAAGATAAAGTGATTATCTGATTTTCAAAAGAATTTAATACATATCATTTCCAGTTTTAATACACAACTGACACGAATTAAATTGTTTAATGAAGTCTATTCATACTGACGTGACAACTTTTCTAATTCCATATATACTAGATTATTGAAACTCATCAATCGAGATCTCCTGATAAAGGTAAGGATGGTATTTGAGATTTAGAAAACCTGGACAGAATATGAATAAGAAACTTGGCAGGGCTCCAACACACGGGATTAGATCGCCTTTATAGTGAGCTTTCAGTAAAGGTCTGAATTTTATTTATATTTGTATTTGTCATTTTGTATTTCGATAAAGGGGGAAATGTGAGCTATAATAAACAATACTGCAGTGGTGAAGTACTTATCGGTCTAATGCTAGTTGAAACACGCCGCAAAGAGATATTTCATAACCTTCTTTCCCCAATTCTTCTTTTCAACCACAATTGTCTTACATATTTTAGCATGTTTATATTGCGAGACCGTAAAGAAGAACATTTAGGTATTCTTAAATTTCGATTTATTTCACTCACATCACTTTTTTTCACTTTTATCTATTTCATACAAAGAATAAGAAATAAAAATATACGTCAGCCTACATCGCGCACAAGAGCAAAAGACAAAAAACCATCTTTTGTTCGACAGAAAGAGGAGACAACATAAACTTTTCCCTTCCGTGATTTTACTGTCAGACTTTGGTAGGGATTTCTTTGACTCGTATAGACTCACAATATGGAAATTTGGGTGTCTTTAAAGAATGTGGTAAACATTAGATATTTTTAAACCCTCCATTCAGAGTGTGAGAAAGTAAACAGTTGAATTAGGCAGTATTATAGAGCGCGTGTAGAATTAATAAAATAAAAAAGAGAGGTTGAGCCAGGAAATAAGAGATCATTTGATATGTCCTAAGTTAAAATAAAAATCTGAAAATTAATTAGAATTTAAATTTGTGGCATACCTGTTACATCTATAGCAGTTGTGCCATAATTTAATTTCGAAATACATTAAGTAAAGACATAATTGCATAAACTTCTGCCATGAGACGCCATATTACATTATTTGACTAAAAGTATCCGGGCAGCCAGTGGTATGGACTTAGAGTGTATTGTGGCACATATTAATAAGACGTTAGTACTCCCTTTGCATCGATGAAAGCCTGAATACGTCTCGGAAGACTTTCCACCAGTTTTTGATTGGTGCCTATAGAAATTAACTTTCAGGTGTCCATCAGAACTGAAGTGAGTGCTCGCAGAGAGGATGGACGATTAGACTGGCTACGTAATATGCTCTCTAATTCGTCGCAAAGGGGTTCCATGGGATTTAGATCGGGGCTCTGAGAAAGACAGTCTAGTTTTTGAATACCCATTTTGTCCAACCACGTCTGTGCAAGCCTCGATGTGTGAATGGGGCAGTTATCCTGCCTTCCTCAAAATATTGCCATAGAGTTGAGAGTGCAGCATTGTACAGAATGCCCACATATATCTGAGAGTTTATTTTTCCAACCACGGATCCAGAACAATTCACGAGAAATACCCCCACACCATTGTGCTTCCACCACCAAACCTAACAGTTCTCACAATACAGTCACTAAAGAAACGAATATAGTAAGATTCCATCCGACTGCCAGACTGTAAAACAAGATTCTTCACTCCGAAGAACAGTTTCCAACATATTCACAGTCTAATGACGGTGAGATCTGCACTACTGCAATCGACACTTCGTATTCTGTGGAGTGATGTTTGGCTTGTGTGCGGCTGCATGACCATGGAATCACAAATTTTTTAACTTTCAACGAACAGTCCTGATGAACGCCTAATGAGCTTTGGAACTAAAGCATAATGAGCTTTGAAACTAACGCATAATGAGCTTTGAAACTAACGCCTGGTGAACTTTGGAACTAATGCCTGATGAACTTTGGAACCCCTGAGAAATTTCCACCAACGGGGAATTGTGATTTTGTTTCACTACCCTTTTTAGAATTTTTCGGCTGCATCCAGCAAGTTTTTTGGGCCTACCATTTCGTTTTTCTGCATTTCATCATTCACAGTGGATTTAGGCTTCTGTAGAATATCCGCAATCTCACGAACTGATTTCCCACATAGGTGACATCCCTCTATACTGCCACGATCAAACTCACTAATCTTCTTTGTCTAACTAACTGCCTCACAAACGCATAAAAATAACCTTCTAAGCCGCTGCTCAGATTTTTATAACTTTTGATTACGCCTAGAGTTGCGTCACCCACCAGAAGCCTTTTTTAAAGAGGTTTTTGGATACTTTTGGCTAGATAGTGTGTTTAAACATTTATGTTTGTCATGTGACAATGATGTCACATTCCATTAATTAATTCCATTGTGGGATTATTTGAATTTTAAAATAAAGCTAATAAAAGGGGACAAACATTTTGATGTTTTGATCAGTATCGAAGGCTTTCTAATTTGGGCAGTGGTATTTCAATGTTCCTTTAATAATTCTAGATTTAATTTCTATAAGATTTATATCTGATTGTATTTAATGCTGTGTTTTAAAAGTGTTATTAAAAGTTTTATTTATTATTTCTTTACACAATATATTAATACTGTCCTCATTCATGACCTATATAGATAGTATCTGATGAAATTATTCCATACTTGAAACATCTATTAATTTGCAAGCTCGTAAATATCATCATAATTTAATGAAAACTTTCTTTAAGCTTATTTTATCATTGATCTACAAATAATCAGAAAAAAAATTTCAAATTACTAAAGTTAATTAAACGGATGAAATATGAAATCCGCTATTCCGATCTTCAATCAAGGCTTTTTAATTTCAACCTTCAAATTCATTAGATTGTTTTAGGATTTTTTTCAAGTAATAAATATATTACTCGCTGAATTCAGAGAAGTACTTCAGATTTTAATTTTCTGATTTTATCTTAATTAAAAAATTTCCCTCTTACCTATATTTATTGCAATGATTTATAAAAGATAGTTGATGCGAAGGTTCTTTTTTATAGCAATGTAAAAGTAATCAAAGAGATATTTATAGAAAAATTTGATTAAATAATGTTACGATAGCTGCTTTAATCAATAGATACTGAATGAAATCTGCTTTTTGCATTAAAACTAGCTTGCTAAGTAAATTTAATATTCTAAGAAAATGTAGTATGCTAAGTAAATTTAGTACTCTAAGTAAATGTAGTAAGCTACGTAAATTTAGTAAATATGTTAAGTTTTATAAATTTAAAGCTGAACAAAGAACTAAGAGTGAAAAAAATCTTTACAGCATTAATATTTTCATTAATATTATTGATTCATTGAACAATCTTTTAAATGCTTTAGAACATTTGGTGCAAAATGCGAAAATAAAATTTTATTATTTAAAATAATGTTTATTCTTCCATCTATACTATTTATAAATATGAATATGTGTGTTTGTATGTGTATAGACCAGACCGTTGTCTTTATAGGTCCAGGCTGTTTGACCTACAGGTATTTAATATTACATTTAAATACAGGGCCCGACTTAGCTTATTGGAGGCCAGGGGCAAAAACTTCTTTGGGGCCCTTTCTGCGTCACTACTTTAGTAATGAACAACAATCATTAAAGATGAAAACTTAAAATAAAACTTATATTTGATTTGGGGACCCCACTTATGTGGGGAACCTGGGCAACTGCCCCTGCCTTAGTCAGGGCCTGCTTAAATACCAAGATGAGTTGGAATGTACGCCTTGGAGAAGCTTTTAAAAATTTTACCAAGATTTTTAATTAATTAAAAATTAAAAGGAATTTTCGAGAGTTATCCCAATAATCTCGGGACATATTATTCTTAAAAAATAAATTTTACACTATTTCATTTTTTTAAAAAAAACAAGCTATATTTTAATGATGTCAATTTAATAATCGTGCAAAATTTTGCAGAAATTTGAACATTTCTTTTAAAAAAATAATCATTTGATAAATTACATTTAATCAAGCAAAATGAATTATTCTGAAATGTGTCAGTATTTTAAGAAGTATTTAATTGCCAGATTTTCTTACATCGTTCAAAGCTAAGGAAGGCGAACTCTGTTTAATATCTGTGTCATTTGCAAGCTAAATATAAAACTGAATTTACAAAAAAAGTCAATATTAATGCTAATAAATTCCGGATGAATTTGTATAGCATAGATTGCAATAGAAACGCTATTTGTATGTCATATAGTATAACACAAACGGTATTTGTATGGCATAGGATATAATACAAACGGTATTTGTATGGCATAGGATATAATACAAACGATATTTGTATATCATAGAAGGCATTAAATTGCAAACGGTATGCAAAAGAAAAATAAAATTATTGACTTTTCAGTGCTGTTTCATAGAGCATTGAATAAAATCTAGGGTAGAAAATTTGCCGAAAATTTGAAATAGTTCTACAAGTTTACTATGAAATGCAAAATTTTATCCATCTAGATTGTCCCATTTAAGAGTTACAATTCTCCTCATATACACAGATAGACATTTTTTAAATTTTTTTTTCTAAATTATACTTATAAAAAATACACATTAAAGTAATTATCTAAAAAAATAATGACCTTCTTTTTCATTTTGCTGTTAAAATTACCTACTATTGGTGGCAAGAATTACTGTACATCTTTAGCTTTCAAAACATAGCAAAACCTTATAAAGGTATGGGAGAGAAAAAACTGTATATAGTTTACAAGAAACTGACTCTATATGCTAAACACACCAAAAAATATTTTTAGTTTTGTTATTTAATTAGTTTTATGGAACATCCCTTTTCAGTAAATAAAAAGAATTTAATAAAGTTTAAACATTTATATTTTCAATCAAAACTTCATTTTATTTTAATGTAATCTTTATATTATTTTATTTTTCTTCGTCGCAATAGTTCATATTTTATTTTATTATCTCTGATAAATCAAATAAAATATCTGAATTGATGAGATTTAATTTTAATAATAACTGAAATTCATATCTGAATAACAATTTCAAGAAAATATAGAATGAAACGTTGAAAATATATACTTTTTATTTGGCTAGCCGAGAATTTCCTATAATACTTTTTAAAAATTAATGAGAAATTGTTAGTATAAAAAATAAAGCTTGCCTGTTTTATTATTTCCAACGTTTAAATTAGTAATGTTTAGGATTCTCCGCTTCTTTTATTTTCATAGATAGCTCATAATAATATTTTATACTTTTCGCATTTTATTATTTAAATTTTCTTTATGAATTCAATTATCTTAAACAGATTTAAATTTTAATGATAAAAGAATAAAGCTCAGATACTCTAATTTGTTATATTCAATTTTAAGGAAATTCTTTACATATTTTTAAAAGGAAACTGTATTTTAAAATGCAATATAATAAAGCATAAAATGATTAAAAAAACAAAAATTTTCTAAATAGTATGAAAATTATGTACTAGATTTTAAATGCATTTTGATATAAAAGATGCGTTTGTATTCTTTCATATATTAAGTAGATAATACATTTTCTATTAAACAAAGCATTTAGTATTTCCTTTAAAAAATTTCATTAATAAAATTATGCTTATATATAGATAAAATTGCATTACAATATGAATTTTTAAATAAAATGAATAGCTTTTCAGAGAAACCAATTATGAGAATTTATTCACAGCTTTACTTTTTTTTCTAAAATTCTTTTGTAATTGTCTTTTAAATGTTTCAAGAGTTGAAGAAGTGGAACAAAATTTATAAAGCTTATTTCTGTTTCACATTGAAATAATTTAAGGGATTTATTTTTCCATTTAATAAACAATGTGAAAAAAATTATATTACCAAATTCAAAAATTTAATTAAAATTCAATGTATATGTATGCACTGAAGTATATCCTGTAATTGATCTTTTAAATGATATTGCGAAACGATGCACAAATATAATTTAAATGGTTTTTAAGAGATAATTATAAAAAAAAAATAAAAAAATTAAAGCATTAATTCGCATAGAGAATTTAAAGATTTTAAAATCAAAGACATAATTTAATTTATTAAATATATTGTATTTTTTCTGGTTATTTCATGTAGCTATATTTTATTATTTCAATATTTAGAAATAAATAATATTCTATAAAATTTTAATGAATGAATACAAAAAATAAAAACACTTCAACCGGAACGAAAAAAAAAAGAAGTAGAATCTAGATATATCTTTAACATATTTTTAAAAAAGTTAAATTCTTACATAATTTGTTAATAACCCTTTAATTTACATGTATGTATAGAACTAAATGTAAAAGAAGAATTTTTAATATATATATATTATTTGCAGTTTAACTATAATTGAAAATGAAGTTTCAAAAAGTGTGGAAAATTAGAAGGAAAAAACACTGTAATCAATATAGAATTACTAAATAGACAATTTTATTAATTTTAAATTAGTTAAAAAATAATTGGTGAATGGCATATAAATATTAAGAATTTAAATTAAATTAATGCTAAAAAATAAACGGTAAAAATAATATTATGTTTGAGAAATATAATATTTTGATATTTTTAGAGTATTTTTGTAAATGTCGTTAGCATTTAGTTAATGTTACCTAAACAAAATAAATCTAGTTTACAAACGGAATACATTTATGGAAATGTGAAAGAAAAAGAAAAACTGATTAAAGAACTAGAAAACAAAAAACTCAAATAGGGCAAAAAAAACTCACAAAAATCTACTACTTTCACATGATAAGTGTTTATTTTCACTTATTTATTATTAGTAATTTTT
>JAOUZG010019159.1:4408231-4455793 GCA_026289955.1 Argiope argentata
ACACACACACACACACACACACACACACACACACACACACACACACAGGTGTGTGTGTGTAATTCAACGTAATGTGTTGTACTAACGATGAATTACGGCAAGAACAATCATGCTTCTTTCTCTTTCCCTGCTTTTCATAGTAAAAGCTTTTGAAAGTTATAAATTTCAAATTTTTCTTATTTCTAAACTTGACAGCATGCAAAGTTTGAGTTTGGCATGCAACTTAATGTAAGACAAAGTGGAAAAGAATGATCGACATTCAGTAAGCTCTTTGTTTAGATGAGTACGATGTCTCAATGAAGTCATTTCATCGAATCAAAAGCTACAGAGAAGGGGTCTAACAAAGGCCGAAATAGCAAAAGCCAATGATTTCACAAAATGTAATTTGCAGGATCTGGTACCGTTGTTCAGAGGCTGGAAATGCATACCGAATGCGTGCGTGCAACAACGTCCAATTATGACGTTAATCAACGCAAATGGATCGGAGATACTAAAATATTAATGTCAGTATTCTTTAATAACACCTTCGCTTGGGTACTGGCACCACAATTTCGACATAAACTGTTCAAACCAGCTTTCATGCTATAGATCTGTATGCTCGTCGATCAATGGTGTGTGCCACGCTAACCGTAAGGCAACGTTACGCTCTCAGGAAGTGGGCAATAGAGCATGAGAACAGGAGAAGAAAGGAATGTCACAATATTTTTTTTCTCAGACGAGTCCCGTTTTCATGTTCATCCTGATAGTAAGTGTATTTTCTTTCATCTTGAGGGAACGTGGCACTAGAAACAATCCTGCGTTCGTGCACGAAAGTGTAAGACTTGAAGGTGGGGAAGGGATGGTCTAGGCTGGCATTTTCATTGATGGACGCGCCGATCTTCACATAATTCGAAATGGGGCTCTGACCGATCTGCGATATAGATATGCCTATCGTTATTCCTTACGCTGCAGCTATCTGAGATGACTTTATGCTAATGGACAACAATTATTGACCACATCGTGCTAACTTGGTAAATGGTTTCCTTTTGGTGGAAGGAATGATACGAATGGATTGGTCAGCATGTTCTCCGAACATAAACCCAATCGAACAAACTTTGGACATTCCAGGCAGACGAATCGCTCTACGCCTACCAACCCCTCAAACGCTCCAAGAATTGGAAAGAACTCTGCTGGTGAAGTGGGACAGAAAATATCAGCCCTTAATTAATAACCTGATTGACTCGATGACATAAAGATATTCAACGTTGCTGGCTGTCTTGAGAAATCATACTCGCTACTAAATACTGATATCTTTTTTTTAAAAAAGGTATTTTTTTTGTTTTGTTTTTACATATTCACAAATTGTGTGTCTGTTTTACTTTTTGTACCCAAATGCTCAATAAAAGATAATTTTTTGCTTCATAAATATAAATTTTAACTTATATAGCTTACTACGTTTGCCGATAACGTATCAATAATCCAAATAGTTCTCCAGGTGCAATATCAACAAACAACCTCAATACCCTTTAATTATTTTGAGAAATATATTTCCAATTTTCTGCTTATTATTACGAGTGTCAGGTTTAATGAATTTCTAACCTGTCTTCCTCGTCAAATTTCCCTAATTAAATGCGTTTTAGATTAAATCTCGAAATTATGGTTGAAGCCGAATGAGAGGATGCATATTGCCTTGACGGGTGAAAGATAATATTCTTCTATGTACGAATTTAACCCATTATTATGTAAATGAAACTTAAAATTAAATTGAAAAGACTTTAGTTGTTTTCAGCCAAAGATATGAAAAAGAAATGGCAATGAAGAATACTTAAAAAAATATCTGGCTAGAATAGATAATATTTTATTTAACATCTAAAGCAAATATATTTTGCGTAAGTTAACAAAATAAAAGTATTGGATTTATTTCATTATTTTTAAGCGCCTTTTCCTTTAGTTTCGCAGAACTTAAAATGATTTTGATTGAATTTTTTATTTGCATTGGAAAAATGATGTATTTTTCCATTTTCTGTTCGTAGCTCTTAGGTGTCAAAATTATAATTTTTATGAGTATGTATATTAAATAAATATCAGTAAATATTACTTTTGTAATTCAAAGGATAATCTAAATAAATATTACTTCGGAAAGTGATGACTAAAATCCTTAAAGAATCGATTATTGACTATGAATTTATACTCATTTATAACTATATAAAGTTTCTTTTTTCTATACGTAGAATTTGTGAAATATTACAAGACAAATTTATTGATCCAAGATGTTTTTAATACTTCAATATGGTGTTTAAGTGAGTTTTTTGTTGTCTTTTTTAGAGTTAATATAAATATTTCCCAAGATTATTAAAAGGGCGGAATAGCAATGCATTTTCAGAAAGACTCAACTATTTACTTTCATTACATTTTGAAAAAAGAACAAATAATCCTTAACTATATGGCTTTAAAAAGTTTAAAATGTGTATATTAGATATTTGTGCTTAGTTGTCTATTTTTAATTATGCCTGAGTATACACAATATAGTTCACCATTTGTCTCATCAAGAAAGATTTTTTGCATTCGTCAGTAAAGAACTACTCTGTCCATAAGAGATATACAGAGAAGAGATATACAGCATAAGAAATCTCATAAATAAAAATTAAGATAAATTAAGACATAATACAAGAGAAAATCTAGCAAGCACGTATAGACCAAGCCACTTATGAATTAAATGAGCACCAATCGTCGTCTTATAGTTGATATATGATTGAGGAACACAATCTATATGCTACAACATATGTAGAAATGTTACTAAAATCCAAGAAGTCCAGATATAATACCAGATTAACTGAATGTATCGATAACTATTCAGCACTCTCTTTCACAAAATATGACAAACCATAGAATTTCGATGAAAGACACACCAAGCATTTATAAAACATAATTAGTAGTGATGAGCATCTTGTGAGAAAAATTCGTTTTTCGTTTAAAAAGTGACAGTGTTGATGACTAATGCTTCCATTTCGATTAAAATGAGGTTCTTTTGCCCAGATTACATTTAAAAGCAAAAAAAAGATTGGATTCTATCTAACGTGGAGCAAAAACGTAAAACTCCAGATGCTAATCTTGACTTAATTATAGCTGCATATAGAGTTCACGATCATATCATGGTTTTCTGTGGATGTATTCTATACATTATCATTTGTAAATCTTAAGTTCTCAACTGACTGTTCTTAAATTAGCCTGAGGAAAAAATAAACCAGACTCACTGACCAGTCTCCAATAAGCTCACGTAATACATCATAAAACTGGATGACCGGACCGCTATAACAGTAATACAGGAGAGAACTGTGGTTGAATCCTAAAGACAATCATTGACCACTGTACAACCCTTTCCGTAGGATATACGTCCTATCATCTGGAGAAGCCTAACCTCCTAGCGTAATCACCAGGGTGGTGAGATTAAATTACCAACCCAGAAACATCTCATCCTCATTTTGAAATGCCCCCAAAGAGGGGTCAGCATGATTATTTATTCCATATTGATGAATTAAAATAATTGTGGAAATATATCGAATTCAACCTACTGCATATGGTTAGGGTTGGTTTGAGTCTAAAATGTAACAAATGGACAAATTAGCAATATGACTTGCATGTTTAAACCCCTCAACGTAGGTATGTATTGAAATTAAATCTTCTTTAATAAACTTCCTCAGAATGTTAACAAAACCAAATCCATCCACTTCTTGGTAGGCTTCCATTGATACGCCTGGTAATATATGAGCGTGAACTAGTGCATATTAAATTTGGCTTATATGTTTAAACCAGATAAGCTAAATATCCATAATCATTTCTAATAGATCTCTGAGGATAATAACTATGCACGCATGCTTATCATCCAATGTAAATATAACTACATTTTATGAGACTATAATGTTGCCTTAGCCACAGTAGAATGTAAACATTTTTTTCGGGCTCCTTTTCGAACATTCTTTTAGAAAATTTATTTACATAAAAGCTTAGTGATTGCAGTTTATAAGGTTTTGCTCCCAATGAAGAGTAGGCGTTATACAGATTATACAGAAACTGACATTTTGGCGTGCATATCTTGAAGTTAAATAGTCATAAAATTTGCCACAACCATGCAGAAATCATACTGGCATATACATAAGCAAACACACTCATTTAGTTATATATGAAACAATAAATGTGATTAATCATAATAATTAATAATAATCAGTCAAATAATAAATATATTATTTTCTTTTTCAAAAGAAAGCACATGAATTATTTCATTACCATTTAACAACAATTTAAAAAATATGAAACAAGAAGAAACAATAACCCATTAATACTATTAATATTTATTTAATTTTGTTTTGCAAACTACTCATAATACGTCAACCTTTGTTTGACGATAAAATTAAATATTCCTCTAAACCATGCACAATAATTTCCATGTCATGATTTAAATTAACAATCATTTTCTAATTCATTAATAGAGACTCTGTCGTTAAACATGCAGTTTAATTCATCGTATAATTGATTTTAGGATGAAATAGCATTGTCCAAAACCCATTGTTAGCGAGTTGTATTATATTTGGACTCCTTTGTGATACAGAATTAATTGACATAACTGCATTGTTTACCTTGAAATTGCTATAAATGATATTTAATGGAAATGATTTGATAACAAGCAATATACCTAAATGATAATAAATAAAACAAAAACATATTCAGAGTGATAATATTAAAGCAACGATGGTATATGTTCCTCAGCTAAGCATACTATCCAAAGGAAAGAAATAAAACTTAGAATATTATTAATTCAAAAATATTTAGAGGAGAAAAATAGGAAAAAACAGTATCCCAGTTCTCTGAGTCGGCCATAAATTGCAAAATGTCGAAAACTTCAAATGACAGCTTTTTAAAAAATGAAAACGGGATTCCCACATTAAACAAATTTTTAATTGAGAGAGAATGATCCTTTTACCACAACAATAGTGGCTATAGGCAACTATATCACAAAAACTTTTCTTTTACTATAAATTTAAAACTAAAATAATAATTATTATTATTATTAGGTGATAACAATTTTTAATTTCATGCAATTCTTCTAATTTTAATAAATTTTTCAAAGTTATTATCACTCTGAATTTTTAACTTTTATAATTGTAAACACTTTTCATAGTTATAATGAAAATTTTGCAATAAAAAAATTATTAATGAGATTTACTATGCCAATTTTATTCATAATCTGATATTCACTTGCATGCTTTTCCAATGCTCCAAAATTGTTGAAAAAAAATTTCTTTCTACGGTCACTCATAAGCCAAATTTTAAGTTTCGTTTTTATCAACATGTTAATATTTTTTCAGCTGCCATTCCATCGGCAAATCACCTGCTGTAAAAATCGTTATACATAGAAGACAACAGTTAATTTAGTCAAATTAGACATTAGAATCGAGCGTAAAAGTGTATCATTTTATGAAATTACGAATTACAAGTCAAAAATATTAGGGTAACTTTTTTTCTTTAAATTTTAGAAGATTAGTAAAACTTATCCATCACTTTTACAACAGTAAAATAAATCGGAGAAAAAAGATAATTGTCGCCTTAAAAAAGTACTGTTTCAATTAGCTTTTTCCTAATGTATCCTAATATTTATATAATAAGCAATACCATTTCCTCTTCTTTTAAGATGAAACCTACGACAGCGATAAGAGTCTGAATGCTCTTATTTACCCTGATACGTCGTATGTTTCTAAAATAAAACTATTTTACTTATTGGCTACTTGGTTTAGAATAGGCCAAATAGACCTTGATAGCCTAGTTTATAGGGCATTGGATTCGCATGCCTTGGGTTAAGAGATAGCACCCCACCGACCGAAAATTCTCCGTGTGCGTGTGTGGTGGCTGGCTCGTGTATAATACTGTCATGGCTACAAAGTCCTCCATATCGAGAGTAATACCACTGGGTATACTGATTCAGAAGTGAACATTCTCTATTTCAGGCCTAAATTACGATTTGCGGATGAGTGAATAAAATGCATGAATAAAGTCCGCCCCATAAAAAAGATTGCTGAATATGCTGTATATGCTTGGCCAAAGAGGAGGCTACAGAAAAGCAGGAGACTTTTTCTCGGCTTAAAATCTTTGAGTTCAACAGCGGACTTGTCTACTGCAAGTGCATTAGAAGCTACACCAATTGACAGAATAAGAGCTCTTGGTTAGGTTCTTGCTTCTTACATACATATCATGAGAACCCACATAACCAAATGTATAAGGCAGTCACTAAATAGGGTGACTATTTTACTATTAGTCATAATTATATCTGAATAAAAACTTTTTTTTGTTATGTCATATAATTACTCTCTTTTTAACCCTAGAATAATTACTTTATTGGAATAAAGGGTCCTCGTGGAAAATGGAAATCTAATCAATTCACCTCTGCTTATTGTTGTTGTTCCTAATGGCACTTTTTATGGACGAACTCGCTGTGCAGTCCACGATTTTTAACTGAGGGTGAGTCTTTTGCATTAAGTAGCGCCAATTAGAGCCAAGAGTACGTCTTAGCTACTCACGAATCGCATTAGCCTGAAAAGGCTTTTTATACAAGGAAGGGGGTACAATCACAGATAGAACAGATGAAGAACAGCCATTTTCGAACCAGGACTCGTACTCAGGACTGCCCAGATCATGGAAAAGACGCGTTACCCCTGTACCAGGACTTCGGCACCACTGTTTATTAATACCTATCAGTGGTTATTAGAAGTATACTTGCTTTTTTTCTTTTTATATCAAATGATTTGTTTGTATTTATCGTACATTTACTCTCTGTTAATCGTAGAGGAACAACAGCGGATAAGTGACCCGCCTGACCAGACTGCCAGTAATTAGGATGTACGTAAGGGGGCAGGGTAATCAGTAGTAAATTGACTTCAGCTAGTCACAGCAATCCCTGCTAATACGGCCTATTGCTGTGGTAACAGGGATACTAGCTGTCATTTTAGAGTAGATTTGCTTAAACCTGAATAAAGCTATTACTGGCTTCTTTGTCGTATAATGTAGCGTATTTGTAATATAATTATTCCGTTTAATCTAGGAAGTCAGAGGGTAAAATAGAAATCTGGATTGTCTGCTATTGTCTTTTAGTTCATACGAATGAGCCATTTTTTTGGTCTTATTATAAAGTTTTTTTTTGGATGAAGAATTTGAGAGTATTGGTTGTAAATATATATAAGTGGGCATTATTTTATAGTGTTATATAAATATTCAATTTGTATTAGTAATGTCATTTATCTGCGGTTCACTCTTTCTCCCGGCACAGAGGTAGCACGTCTTCCTCCTAATCTGGGGGTCCCAGGTTCGAGTCCCAGTTGGGGCCTGGTTGTTCTTCTGTGTTCTATCTGTGAGATATGTGACTGTGCCCCCCTGTAAAAAGGGACTGTGAAAGCAAATGTATGATGAATGTGTATCTAAGCCGTACTCTTGGATCTAGTGTCGTTACTTCAAAAGCTCATTCGGCTTAAAATCGATGACGGTCATCAGCAAATTTGTCCATGGCAAGTGCCATCAGTAACAACAAAATATATTCAGAGTAATCCATCAAATATCAAGAACCCTCAGATTAAATAAAATATCGGTTTAGTAGATGATCTCTAAGACGCATATTTGAATGTCATATATATTTATGACACAAAATGCTCGTAATTATTCATTATATTATAAAATTAACATTATTATTTAATTAAAATTCTATTGAATTTGTATTTTGTCTCTCTTGATATGTACTTTCAGTGAGTGTTCTTTAAATCTTATGGAAGCGGATTTCAAAATATGTCGATTGACATAACACATTACTTTACGCCTAACACATTACTTTACATCACTTTTAACATTTGGATAATTTAGTTTTACGATTCAAGTCCTTTTTAATAAAATCAGAGTTAATGGTATGTTTAAGTTTATTTTAGTAGCAGTATGAAAGTATTTGTATTTTTTCTAACGTGATGACTAACTCCATAAATCTATGGATTTCTCATGCCTACAAGGAACTGTTCAAGCTGATGCAGCCTCTATGAGGGTAAAGGTTTTGTGCAGTTAGCATAAAATGGGAACGTTAGTGTGTATAGACTCGATCCTGATAGGTCAGTGGTACATTTAGTATCTTTTCTTATCTTTAACAAGCATTCATGTCCTGTGTGCATTCTTATGGATGTGGAAAATTCCACCTGGATAATGCGCTACTCCGTAGGTCTACAGTAGTTACCGAGTGGCTTGAGGAGCATTCTTCTGAATTTCATTCCCTCTCTTCACCTCCAGTTTCTCCTGATATGAATATTATCGACCATATCTGGAATGTTTTGCAATGTGCTGTCCTTAGATCTCCGCCACCTCTTACTTCCATGGCTTTGTGGACTATCCTGCAAGAATCATAGTGTGAACTGTCTGCAGAATATCTTTACAAGCTAGTTGAATCCATGCTATACCTTGCTATGGCCCTTTCGCGTGCTCGTGGGGCCTCTACAAGATATCAGATAGATGTCCCAGTTTTTTTAGCACTTCAGTGTATGAGTCTATTTGCAACTAAAAGGAACTGATTATTTTTATAGATTGTTGTGGCGGCGCTGCTCGTGTAAATGAGTGCGGAGCACCTTACTGCGCCGGCGCCGTACACTGGCCAATAAGAGAGCAGCTACATGAAGAAATTTAAAATGTTATCTTTTTTGAATCATTGTTTATGTTGGTAATAATTTTGTGCCTTCTCTGTGATCAACATTATTCTTCTCTGTGATCTCCTCTTAAGAAATGTTTCATTATTTTGTGTTAGTATGGTTGTGAATAAAAATACAGTTTAAAAAGTCAAGAACTCTTTTATTCCTCACCAGTACTAAAGTGGTGAACCGGAGAATTTGAACGTTAACGTAGTAGCAGCATATATTTTACGACGGAGATGTCAGAAGAAGAGAGTGCAACAGCAACCAACGTTGCTCGGATAGCGATAAAGGTACCGCCTTTTTGGAGAGCGAATCCGGAGATTTGGTTCCGACAAATGGAGAGTCAGTTTGCGCTTGCTGGAATTACAGTGGAGATAACGAAGTTTCACCATGTAATATCGGCATTACAACCTGAAGAGCTGGCGATTGTTGGAGATATTATCTTGAGCCCGCCGGTAGAAAATCCTTATACGGCACTAAGATCTCGACTTTGTGCGCAATATGCAGATTCCGAAGAGCAGCGTTTTTCGTGATATAATTTCTGGAATGCAACTTGGAGATCGAAAACCCTCTCGTCTTTTACTGGAGATGCGGAGCAAGGCCGGAAGTCGAATCAGTGACGACTTGCTTAAGTCCCTTTTTCTTCAGCGATTGCCTATTCATGTACAGCAGATACTAGCTATATCGAATGATGAGTTAGGAAGACTGGCAGAAATGGCAGATGGAATTATGGCAGCAGCAGGTAATGCATCAATACAAATATTGGAATCGGAAGATTCAGACCTTAAAGCGATGATAACGGAAATTTCTACACGTCTTTCTCGTCTCGAAACCCGTGGGCGATACAACGACAGAGGAAATGAGAAGAACTTTCGTCAGCGATCGGCTAGCAGAAACTCTAGTAACCGGGAACATTGCTGGTATCATCGGCGCTTCAAAGAGCGGGCAACAAGATGCACCAAACCATGTTCCTACCAGACGGAAAACTAGAGCGGCCGTCGCTCGAAGAAACGAGTGGCGGCAAAATGATGATCAATCGATTGTATTTATCAGATAAAACGTCGAAGATAAAATTTCTGATTGATACAGGAGCAGATGTTTTTGTGATTCCACGATCTGCAGCATCAAAGCAATGTCACCTTGCCACTCTTCAACTTTTCGCAGCAAATGGAACTGCTATTGAGACTTATGGGCAGCAACTATTAACCCTTGATCTTGGTCTAAGAAGAGTGTTTCGATGGCCTTTCATTATTGCCGCAGTCTCGCAGCCAATAATAGGATCCGATTTTCTTCAACACTATGGATTGCTGGTTGATTTCCGTCAGGGATGCTTGGTGGACTCATTGACTAAATTGCAAATTCAAGGAACAGTGCAGCAAGCGAGTAATCTCGGAATTAAAGCAATAAATGGCAACACAAAATTTCACCAACTGCTTATGGAGTTTCCTACTCTCACACAAGCGATTGCTGTTCCAAGAAAAGTGAAGCATGATGTTAAGCATTCAATACAAACAACTGGTCCCCCAGTTTTCGCAAAACCAAGACGACTGCCCCCGGACAAGTTAAAATCAGCAAAGCAGGAATTTCAATACCTAGTTGAAGCCGGAATATGCAGGCCGTCGAACAGTTGTTGGGCCTCTCCGCTACACATGGTGCCTAAAAGAAATGGTGATTGGCGTCCTTGCGGCGATTATAGGAAATTGAATGCTGCTACAGTTCCAGATTGATACCCAGTACCTCACATACAGGACTGTTTGCAAGTTTTGGAGAAGAAGAGAATATTTTCAACTCTAGATCTAGCAAAAGCGTACCACCAGATTCCAGTACAAGAAGAGGATGTGCCAAAAACAGCCCTTTGGTTTGTTTGAATTCCTCTACATGCCTTTTGGACTTTCAAATGCAGCTGCTACATTTCAAAGGTTCATTCATCAAGTTTTGAGAGGCATCGATTTCTGTGTGCCATACTTTGATGACGTTTTAGTTGCGTCGGAAGATGAAGAACAGCACTTTCAACATCTGAAACTGGTGTTCCAGCGATTCGAAGAGTTTGGTGTGGTCCTGAATGCCTCAAAGCGTGTGCTGGGAGAGAGTTCGGTGAAATTTCTTGGCCATGTCGTGTCTGAAAAAGGTATTTCTCCTCTGCCTGATAGAGTTGCTGCAATTGTGAATTTTCCAAAACCAGTTACGGTGAAGGAACTTCGTCGCTTTCTCGCTATGTATAATTTTTATCGACGTTTTATACCTCAAGCTGCAAGAATTCAGGCAGTGTTAAACGCCTACCTAAAAGGTGCCAAAAAGAACGACTGTACACCTATAGTATGGTCAGAGGAAGCCAGCAGTGCAAAAGCTGACCGAATCTACAGTTTTGTCTCACCCAGCAACAAATGCACCCATTGCTATTGTTGTCGATGCATCTGATACCGCCATTGGGGCTGCTCTTCATCAGCAACTGAAAGAAGGATGGCAGCCACTTTCCTTCTATTCAAAGACCTTGTCTCCAGCACAACGTAAATATAGTGCGTATGATAGGGAGCTTTTGGCAGCCTACATGGCTATAAAGTATTTTCGGTACATGGTGGAAGGACGCAATTTTACGTTATTTACGGACCATAAACCTCTCACTTATGCTTTTAAGCAGAAAGAGGATAAGTTTTCTCCCCGACAAATCCGGCATTTGGACTTAATTGGTCAATTCACAATGGACATTCGTTACCTGAAGGGAGCTGACAACGTGGTGGCCGATGCTTTATCTCGCATCCATATTGCAACGATCAGCACACCTGTTGCAGTGGATTTTCTAAAGATGGCCGAGGAACAGCAGAAAGATCCTGAATTACTCGACATATTGTCCGGAAGTGTTTCCACTTCGCTTAAATTGCAGCCTTTTCCAATTGGACAGCCTCCAGTGATGCTTCAGTGTGACGTCTCATCAAATGGTATTCGTCCGTTTGTACCTGAGATTTTCAGACTGGATATTTTCGGAAGCCTACATTCCCTTTCCCATCCTGGAGTAAAAGCCTCGGTTAAGTTGATAGCTGAACGATATGTGTGGCCTTCGATGAAACAAGATATTGCACTATGGACTCGCTCATGTCTGCAGTGTCAGAGATAAAAGGTGTCACGCCATACGAAGAGCAAGATTGGAGATTTTGGACCTGCCAGTTCCCGCTTTGAGCATGTACATATCGATATAGTAGGACCTCATCCTCAGTCGGAGGGTTTCCAGTATTGCCTCACATGTGTGGACCGATTTTCGAAGTGGCCTGAGGCATATCCGCTGGTGGAGATCTCGGCAGAAAACGTGGCAAAAACCTTTTACGCTGGCTGGATTTCTAGATTTGGTACCCCTATCAGATTGACAACAGATCAGGGTAAACAGTTTGAATCGTCTTTTTTTCATGCTCTGATGAAGTTTTTGGGTACCGAGAGGATTCGAACTACTGCTTACCATCCAGCAGCAAATGGCCAAGTGGAGAGATTCCACCGGCAGTTAAAGGAAGCAATTAAAGCCCATGGAAATCATCGGTGGACCACTGCGCTGCCAACGGTACTTCTGGGATTCCGGACAGCATGGAAGGAAGACCTCCAGGCATCAACGGCAGAAATGCTGTATGGAACCACCTTGCGTCTACCGGGAGAATTCTTATATCCTACTAAGAATGTCGCTGACCCCGCTACTTACGTGGGCAGACTCAAGGAGACTATGCAGCGTCTAACACCAAGAGCGTCTCGACCGCATGGGCAGCATCCAATTTTTGTAAGCAAGGATTTGGTTTCTTGCACCCATGTGTTCCTGCGAACCGATACTCTGAAAAAGGGTTTACAAGCTCCTTACGAAGGACCATTTAAAGTCATTGAACGTGGCGAAAAGGTATTCAAGATTTTAAGGCACGACAAACGGGTTGCTATTAATATTGACCGTTTAAAGCCAGCATACATCTTGAAAGAGCTCACGGATAGCATGGACAAGACAGATGCCGAAAGAGTAGCAACGCCTGGAATGGAACCATTGCATCAGGAAAGAAAACCTTTGGATCCTAGTTCGCCAACAGAGAAGTGTCATGGGAAACCCGAGAGACCAGAAGTAACTACACGTAGCGGCCGTAAAGTGAAATTTAACCCCAGGTATAGCTGAGATCTCGCTATCGCTGGTGGGGGGCTACCTGTGGCGGCGCTGCTCGTGTAAATGAGTGCGAAGCACCTTACTGCGCCGGCGCCGTACACTGGCCAATAAGAGAGCAGCTACATGAAGAAATTTAAAATGTTATCTTTTTTGAATCATTGTTTATGTTGGTAATAATTTTGTGCCTTCTCTGTGATCAACATTATTCTTCTCTGTGATCTCCTCTTAAGAAATGTTTCATTATTTTGTGTTAGTATGGTTGTGAATAAAAATACAGTTTAAAAAGTCAAGAACTCTTTTATTCCTCACCAGTACTAAAATTGTAAAGAATTAATAGAAGTAAATTGCAAAGAGATGTAACATTTCGCAGAACCTGATAAGAACATTGTAATATGAAGAATTAACGAATGTTTTTATATTCTAAAACGTTATAAATAAGTAATAATTATATTTTAATTAATTACTTTAATAATTCAGTGCGGATCACCTTTGTAGTCCCAAAAATTAATATTTCAAAAAAATTTATAATTTTTGCAATTTTTTTTTCATTTGACGACCAAATTGAGAAACCCCTATAGGCAGCTATATAATTTGCCTAGTAGAGAATTCACCGCTAAAAGATTCTTCCCATATTTTCTGAAGATACCGAATAAGAAAATGTCGTATTTCTCAGTTTGTTCGAAAATCTTCAAGTCCATTGTTAAATTGTATCCTAAATGCATTAAAGTCTACTAATTTTTTTAAAAGTATACATAAAGAATGCAAAAGTAAAAAAAAATACAGAAAATTATAGAGCAATGACTGAAGCAAAACAAAACAATGTTCAAATATATTATAATTTGAGCAATACATTTTCGTCTAATGCATATTTCACGTGGCCTAAAAGCATACATATAATTAGCGTTTCAAATGATCAAATAATTTCATTTCATCAAATCCTGTTATTAAATTTTTTGCTTCACAAATAACGATAAGCACCTATGTATAAAAATTGTTTTAAAAAAAGGTAAGGCAACAATTGAAAGCGTGAAATGCCATAACTGGGCATTGTTTTCTATAACATTTTTGTGAAATGATTTATAAATGGTATGATAAGCCAAATCTGATTTAAATAGTTTATTTTGCAAATAATAGATGGGAAATGTTTAAATGAATATTGGAATTCACAAAACATGGGATGTGGGATTGAAATCTAAACTTTTTAAAATTTATTTTAATATTTATCTATTAAATATTTGTTGAATATACATTATTATTTATCAATAATATCTTTTTAAACCAAACAGAAATTAATTTAAAAGAAAGATACCAATTTAATAATATATTTCACGAATTTCCAATAATATATTTGAGCAGTTCAATCAGAAATTGAATATTGTTATTTAATTTTAAGACAACAATAAAATTTCCAAAATGATTATTTTCAAGGGCTTTCTCAAGGTGTGAAAAGTATGCAACGCGTCATTAATCATTTCCAATGTTGATTAAACGAATTTGTTTTTAAAACCGCTTTCAGAATATCAGATTTATTTATTTTCAGCAACGATGTCTTTTTAGATCAAACAAGAACTGAACTTCAAATGAAAACATAACTAAGGCATATGCTAATAGTTTTCTTCCATAAAAATAATATGTACAGTCTACTTCCTAACACCCCATGTCTCGGTTTTCAAGATTGAATTATAGCTTTTGGTTTATTTTATATGAAACCATCAATTATTTGTTAAGAGTTTACTAAAACCTAGGCAATTTATTAGCAATTATTAGAAAACGAAAAAGTTGTGAACGCTGGCTTAATAACACAATTTTGATTTTATCAAGATAATATAAACATTTTACAGAAATACTTTTTACGTATTTCATTACCTTATTTGGAATAATAAAAAGGTTATAATATATCCTCATATTTCTTTCTGTATGGGACATCAAGTATTGATGAAGTCAAAATTACAATCACTGCAATAGATGATGCTGTGACAACAGAAAATGGTAACATAAACGATATGTGTTTAGAACTTGCGGTTCGTTGTACCATGCTTAAGGAAGAATGTTCCAAACGTATTTATGAATTTTATTGTTCACATTTTTTCGCTGAATAGTTAAAGCTCTAATTTAATATCCATATTATTTCACTGAATAATTAAAGTACTAATTTAATATCCACATTATTTCTCTAAATACTTAAGTACTAATTTAATATCTACATTATTTCACTGAATAATTAAAGCTCGAATTTAATATCCATATTATTTCATCGAATAATTAAAGTACTAATTTAATATCCAAATTATTTCACTGAATAATTAAAGTACTAATTTATATCCACATTATTTCATTAATTAAGTAAAGTACTATATGCTTTAAAATAGAATATGTATTAAACTCCTAAATCAAATAATTGAATTTCAAGTTTCAGTTGAAGTTGTTAGTTGTGCATGTTGTCTTCTGATATAAGCTGTACCTTAAATCCAACCGTTGTTATATTTCTTAACACAAACTAAATTTTTATGGTTCTATAATATTTTTTATATTTTAATGCTAATGTGTGAAAAGGATGCTCTCTTCCTTTGCCTTAAACGGTATCTGATAGGCATAATATTTTAAAATTACGTGAAAGAGATGAATTATCTTCCCAAATCTTTGCACATATTTCTTTCTCTTATAATTTCCTTTTTCTTATTTCTTCAATGAATGCAAAATTTTTTAGAATACAAGAAAATTCTATAACTCCAATGCGAGATGTAATCTCATATAAGATCAGAAAATTTAGGGTTCTATTTGAAATTTTCTTTCCATACACATGTGCTGGAAATCAGAAAAAACATCCAAATTACTTACAGATTCTTCTTATCAGTTTTTTTAAAGAAATTTTACTCTGGTAGTTTAATTTCTGTTTGTTATAGATTTCATCAGATTGATCATACACTTTTGCAAATTGATTTAAATCTTTTTTTAGTGAAGCATTAAAGTAAGCACCAAACAAGGAAAATTATTTTTCAAATATCTTTTTTGATGCGGAATACTTTTCTCAGAATGTAATGTAAAAATAAATATATTTTAGTAACAAGAATTGAAGAAAAAGGAAGAAATAATTAGTAATAAACAAATATAAATTATAAAATTTATTGTCGATTTTTTTGGGTGTGCATTCGAAATAACTTTGTCAACAGTTGTTTACCTATCAATGTTCAAAAATTGGGAAAAGAGGTGAATAAAAAATTGCTTCAACCCCGGTATTATTTATACGATCTTAAAAGTGTGAAAAACTTGAGTTTAGAAAAAACAAATAGTTTCAAATAATACAACTTTTATAGAAAACAAATACAACGCTTCTAATATCGCATCATTTACTATCCATCAGGGGAAAAATGTGATTAAGTTTGAATGAATTAATTTATTAATAAGTGTAATAACTTTAAAAAGCTAAACAACATACATTTAGATACATATAATTCAAAATATTAAGACTTTTCTTTCGTTTCTGAATTTGCATTTTTAAAAGAAAGTGTAACATGATTACTAAAATTTTTGATTGAAACTTTGTGTCTCTAAATTTAAAAATCTTGGTGTCTTCACCACCTTTTGGAAAGAAAAAAAAATTATGTATGCTCACATGTGTCTAAACTACATTTGTCAACCCCCGGTTAACAATATTATTGCTTTTTAAATCAATAAATCAATACAAAAGCTGACTTTTAAAGGAATCTCGCTTGCTGTAATTTTTTTGCTTAATAATGAAATATTGAAATAATTAATAAGGAAACTTTGAATTAATTCAATATTAATTCCCACAAAGAGGTTATTTAAGTTTGAATATAGCTGTAATTGAATATTTTTCAGTTTCAAATCTGAAATCAGGTGATTTGGGAAAATTTTATCTATCTCAAATTTTATAAATAATATTACAACAGAAAGTAGAATGTCGAATAAAGATAATAGCTATGTACTGTAGAAAACCATGATATTTATATATTTTTAAAAATTATAAGTGAAGTTCTTGTTTTCAAAACTCTCTCTCAAAATCCTACAATAAAAATGTTGGGGATAATTTCTGGAATAGTTGGATAGCTGTCATGGTTGGTCGTACCGTTTTTGAGCAACTGTCTAGAGGTATCAAAATGTTGAAGTGTCTAGAGGTATCAAATGGCTGTCCAACTATTTAAGAAAAGAAGTAAACTGCTGTCTGTTAGTCGGGTTATCAGCCTTCACGGTAGAAAGGAATTTAAAATTCGGAATGGTTCTATCGTCATTTATTTATTCATTTGTTTGGTTGGCTTGAATTCAATTTGCTGTTATCATCTGTTATGGTTCTGTTCATAGAGTCTTTGGCATAAGAACGGAATAATTTTATTTATCCAAGTATAATAAGGGGCTCAAATTCCATTATCAATTAGATCTCCAGAATATTAAAATTTCAATGATTTATATAAAGTTTGGTATTAGATACAGAACACAACATATATTTTTTCAAAGTGAGTTGGAAAATGAAAAATTTATCTTCACATTTGCATTAATGATTTAAGATTTGTAGGGGTTCTTCAGCAGTAAAAATCCAAGTATCCAATTTTTCTTTCAATTAAAAAAAATCTCAATGCCTCCCCCCATCCCTTAAATTAAAAGGGTAGGGTGGGGGAAAACAATATAGCGATTCGCCATCGGACTGTGGCTCACTATTTTAAGGTTCGTAGTAGCTCTGAAGTAGCAGCAGCATTGCTTCATAATATGATTAAACCAAAATGACTGAAATAATAACATTTTTGTTTTAGGTAAATGGTTTATGAGAGGTCATCTTATACCTAAAACAATTGCTAATGGCTTTGAGCTTTGTAAGTACCGGATAATTCACATTGCAATCTAGGTGGAATTGCAAACCAAATTAAATGCAATTATTGTAAAAAATTGACGTTACAAATCATGGACGATAAATGCAAGCAATAGCTGCAGTTCATATGCAGTCTCATAACATCACATTATTTAAAAGAAAAGTTTCGAAACAAGAAAAGTTGAAGTAGGTATTACTTTTTTAAAATAAGCACATTTATTCTGCGGCAGCGTCTCTTCTCTATACGTCGGTAGAACCCTAGGCAATGCGAGTTCTTCATTTAATATATTTTTCAATTATTTCATTTCATCACTTTTTGCACTTAATAAACATTTTAATCAGTCATTTCATTTTATTTATCATTTATTAATTTATTTTATTTTAAATTAATATAAAAAATCCTTTGTCTTTATAAGTTTATGAAAGTATATATATTTTATTTATTCAATTAATATGACTAATTGAATATTTAGTATTAGTTCACATATTATGTTAAAAGATGTTTGGTTTTTATAAACACTATAATAACTAACTAAATAATAACACGAATAGGATCCTATAGCCTGTTCATAATAGATAAAATATTAATATATTATTAATATTTTAATATTAATAAAATTTGCATTTATTTATCATGCCAAAACATGATATTGTTTTGAGAATGAGGTTTTTCTGACCTCATTCCCTAAACAATAAATCAGCACGAAAAAAAAAAAAGATTTTAATCCGTAGGTGCAAAATAAATATGTTAATATAAACGAGCTAATATAAACAAAATAAATATAAACGAGCATCTAAAAAAAACAGCTTTTTATAACGCATTGCAATTGCATTTACAAAAACTCTGATTTTTTAAAAAAATAAGTTAATGACTACAGTAAATAAAACAGAGAAAAATGTCATTTTGTGCACGTGATGATATGAAAGGAAATAAATAGGAAATGTGATATATTTTTTAAACAGTAAATGCAAGACAAAGTTCTTTGGATCGTTTGCAATACTGAAGTAATTAATTCAATGAAACAATGAAAATAAATAAAAAAATATAATTTAATTTGCTCGAGCACGTGGTGCTTGGCCGCTCAAGAAATGATGTGTTTGACATAATCCCCTTACATTTATTTACCCCTTTGGCATTTTAAACTTTAATTACAAATTTATTTGTTTG
Organism: Argiope argentata; assembly: GCA_026289955.1. NCBI lineage: Eukaryota > Metazoa > Arthropoda > Arachnida > Araneae > Araneidae > Argiope > Argiope argentata. The sequence goes on from JAOUZG010019159.1 coordinate 4,427,029, forward strand.
CTAGTAATGGTATTATTGAATCGATGCGAAAGATTTTAACAATTCCAGATTACTGTCAATTTTGCCTACTAATTTTTCTCTTCAAAAATAGAATAACGCATTTAGATATTATCAAGCAAAATTCTATCGCCATGTAGCTTGTAATTTCTACATAGGACGGACTTCTTGTTTTATTTCAATAAACATACATTTTGCTTTTTTCTAAATGAATGGTAAAATTCAAACTAAAAATATATCTAAATATGGAAAATTTATTTGGTTTCTTCATTCAAGTATAATGATTAAAATTAAAAACGTATTTGAAAAAAAATAATTTTCTAACTTAATGATTTTAACCCAATTTGGAAATTTGGGACAAAGAGTGCAAGAAAATGGTTAATCTATTTAAGCTTGGAATTTGTAAATTGTTTTTATCACATACACGTAATCAGACCAAAAAAAAAAAACATCAACACAAAAGCAGTTTCGATGAATTTTGTCCCGAATCAAACGAGGTGTGAAACGCAGAAATCCATTAAACAGTCTAAATTGAAGAAAAAAAAGTAAACATTATTTGTATGACTCAAGTTAATTAACTTGGATTATTTATAGACCGAAAATTTCTTGAAAAAGAAGGAAGAATAAAATAAAATATCAGGCTTGGTAAAGACGTCTTGGTTATCTTAAAAACAAAACCACAAAACGTTAAAATTTAACTTCCTGTTTAGGCGCCAGTACTACCCTTGACAATGCAGAATCGATTGGCGACGACTTGAAGAAATATAGCCTCAGAGGATGCCAAGGCCAGATTTGAATTCTAATCAGGCATGGGTGTTTGTTCTTGGAGGGTCTTGGCGGTCTTTCGGGTTCTTAAAATTCGTCGCAACCGGAAAGAGATATGTTGATTTTAAGGCGAATGTGCCCACGAATTCTCACAATAGAAATAAAGAACCGATTTATTAAGTTATGTAAGCGGCAAGACATGTGATAACAAAGTCGAACATGCTTAGAATTTAAGAAAACTTTAAGGAAAACGGAATCTAAATCCCATAAACAAACAAAAGATGAAGATTATTTTCAAGCATTCGATATACAAATATTGATTTATGATTATGTTAATAACTTAATTGATATTATCTTCTACACAGTATGGTTGATTTAAACATTCTTAATTTAAAAAGAATGCAAAGAGAAAGAATTTACTCTAAACAAAAAACATTTTAAGGTATGTGACTACTCTTGGAATGAATGTTTTGAGAAATGTTTGAAAATAGCTTTATTTTTAAATATTTGGATGAAACAGGCTAAAGAAATATCTATAAAACCAAAGTATACAATTAAAGGGAAAAGTTTTTCCCCTTATTAAAAAATAAGCTTTGTTTGGCTAAAAAGATATATGATCCAAAAGATATTTGGCGAAAAAGATATATGATCCAATAGATATTTGGCGAAAAAGATATATAATCCAAAAGATATTTGGCGAAAAAGATATATGATCCTTAATAGAAGTATATGCATTAAATGCATTTGATTAAAATTGTGAAGATAGCTTAAGAAATATATTTAATTCTTGAACTAAAATTTAAGCTGTATTTATATTCATTCATTAAATATTGGAGTTCGATGGATCAATAATGTTTAAGTTTTTTTTTAAAATTCTCATTGTTATGCGTTAAAATAGCTATACAATGTTCACAAATGATAATTTTTTATTCTCTAGATGAGACTATTTATTTTCTTGCATAGAAACTTCAGAACATATTGAAAATGATTATACTAAATTAGAAAAAAAATATGCATTAGATTTGTATTTACTAGGTTTTTCGTAAGAAAATATATCAAATATTAGGATTTGAGAAAAAGATATACAGATATAAAATAGTGAAAGCCATTGTAACTCCCTAAAAAGTAGATTTGGGAACAAAATTCTAATGGTTTTATAAAGAAACCTGTTCAAATATTAAGAATATAAAATAAGAATATTTGCACTTATACGAAAAAAATTTTTTTAGCGTAATTACCAACCTAGAATTATATCAGCTTATTTACTAAATAAATGAAACGAGCTTTATTCAAAAGTTGCATGTTTAAAAGAATATATGTTTAAAAATATAACTCTTCTTGGTTAAAGAGCGATTTCAGAAAACTTAATTATATATTTATATAAGCAGCTAGAGTACTTATTTTTTACAAATAAATAAGCTTATTGCTTCCTTGAATATCTATACTGCAATAAAAAGATTACAGCATTAATATTATAACAATATTACGGCTTTCTATTACATTATAAATATATTTTTCAATAAAACTTCATTTATTTACAAAAAAAACCCTCATATAATGATGCAAAGATTTATGTTTTTATATCTCAGTTTAAACCGGTAAAAAATTGGAGCATTTCTGTTGGGAAAATTCTCATCTCGGTAGAAAAATAGAAATTATATATGCAAAAAAGATATTAATCAAAAATATTTAAATAAAAGATTTATTTGTCACAGAAAGATTTATTAAAATAAAAGATTTATTTAAAATGAAAATGATATTTCTAACTAGAAGACAATTTAAAATGCTCCGACTGCAAAAAATTTAAATGCATTACAGACGGAAGCTCAAGGCTATTAAAAATTTGCCCTTTGTGACTTCTCCTGGTCACACGAGCAGCATGCATGTTATTTCACCCCAGATTCTTAACCACTATTTTTTTAACTGTTTTTTTTAACAAGGCCTGCATTTTTGTTGCAAATATTCTCGAATTACCTCTTGAGTTTTAGTTTCATTGGTATATATAGTGTCTGAAAATCTTTTTTGTTTAATATTTATGCAATAATTATATTTCACGCGACAAACTTGTGTTCAAAATTTTTTATTCAGTCGTTGTCAGTGAGAACGCTGTAGGCGTTAACCCATGTAACAAAAGTAATTTTTAAAAAAAATAAACTTGTATTTTTATTTAATAAAGTTAAAGAATCTTATAAAAAATTAACTTAAAAATTGCTACTGTCCTTATACTTTTCTGGGACGCTCCGTTAGAGAATTAGAACCAAGATGTAATTCAGAATAAATAAATAAATAAATTTACTCTTTTTTTTCTTGCATATAAAATGTTTCTTTATTCTCTCTTTTGTTTCATTTATTAATCAAAATATAGCTTGTGAATTGCTGAATATTAGACACTTCTCTTTTCCAAACACGTGAACGCAATTTTTAAATGAAGTTCGTAATCTAAGTTTAACCCAAAATTTAAATTAGCTCATAAATTTATTTCACAGCTTTGATAATTCATCAAAAGAAATTGCATTGTAAAATCTCGTTTATTTAACTTTAATACTTTTAACCGGTTTAGAATGAAAAGATGAACATTCCCTTTCCGCAAAATGTAAAGTTTGCAGAACTTATTCTTTTGCAATTGCAAGATGCTGCTCAAGTGAAATGGAAGAAAATGATAATTGGATAATTTTTAGAAACAGTTTAAGTTGGTTAAGAAAAAAACCTTCAGTTTATTGCAATAAAATTTAAAAGATATTTATAGTTTTTTAAATAAAATTATGGCACTTTTACTCATTTTCTTTAATTTTTTTCTCACTTCATAAGTGTTAATCTTGGAGCTGTAGAGCTCAACACTACACTTGCATCACAACATCCCAGAAAAGAGTGCACACTGGAATCGATGCTTTCCTCATGACGTCATAGTGCGGGAGAAGTGACGTCACCAAGGGAAGCGAAGTTGGCCGAACGAACGAGGCACGACAGAAGAACCGCCGAATCGAAGTCGGCATGAGTTGAAGTCCTTCGGCGGCCCGTAACACCGCCATGTGATGTGGAAAAAAAAAAACGTGATTACTAAAACTCCATCAACAATCTCACTGACGGGACCCTGATGCCGAAAAGAACCACCACACCACCAGCTAGAAGGAAGAATGATCATGCGGGTAAGAATTAAATTGTTCCATTCTATTTAAATCGTTTGGGACGCTACTCATAAGTTCATAAACAAATATGGTCGTCGAACAAGGTGTGCAGACGATTTTTTTTTCACCTGCGCCCAGCACTTCCAGAGGTCACTTCGCCCTGAGCTTTTCGGAGAGGGGGGAAGACCGAAGGGAAGCCCCTTCTTGAGTTCCCGCGCACCCTTCCACTGTTGCGATGCGCACAGTTGCAAAAGTCCGCTGGAAGTTTTAAAAACTTGAGGGGGAGAGTTGCACTGCTGATACTTTGTTGCAGCTGCATTGGGGATGTTGACATTGTATCTGATTTCGGGATGTTTGTTTTGGGTTGACGGTAGAGATTGATCTGTATAGTTGTTTCCAAAAGGGATACTTGGAAACTTTAAAAACTTTCTCTCTTTTTTTATATATATGAATTATGAATTTTATATAATATATTTTTTAAACGCATCCTTAAAAAAAAGTTATTTTTCTTTTTCATGCATGTATATACATAAGCGATGTTACTATTACTGCTTTGATCATTAACTGTTACTCCATGTAATAAAGAAGATACTGTTCAAATAAGAATAAATTTATATGAAAATTCTTCGAAAATCCAAGCGAAATAGATAATTCAGGCTTCTTTTCCTTAATTTATTTTATAATCATAACTTTTTGAAATTTATTCTATTGGTGATTTATTAGAACCATAGCGTCAGTTCTTTAAGAAGCACAGAAGTACTAAGTCTTCTATACATGCATGTTTTTTTTTTCATTTCATTAAACAAATACATGTCTATTTAATTTACAAGAAAGAAATAAAAAGTTTACCGTGTTTTTAAAAAAATGGTATTAAATTTTGTATGCTGATAAAAAAAACGATATTTATGAAATGTTTTTTTAAAAAAATAAAAATGAAATATTGGAATCTGTCAAAGTTACTTTTTATTTAAGAAAGATGTTTCTCTGTGAGTTCTCAAAGGATAGATTATTTCTATACTTATTATTGATTTAAAAAGAAACCACATGATTTCTGAAATCATAAAGATATATTGTTACTTAAGATACTTATACATGCTGATCTTGGATATTTAATAAATCTGATTCAAAAGAAAGATAAAAATAGATTATTTATTAAAACAGAAATTACTTATTTATCAAACTTTAATTTCTATATAATGAGTGTGCATTGTAACGTGTTCTAATTATCTTTATTTAAGATGAAAGCGTCTAAACTTTATCAATTACATGGATTTCTGGAGTCCCAAAATTTAGATACTTTATATTTCCTCTTGTATTAATTCCGTGTTTTGCTTTTACTTTTCTGAATAATGTTTAGATAATAAATTCCTGAATAGGAATAATGTATTTCTGATGAAGAATGATGAATAATAATGTTGAGATAGAGTAAAAATGATTTAAATTATTACCAGGTCTTGTAACATTTGTTGTTGATTTTTGTTTCTGTTCATATTTTCATTACATTTTTACCTCTATGTATAACAAAAGAAATATTTTTTGAGGTGAAAAAAAAACTTTTTTTTTTCAATCTCACTTTACTTTAAATTATTCGCATTTCCAAAAATATTATAAATCCTCTCGTATTTTGATGCTACTTTAGATTGCCGAGTCAATTTAATACCCATTTTTAACACAAGATAATTCTCGCAAAATGTTTCAGATAAAAGTCGCGAGATGTTTTTACGCATTGCATTTTCATCTCATTAAAAATTCAGTCAAGTAGATGCAGCGAGTGATCTGCTTTGAATACAATAAGTCTCTTCTGTTTACCGCCGAGAGTCGAAAGGTAGTAATTGAATATTTTTGTTACGTGTCGCCCATAAATTTAACACCAGAAAGTCGTTTTATAAACAGATTTAGTGTCTTTCTACTTTGGATTTTATTTTTTTAACTGAAAAATTTGTCGAGCTTTTAGAGGATCAATTTTTGACATTATTATTTTTATTTTCATTTGACATTTGAAACGTTTATTGAATTTGCAATTTTTTAAAATAAATTTCTAAGGTGTTTATCTGCATGTACAATTTATATGTTTTTTGTTACAATTACTTATACTGTTTTTTACAACCTATACTTTAAAAAAAAGAAGAAAAAATACTTTTGCAAAATGAAATCGTTTGATAGCCATAAAATACAAAATAATATTATAAATTGTTTATCTACATGCATAATCAGCATTTTTTTACTATAGATTCTAAAGTTATTTACTTTTTTATACTTGATACTTTTATTGAAAAAAGGAATGGAATTAAAAAAAACAGAATAAATTATTTTATTATTCATGCACAAAACCCATATTTGTATTTTAATTTCCAAAAAAAATATCTATTATACTTATATTTCAGTAACTTTTACACAAAGAAAATAAGAATAACACTCTGATGTATTCTTTCCATTCGGCGTAATCTGACTTCTTAATATTAACAAGTTTGTTTAATGATTTCTATTTTTTTTATTCCGACTTTCTTTAGGGTACTTTTAATGATCTCTATGAATTTTTACACTTACTTACAACAAAAGAAATCAAAAGAATATTCAGAAAAAATCCCAATGAGATAATTAAAAATTTTATTTTTTGGAAACTATATTTGATTTTTGATGGCAACTTAATTTCAATACTTCTTTCGCAGCCATTTTGGGCTTCAAAGATATTTTTTTACTAAACAAATGAAGTTCATAAAGGATTTTCTACATTTTATACGAAACGGAATTCCTACAGGATTTTCTACACTTTATACGAAACGAAATTCCTACAAGATTTACAACATTTTATAACGATATCAAGAAAAATTAAGTTCTTTTGCCTAAAACAAGATGAATAAATGAAATAAGAAGTACAATACGAATTTCAAATCATCATGTGTAAGCATGAATTTTTCGTAAATATTTGCATACATCCACACGTAACATTCAGGGTTGGTAATTTCAGACATCTACCAAAAATTTAAAGTGCCAGCAATCAATATACAGGTACATCCGAAAAGACTTGAAATATTTATAATGTGGTTAATTTCTCTAAATCTAGAATTTCTCAATTTGATAAATATTTTAGAAATCTTTTTCGAATCTCTAAGCATATTGTCATCATGAGCAGTTTTTAAACTATTTTCTTTTAATGTTTGCTATCGTTAAATATCTTTTACGAAGCAGGAAATCATAGAGATCATTTCGAACAGCAAGGGGTATATGTTATATTTACTATATAACATGAAAAAAAGCCTATCAAAAATCGAAATAATTTCATACGATGAGTAATTTTCAAAGATCTGGTTTTAGAGATTTATGCTTTTGCGGCGAAATACTAATCACTTATCTGCGTCATTTAAAAAAAATGAAAACAATATAACACTATAGTATATTATCAGCAAATGAAAACATTCCTTAATTAAAAAAGAATTATTTCCACAATGTTTTGAACATTTCAAGCATTAATTTACTTCTATTTTTAACTCAGTTTAAAATAATTGTAAAATTATGTTAAAAGATTTTCAAATTTAAATTCAAAAAATTCCCTTCATGTTTTGAAAAAAAAATATTTGGATAATAAAAAATAGACGAATGCGCCATTCAATTTCGTTCCATTTTAATCATTAAAGATCCAATTTAAAATCGTGATATCGAAGTTGCTATCGCGGTTTTTTTGTTGTTGCTCATCTAAAACCAAATAAAGCAACATAAAATGATCTAATAAATAACATCAAATAAATTTCATCCTTAAAGCTTTTTATAATTTTAAAAATATTAATTGATATCTTCAATAATTGAAAACAATATGGCATATTATATTAGCAACAGTTAAAAACATTCCTCAATTAAAAACCAATTATTTTTGTAATTTTCAAACAATTACAGGCATTTATTTATTGCCTCAAACTATAATGCAATCGGTTACATTTAGTATCTTTCTCTGCATTTTACTTCTTAGAAACTTCTTATTCTCAATCAACTGAATCCATCATCTCCGGTTGTTGAACTTTGGCAACATCATTTAAAAACTCACAACACTGACAAGAATAATTATGGCATAAATACAGCAGCTTCGGCCCGGCAGACAATGCGAGTAATTGGCGACATGTTAAGAGTTAAACTTCTGAAAGGTAATAACGCCGGTTTACGTTGGCATACGTATAGCGTGCCAAAGAGATTCGGGATCATAAAAAAAGAACCGAGTGCGTTTAACCTCGCTGCCTTAAGAATTATCCCTACTTGAGGAGTTAGTTAACTTGAGGAGAGGAAAACAGGTTATTATCTCCCCCCTTTTTTTTGTTTTTTGTCGCTCAGGGTGCTTAATGATGCTCTTTTGTTGCTTAAGTTTAGTTATTTAAAAATATAAATAATTTTAAAATTTCGATAATGGCAAACTTTATTTGTGAAAAAGTTAATAATAATTTTATTATGCTGAAATTAATCTGAAACTTTGCAAATACAATAACAAAGTTTAGAAACAAAAGAAGACCAATAGCTAAGATTCTGGGAAAATGTTTGGTACTGATTTTAAATACACACTCTAAATTATTGAAGGGGTACTAAAAAATATTATTTTTATTTTCATATAAATCATAATTTTATATAATTCATGGACAAAAATTAGCCCCCTGATTATGCATTTTTTTAAAAAAAACTATTATTTAAATGTTTTGTTTGTTGTTAATGCGTAAGCTCAAATATTTTTCAACCAAAGTTGAAAGATACTATATTTTGCACGATAATAATATGTTTTAATAAATCGTACACATAAAAACTTTAAACTGTGAAAAACGCCGGATGCAATGGTAACTGGACTGATTGCAAACCCTAGGCAAACGTGGGATAAGCAAATGTAGAATTAAAAGTTATTAATTTTATACAAATCATAGTTTTATATAATTCATTGGTAGGTATAGAGTTTGTGATGTTTGTTGTGAATATATCGTAGATTCTGCAATATAAATGAATGTTTAAAAAAAATATTAGGCTTTCAAAACGGATTCTTCGCGTCTCTTAAAAAAATTATTATTATCCAAATCCGCTCACGAGAAAGAATTCATCCTTCTTTTTAAAAAAACCGAGACTTTTTGTCTGCTTTCATGAATTAAAACTATTTATATGTATCCTTTTTTCACGATTAATTTCTTTAATTTTCATAGATATATTATTATTATAACAATATATGGGAGGTAGGGATTTGACACATTGACATAATTGGTCCAAAATTTAATAAAATTATGCTGTTACAGTATAAATAGCATATGTAAAATTGACTTTTTATGAATTTAATTTATTATATTCATATGCATAAGGATCTTATAATTTTTATCTGATATAATGCATATAAATTGCATGCTAATTATTGCGATACGGATAATGATAAAAAAAAGTTTTCAAAACGCTCTATAGGACAGACTTTGTCAGGTATAGAGTTACTGAATTTGGATAAGTTATCTTTTAGGTAATAATTGCTCATAAAGAAAGGTCTTTTTATACATTGAAGTTATTCCTTGACAGCAGGACAATTTACATTATTATATAAAATTATTTTCACTCCACTTATAAATTCAAGAATTAATTTTTCATTGATTTCATTTTATAAAATTTATTTCCATGTATTTTTTTTCTAATTTTTATATATTTAAAATTATTTTAAGTACATTTTCCTTTTTATTGCTTTAGTTATGAGATTTATAATCACATGTTAGCGATTTTATGTGAAGGTTATTGTTGAGATATAATTTAAAAATAACTTTTTTAAAAATAAACGATTAGATATATTAATCAATCATAAAAACGATCGTGTTACGATGTTTTGAAAGAAGAAATTCTGACCCTTTTAATTTAAAAAATGAGTTTTATGTTGAATATATTAGCAAATAAATTTTACGCTTATTATGTTTCATCCATAGCTCAAGGATATTCCATCTTTTCAGCTGCCTATCACATTCATTTAGTTTGTTTTGACTTAGTTTATTTTTATTTTCATTTAGTTTATTTTTACTTTTTATATCCCTTCCCCCCCCCCTTTCTCGCAATTGTATATAAAGAGAAAGTATAATGATAGTCGGAAAAATTCGAATTTCAAGTTTCAATGAATAGTCGCTTTTTAAACTATCCAAAATTCTAAAAACACATTTTTGGAATTATGTTTTTATCTATCAGTCTCTTCACAGAACAACTCAAAACATTTTTAAATAAGAGGATATATAATATTTACTTCAATTTCGTGGACTAGCAAATATTTTTGAACGGATTTCATTTACAAAAAAATGTGTGTAATCAAATGTCCGTGGACAAAAATATGATAGCTACAAATATGTAAAATTCGTGATTAATAAAATTTGGTATACATATTTAGCATCTAAGATTTTGATCCTATGAAATTTGAAACTGAATATATCAAACGGTTTAATGGCTGTCCATCTGTACTTTCGCATGCATGTAAATATGACACCTCAAAAATACAATGATTTGAATAATGGAATTTAGTATGCTACCACGTAACTACGATTGTTTCTTGTATCAAATATTAGTTTTAATTTGTAGGAATAAGGTCTTCAAAATAAATATTCTGTTTATAGCCAATTGAACTATAATTTGGTACCAGCTGTTAATCGCCAAAGATTTCTGGCTAAACGGGTTTTTCGTCTATCATTCGCTAAAGGTAGGCGATTAATGCATATATATCGTCTTTCTTTTGCTAGGTATTAAATCATACAACACTCCCACACGGGGCTAAGAAAATAAAAATCTGAGTAATTCTAGCATTCACGCTCTTCTCCAAGGCCAGCAGTTTTATGTGGGGGGATGTAGATACCATTTTCATCCGATAACATGCGAGAAAGTTCGGGAAGACTAGACTCACAGATTTTTAAATGTTATTGACATATCAGAACATGATGTTGTTTTGCAAATGAAGTTTGTGGTGTCCACAAAGATCCGTTGGCGAAAAATAAAAATTTTATTATCTGCACGTGCATCTCAAAAAATCTGCTTTTAATAACGCGTTGCCATTTGCATTTACAAAAGCTCTGACTTTTTTTTAAAAAAAGTTAATGAATACAGCAAACATAACCTGAAAAAAGAGAGCATGATTATATGAAATGAAATAAATAGGAAATGCGATATTTTTTAAAACAATCAATGCAAGACAAAAAAAATTGGATCGTTTGCAATACTAAAGTGACTCACTCAATGAAATAATTAAAATAAATAAAAATATAATTTAACTTGCACAAGCACGTGGTGATACATGATACGTGGTTCTGACATGATATGGTTAAATATGCATAACAGATTTCCTTTTAATCATTTTAAGTTTGGAGTTTTTCTTTGAAATTTATCGAAATTTTATGATAAAATTTGTAACGACTGATTACATATTCCATACGACAAAAAGTAATAGAATACATTTTCAATATTATCGGAATATAACTAATTTAAGAATATTTTTTTTAATATATGTATTTTTGTCTCTAAGTTTGGTATTACATTAAAAGGTTTTTCACATTTTTCAATTTAAAATTAAAGTTAGTTTCAGAAAATAAGATATGATTTAAATTTAAAAATTCATATTTAACATACATACAATAAATATGAAAATTCAATTTATATAAAATCCAGTCATGTCAATGAAGGCTTTGACGTATTTAAATCTGCTGGAGAATATTTTTATTAAATAACCTTATGTCCATAAATGATATTTTCTAAAATATTCCATGCTCAACAAATGCCAGAAAAAAGAATTAAATAACAGAATTCAAATACCCTTGCTAACAAAACATCGTCTGCCATTACCCGTAATATCGTCTGCCTTTTTTTTTATTTAATTTAATGAGATATGTTTTTAAATTTTTGAAAACTCTGCAGGAAAGAACATAAAAAAACAATATCCATTGAAGTGAAGAAAAATTTAATAAAATCCTTTATCGTTTGAAAGGATATTGAACATTGCTTTACATTTGGAGCTTTACAGGATGCGAAATGTTGAATAAAAAAATGACGGGGAAAAAAGCAGCTAAAATAACTAGATGCGAAAAAAACAATGTTATTGAGATGCTGCCAACATAAACTGAGTGGAATGAAGTTTTTCCGGGTATGTAAAATTATTGCAGCCGTATGGCATCACTCTAGAATTTTTTTCTCTCTTTGCTTTGCTACTCTTCTTTATGTACCGAATAAGAATGGTGTTATTTTTTTTCCTATTAGCATTTTTTTCATGACATCCTGATGTTCTTCGCTGACAGATTAAATGCCATCACTCCTTTTAAAAATCGTTTTCATGTCGAGAAGGAAATTGTTTTTTTTTCCTTTTATCGAATAAAAAATAAAAAGTTCAGCAACTAGATAGCATAGATATAAAAAAGGATTTAAAAAATCATAACAGATACTTCTGTTTACAAATTTGATATTATCCGTTTTCATTTTTAATTATGAGGTAAATATTGCTCTCATCATTTCTTTAAAGCCGTTTTAAATTTTATAGATTTAATCATTTTGAATTTTTCTATCAATATTTGTTTATTATAGAAAATATTATTCATTTACTTTTTAGATTCTAGAAATTTTACCGTGCTCTGAAAATAATGTTTCTAGTAGAGAAATAATAGGTGTAAAGGAAACAATTAAGAGTATATAATTTTCATTAATAAGTCAATACTGATATTTAAAATTAGCATCCCTTCAAAAATTCTGTTGGTTTATAAATAAATAAATTTTTAAACAATTATAAATAAAACTCTAAATTTAATGAAATTTAATTTACAATATTAAAGAAATGAGATGAGCTATATTTCATAAAAACTGTAATGAAGAAATTAAAATTTTTTAAAGAAAAAAATATATATAACAATAATATGAAAATTATATCGTTTTTTTAATGTTTATACGATCTAATATTTTCAACATTTAAATGTATAATTTTCCTTAATGGTTTTTATTATGAAATGTTAAAATTTTTAAATCTTTTATTGCTTGTTAATTGATGATGTATGTTGAGTATTGTGATCTAATGCATTTTATTTTAAACAGAAAAAGATTCTGCATATAGATTTTAGTTGATAATAATTTTTTTATTAAATAAATAGAGAGGTCTTAATTAATTTAATACAATTTTGATTAAATAAAAAAGATTTCAATGCCTGCTAGAACAAATACAAAATATATTTAAAATGTAACATTTTATCATAAGTAAGTTAAAAATAAATTATTAAATATTTTAGAAAATGTATTCACAATTTCCTTTATCGCATGAGTTTTATTAAAGATATTTAACTAGTATATTTTTATTTATTTCAGAGTTTAATAAAAAAATGCGTTTGTCGGCTAAATTTGCTGAATTTTTTTGGCTGTTTCTATGGAATCACATTCTTAGTATATGGAATTTTTACTTATTCATATTTGTAATAATAATAATAATACGTTGCCTAGGCAAATTTGCCTCATGCGTGATTTGCACCCGAAATAAGATCAAGAGGGATAAAAATTTAAGAAACCTTATTTTAAGGAAATAATTTTAAATTCAATTAATCATCAATTTGAAGCATTTATAGAAACTATCTTTTTTTTAAATTATTCATCTATATGAAGCTTTTTATAAGATATTATAGAAATGATTTAAAAATGCATTTTTATATTAGATTAAATTTCGATTACTTTTCTAAAATCAAAGTAAAAGAAATAATTTTGATGGAGTAAATATCTTATTTTCAAGTTGAAACTTCTTAAAAATCATATGATGCGAAACATTTCCAAACAGTGCATCGCGAAGTGAAGCAAAGTAATCTAGGTTAAAAGTCACGCTTTGAGGACCGACGTAAACGCTATCGATTTTTTTCTGGTCGATAATATTTAGTGTGCACTTTTTATTTCGCTCTAAGTTAAAAATAGCATTTGTCAGCTATTTCCAAGTATTTTTTCCTTCCCTACCATAAGTTTAAATCTTTTCCAAAAGTGACGGATGACTTAGTATGGTGCATTTTTAATGCGAAGAAATTCGAAAAAAAATGGAAAAAAATATTCTCTCGCTTTTCGAAATTTAAATACAGAAATATTCTAGTTTCGAAAGTGCTTCGCTAAATTCAATTCTGTTTGATCCAATGAAATATTCATAATTTTTAAATGGAAATTTTTAAAGCTTTCTTATTTTAAGTAAAATAAATGGTTAGAGTAATTTTGGTATGACTTTTAATGATGGAGGAATAATTGGGTATTGATATCTAATAATTCAAATTGTGTTTAATTGATTATTTTTTATTGAAAATCTTCTAATATGAAGACTCAAACTTTTGCTTTTGTACATTGCTTTTGTACTTAAGCATTGCTTTGTACTTTTGCTTTTGTACTTAATAATCTACATTAGTCATGAAAATGCATATATCTAAGCATTGAGGCATTCTCTAAGGGTTATAAATTTTATACTAAAAGAAATTAATTCTTTGCTGATAACTAAATATTAAGCAGTAAACAAAATTTTCTTCAAGAAATCTTTCTACTACTAGAACATTAGTTTTCTCTTACAGTTTTATTTCTCCTCCTGGTTTCAAATCAAATGACCATGTTGGCTTTGGCATAGTTTTCCCATTTGATTTTCTTAGCGAAGAAACAATTCTTCTATTAGTAATTAAAAATTAAACATTAAAATCTCTCGAGAAATATTTTCTGCGACTAAAACATTAGTTTTCTCTTCCAATTCCCAATTCTCCTCTGGTTTCAAATCAAATGACCATGCAGACTTTGACATAATTTTACCTTTCAATATTAATAACGAGGAAATTATTTTTCTGCTAGAAATTGAATACTAGTAGAAAATCTTTTGAAGAAAACTTTCTACTGCTAGAATATTAGTTTTCACTTACAGTTTTATCTCACTTCCTGGTTTCAAGTCAAATGACCATGTTGGCTTTGACATAGTTTTTCTATTCGATTTTCGTAGCGAAAGAACTATTCTACTACTATTAAATACCAAACATTAAGATGTTTCGAGAAATATTTTCTGCTACTAAAACATTAGTTTTCTCTTCCAATTCCCATTTCTCCTCCTGGTTTCAAGTCACATGACCATGTTCCCTGTAGCATAGTTTTCACATTCAATTTTCTAAGCGAATAAATTATTCATCTGTTAGTAATTAAGATACCGGGAAACATTTGCTGCTATTAAAACATGCTAGTTTAATGTGTTTCTGCTAGAAAATTGGTTTTCTCTTCCAGTTCCCGTCTCTCCTTCTGGCTTCAAGTCAAATGACCATGTTGCCTCTGGCTTGGTCATTCCATCCAATATTCATAGCAAAAAAGTTTTTCTTCTGCTGGTAATTGAATAAAGAAAAGTTTCTGATAGTAGAAAATTAATTTTTTCTTCCAGTTCCCATCTCTCCTTCTGGCTTCAAGTCAAATGAACGTTTTGTCAAAGGCATAATTTTTCCATCAGATATTTATAGGTATCATCTTCCTAATTACTGTTCAGGGTTTGCTGCTTTAGCACCTACTGATGACCATTTATTCTTCACCTTTCTACTTTTAATTTACTCGTCTTTTACCTATGGTTTTGTATTATACCGACAGCAAAAGATGTTTGGTAACATATCTCGTTACAGCAATTGGAAGCAACTTATTCAATTAAAATTTCGTGTACTTTTGAGACTCCTACAAAACAGTGATTTTTGTTATATATTTTGTTGAGATCTAAGACTTGTGGAGAGTGGCACATTCCAGGAAATAGAATGATTCTGCGGTAATATATATATCATTTTTTCTGGCGCAAAGAGTCTTGTTGTTGATGTGCATGGTATGTTCTTATCCTTCATGCCATGCATAAGCTTCCTGAGGTAGTCAGCGATTGAAGCCTAATCAGTGTTTCTTGTTTTGTAGTAGCGACAACTAGGGCCAGGAGTACGAAATTTGCTACTCACTCATTACACTCGATTGCACAGCTATTTATTACAGGGGGCTGACATTCTCACTCCTCATAGATAGAACACAGAAGAAGAAAAACCATGCCCGAATAGGAACTCGAACCCGGGAAACTCAAATCAAGGGGAAGACGTGCTATCCTTTGCCAAGACGCTGGCGAATCATATATATAGTAATTGCTAATTTCTACAAAATAATTTTTTGTAAGAAAATTCCGAAATTTTATCTATTTTCTCAAAAAGTTGGTTGAATTTATATCTAATTATATATCTTTCGTGTTTTTAAATACTTTTTCATAAATCGATCATAAAAACTATATAAAATTGTCTTTCTTTAAATCCCCCCCCGAACATTGTAAATTTACACGTCAGTTAAAATGGTGGGGGGACGAATTGTTTTTTATGTATCTGAACATTTTAAAAATAAATTGCGTTGTTCTGTAAAAAGTATTTGTTCATCATTTTTCTGTTAAGTTGGTGAATTTGAAATAAATACTATTTTTTTCTTTCTAAACGCAAATTTAATACATATCTTGGCTAACAGAATGTAAGTAAATGTGGAAACAATGATTATGTGGTGAAACAAAGATTTGCAGAAGCGAAATTGCATTTAGACTGTCAACAGAAAAAAATGACATCTTTTTAAAATTTGTTTTCGCAAAGAAATGTATATTTGTATGCAAATTTTGATAAATAATAAAATCATGTAGAAAGCATTGAAATAACTTTTATTATTTTTGCTCAGAAATTGTACGCCTTAGATTTTGCGTCTTTTATACTTTTTTCAAGAGTTACAAGAACACTTCAGAGCCCTTGATTTTTTTCGTGCACCACCTGACTTTCCTACTTATCGGATTCCATTTTGGATGGGAAAAAATATCTTTACAACTTTTGTTTTTCTAACTGAAGTTGCAGCAGTATTAAAGTTAGAAAGTAAATAAGGAAATGACTTTTTTACTTTTCGGCGGATAGAAGAAAATTTAATTAGAAAATAAGATTTCCGAAAGTTTAATGAAATAAGTCCAGAATCTTTTTTATATGCTTTTATTAGAATTTCTACTTTTTGTAAAGTCGGAATTGAGTTTCCAAACTCTTTCTGCTGTATTTAGTTTTCGAATTTTTGATCATTTGTATGTCTTTGATTATTAATCCCAAAATTAAATTAATTAATTAGTCAACTGACCAAAATTTTACCTTGGATGAAGCATTGGACATAATTTTTTTAAAAAAAAATCATTGCAACATTTCATAATATTATAATGTGTTATGAAATGTATTATACTATGAGGTAGAAGATAATAAATAATAATAGTTTTCCTTAAAACACCTTTTATTAAGGAATTAATAAGAAGAATATATTTTTTTTCTTTTGAAAATATGGAAATGAAAACGAGACCGTTAAAATCAGAAGCATTTAAAATAAATTATTTTGCAAAAAGTGAGAAAAATAATACCTAAACCATTTTTGTTATTTTACTGAATTCCCAATCCTTTGAGCGGCTCTATAAATAGATAATAATAATTACATTTTTTTCAAAACCCCTATTTTGTGTATAATTCCTATAAACTAAACACATAAAGAATGAATTCAGAAGCACTAGATTCATTTAATCTTCTAAAACCTGATGCACAACCTAGTCATTAGTTTACCTGCTTAATTTCTTATCATTCTACTTAGTGATAACACTAAACGCTTCGATGGTGCATCAACTTCAGATTAGATGTCATTCGATCTGATGTTTTCGTGCCAATTTGATAGCAAACGATTTATAAATGTCACACTGCTTGTCTTCAATAAGGCGAACATCTGCCAGGAATCACGATGGCTTGATTCATTTCGATAAACAGTTAAAGAAAACATCAGACGATTGCTCTTTCTTCTCTGCTGAATATTCATTGCTACATTGATAACACGAATGTATGTTTTAATTGCATATTTTAAAAAAAAATTGAATTTTTTATTTTTGTAATTCTATTTTTTTAATTTTTTAAATTTAATTTTAATTTTTTTAATTTAATTTTTATTTTTTAAATTTTTAAATTTAAATTTAATTTTTTAATTTAATTTTTATTTTTTAATTTTTTAATTGAATTATTATTTTTTAAATTTTTAAATTTAATTTTAATTTTTAATTACATTATTATTTTTTTAATTTAATTATTATTATTATTTTTTATTAAATTTTTATTTTTTTATTTAATTTTTGCAGTCACCACAATAAATTTTTATTTGATAATTCATTCAGAAATCTACCTTCTTACCGGATTAATTTTGAAATTCTAAGTGAAATATTAACCTTTTACTGCAAGAATTAATAAATCGTTGAAAAAAAATTGTTTCATGTTGGAAATAGCTTTAATTAATTATCAATAAGACATATTAAAAAATAATGAAAAAGTTTTATATTTTGGTTTTTTTTTTACGAAACCATATATGGGCTCATATGCACTAAGAAAAAAAACAACATTTCATTTGAAAAGTGGAAAATTCGGGAATTATCCATCGGGGAAGATGAGTATATCAGCTTCATGAAAATATTTTTTTCTGTCAAAAAGTACTTCCGTTTTACTTTTTATCGTTTTTTGAAAATGAATCACTCGCACTTCAATTCTGCTTTTTCACCCGCTTGCACAAAAGTGAGGTTTTTTTCGAATTGCCATAAAATCATAAACAATTTTTTGCGTTTTACTATTGCTAAACATATATTTGAAGGATTAAAATAGTGTGAATTATTTTATAATACCTAAGTTGGAAATAAAATTGAATCAAAACTGTAATGGGCTCCTGTGTGGTAAAGGGTTAATCATGGTAAGGTGAAATTCATTATTGATAAAAAAATATTGACAAGTTCATCTTTTCCATTTATTTATGAAGGAAAAAAAATGAAGTTTTATATATCTCTATTTAGAAAATCTTTCAGATTAAACCGTTTCAATTAATTTTTCTTATTAATACTGCGAACTGTGACACCTGTCGATATTTCCCAGAACTTATTTAATTGGTTTTATCTAGGATATAGGCATTTTATTCAAAATTGGAGGGGGTGATCACAAAATTCTCCTTTTTATTGCAAGTTAAATCGATACACTGTTTGATGTTAGTATTTTATTTTTATAAAAATACTATTTTTTATAATAATATATAATAACAAGTATAGAATTATTTAGAATATTTACCATAAGATTAATAAAATACAATTATATTTGTAGAAGTTAATATTTAATATTATTTTATGTTTGATTGCAAATTTCAAAAAATAATTCAAAAAATATATTATGAAAATAATAAATAACTTCATAAAAGTTATCAAAAGACTTAAACCATAGGAATTTTATTTATATTATGTATAAGATTTTCCAACAAATAAAAATCTATTTTATGACATTTGCTTTGATATAAACTCACTATTACAAATGGAAATTGAGGTATTTTTATATTGTTCGAAAATTTTAAAAGATGAATATATAGATATATGAAAAAAAAAACTCTCAAAAGGAAATTTTTGAATTAGTTATTGTAGAGGGAGAATAAAGCAATTTTTTTTTTAAAAAAAAATCTGTAAAACTACACATTTATTGCCAAAATTCTGTAGAAATAATTCACAAGGTTGCGCTTCAGCAGAAGAAAATATTTTAGTATATTGTAATAAAGTTTTATATCATAAAGCCATTTTTCAATCAAAACCCTTTTTCAAAATTGGAAATGAAATATTAACAGAATCTTATTAGTTACATATTTAAAATAAAATAAAGTTAATTCATTTTAAGTATTTAATGGAAAATTATACTTTGGTAATATATTTTATGAATATTAATAAAACGCAATTTATATTTATTAAATTCTTATTCTTAATTTATTTTATTAAAAATATACTTTATTTATTTCTAGATAGATATTCTTTAATTTAGGCAATGAAAACAATTATTTTATTTTAAAGTAAGAGATTGGTTTCAATTCTCTTTATAATAATGTCAAAATATCATAATTACTTAAAAACAATTCAAGAAAAATACAATTCAAATAGAAATTCATATAGAAATAGAATTCATATAGAAATTCTGTACCATACAAATCTATTCGACAATAAGTTATGATATTTTGTGTTTTTTTTCCCATCAGAAATATCACTGATATTAGAGAATGTGCTTTTTTTCACCTTAAGAAAATCTTTCCCATCACTTTTTGAGAATACTTTTAAGAGGGAAACAATTCATGCTTAACCATCAGAAGCAACCTTCTATTTTTATGCTTCATCTCTGATTAATATTACTAATTCACCTTCTTTATTGCACTCAACTTTCCCAGCAATCTACGAAATTAACAATCTCCAGGACGAATTCCCGGCATTCCATCTATCCATCAGAGACTGAGTAGAAGGCGGGAAAAGTTAATTACGGAGGGAATTTATCATTCGAAAGTGCATTTCCGAAAACATTTATTACGGACGACAGCCATTTTTCCCCGAGATTCTATCATCGAAAATTGTGTTCGAGTCTTTTGTATCCCTTTGTCCATGTTGTCATTTCGCTTTATTTCAGGAGATTTTATTGGACAACATTTTTTGGAAGGTTTTTTATTCTCTTGCACATTGGATTATTGTTTGACGTAATGGAGTACGTGAAGATTGGAATATAATGTACAGGAAATATTATGGCGATCAGAGGCGCTTATTAAAGCAAAAAAAAAATAAAGAATACCACAAAATGTAAATTTTTGGAGAGCTGAATTACGTATTGCGCTTTCTAGTCGTGCATTTTACATTCCGTTTCATTTTGTTAGTGACCCAGTGGAATTAGGATTTCGCTTTGCTTGGGAATAACAATCAGAGGAAGAATATCCTTTTTTTGTGCTCAGTTTGTATGATTAATCATAATTGTTCAGACACTGAAATAAGAAATAATCATTACCAGTAAATGAATTTTCAAGAACTGCATTGTTTTATTCTAAATTGTTTTTGTTTTAATTCATAAATATATCGTTACATTTATCTTCTTCAGCCGGCCTCTGGCTTTTAGCTTTATTTGCGCTTGAAAACGTTAATTGGAGGAAGAAAGTTATAATTCTCCTTAGATTCTACTCTCATCTGTATTTTTAATCAGTATTTCTCAGATATTACTGCTTAAATTAAAAAAAAAAGATTAAAAGGAAATCTGCTATGAATATATAAAAGAATCATGCCAGAACATAATTCCTTGAATGGACAAGCAAAACGTGCTCGTGCAAGTTAAATAATATTTTTATTCATTTTAATTCTTTCATTGAATTATTAATTTTAGCAATTCAAACGACCCAAAAAACTTTGTCTCGATTTTATTGTTTAAAAAAATAACATATTTCCTATTTATCATTAACTTATTATTTTTAATCAGAGCTTTTATAAATGCACTGGTAACGCATTAATAAAAGCTGAATTTTTGAGATGTCCGTGCAGATAATAAAATATTTATTTTTAGCCTACAGATTTTTGTTGACGCCACAAACCTCATTCCCAAATCAATATCCTGTTCTGATATTATAACAAGTATTATCATTCTGTAAATTTTCAAACGCTGCATTTTTTCAAATACAAACTGCTTTTTGGTTCGTCAATTTTACCTTTTGCTTCCCCTCACCTATGCCTCAATGGCTTTAGGGTTCTATTTCGTTAAAAAATGTAAATTGAAGAATAGAAGTTATAAGTCTTCCCAAATTCTACGCTTATCTTATAGTGTTGATCAGCGTTATTCAGATATTAGTACTTAAATTAAGAAATATGCATTATCAAATGAATTTTTAAGAGCTCATTATTTCACCCAAAATTGCTTTTTTTAGTTCAAAAATTTAGCTTTCTGTTTTTCCTCATGAATATCCTAGGGGCTTTTGGCTTTCGCTTTGGTGGGGAATATTAATTAGAGGAAGAAAGTTATAAGTCTTCTCAGATTCTATGCTTATCTTGTGTTGTTGATGAGAATTTTTCAAATATTATTGCTTAAATAAGCAACCCTTAAATTGTTTCTTTTGATTCATATATTTAATTTTCTGTTTCATCTCTCAAAGTTTCAGTGGCTTTGGGATTTTGCTTTAATGGGGAATGCTAATTGGATTAAGAAAGTTATAAATCTTCTCAGATTCTTTACTTATCATGTATAGTTGATCAGCGTAGTTTAGACATTAATATTTAGATTAGGAAATAAGCATTATCACTAAATGAGTTTTTAAGATTTTCATTATTCACCCAAAATTGCTTTTTAATTCGTCTATTTTAAGTTCCATTTTCCTCACCAATGTGCCAGTGGCTGTCGTATTTCTCTTTAATAGGGAATCTAATTTGGGGAAGAAATTTATAAGTTTTCTCAAATTCAATGCTCATCCTGTATGATTGATCAGCGTATTTATATTATAATTCATAAATAAGCGTTATTACTAAATAAAAGTTTCAATCATAGAATTATTTTATACCAAATTGCTTTTTGGTACACAAATCTTGCATTTCAAGTCCTTTCACAAGAAAACTATAAAGTTAAACTTTGACTTTGCTAAGAAATATTGATCTGAAGAAGGAACTTAAAGACCTCCTTAACCTGTATGTTTAGTCTGTATTGTTGATCAACGTTATCCATACATTGTGTATCAAGCTTAACAATAAAAAGTACAGTAAAATGATTTATCCAGGATCATTTTTATTTATTCGAAGTGCTGTTTAGTTCATTGGTCTGTTCTCCATAGGTTTCATGAATTTTGGTTTAACTATAATAGGAATTAATAATCAAAGGCGAAAGGTCTGAATTTTCTCGACGTCTCTGATATTTTAAATAGCGTTGTTCAGAAATTATTTTTTCTATATGCTCTTTATTCTCATAATGCATACCATATTCATGTAACACCGCTTTTTCCTCTTGAGCAGAAAGCGTCCCCTTGTGGTGTTTTGCAGAAGACATTTGGTTGAACTCCAGACCTACAGAGGTTGACCTTTTCTCTTGCTCAACCCTTGTGCTGACACCGACTGTTTTCGACTGGAAACCGTAGAAACCCTCCATCTTACTGTTCTTTAACCTAATTTTCTGTGTGTGTCTATAGTAATAAGTGAAGATTAAAAATAATGTATTTTAATCCGTCAGTTTACTTAGAAAACCACAACACACCACTATAGTAATAAATTAATCTTTGCGAGGGCTGTTACAGGATTTCTTGATATTTTTGATACTCCTCAACTGGAGGTTAGAAAAGCTATATGGTGCAGGTTTGTTTCCCTTGAAAGTTCCCAGGAACATCTCAGTACTACTAAAAGGTTACATTATCCTTCATGCGGATTTTTTCTGAAATTTTTCCATGACAGATATCTACTTCCAGATCGAAACTTACTTCGATTTCTATTTCAGCTGTTACTTATGTGATCTCTGAGTTTCTTCACCAAAAGAAACCGTCACTTTTCACTTGACATATAAACTTTGATAAATACTCTAGCCTAAGTTTTTGTGCACTTTTCATGCAGGTGTTAAACCACCACTACCACATTCCATGTCAGATATGAAAATTTCATCTTTATCACAAAATTATATGTGTAGCATTTATTTTTATTTAAATTAGTGTAATTAAAAATATGAATTTTATAAAATTGTGCATATTTACAAAGACGTAGAATTATACTTGTCCTTAATTAAGATTTTATTAAATATTTGGCAAAATGTAACCAGGAAATGCTGTTTTCTTATTGCTACCAAAAAAGTCTCTCTATGTTAACGAAAAGGATTAAAAATTTCATGAAATAAGAATTTTTTTGTGTGAAAATACTGAAAAGATCAAAAGTAATGAAAAAGAAAACAATTTTGATGGAAGAGGGAAAGGAAAAACTACTGGGAGTTACTGGAAAAATACAAATTTGCAATTCTTTCAAGAATGAAATATGAGCCATAATTTTTTCAAACCGCATAGGGTATTTGAAAAGCCTCTTTTTATTTATTTATATGGCATTGAAAATATTGTATAATAAGCTACGCTAATTATAGAAAAATAATGATCTTGCCCTTATCTTATTTTATGCAGCTTGTGCATTTGATTCCGTTTGAATTCTTCTTTATTCGACCGATAATAAGCTTTCATATTTAAATGAATTTCACAAAGAATGTATTTTTAACAGCATTCAGAGTCTTTCTCTTTTGGAAAAAAAATAACTTTAAGAAATATGCAGCTAAAAATATTTTTATTACTGGAAATTCAGTCTCTTTTTTTATTTATTTTAAATGCATTTAAAACATACACAATAGCAACCCGAATTTTGAAGAACATAGCGCAACTAAAGAAAAATAATTTTTTTTTCAAAATGGTTTTAAACTATTTTTAATGACATTATATTATTATTATTCTTAATCTATCTTCAAAATTTTCATTCTAAATAAAAACTTATTATTTTTTTCTTACCATTTTTAAAAACAAATTATATTCAACTTATTATTATTTTTAGATTTTAAAAAAACAATGAATTTATTTTAACATTATCAAGCACACCTAATTTATTCAACATAATTTTCCGAAAAATAACGCATAATTGCAACTTACTCAGACTATCTAACAGAGAACAACTTCAATTAATAACACATTGATTGGTTTTATCCCACTTTCTTTAACATACTTTCAAAGTATGCATTCTTATTATATTTCACCAAAATCTATTTAAATTAATTCGTATCGTAATAGCTTAAAAGAAGATGCATTGTGCTATCTGTATTCCTTTGAAAAACTTTCCCGGTATTAATTAGGACAGGTTTCATAATTATTGTCCTTCGTAAATTGTAACTGGCCGCGCATACTAATTACCCAACTTCATCATTCCTTTAGAAAATGAAGACCAATATTGGAGACCAAAATACCTTCACTTCCTCTCATATTTGCACCCTCGAGTGTCGATAATTATTGATCGGTGACACACCTGGGCTCCACAAACACTAATTGCTGTATTGAAATAAAGTCCCGTTAATTATAATCTTCTAAAGAGGCGCGCTTTTAATGAGAAGCGTTCTTTATTATCTTCCCGCGTGTGAAAGGATTGGAGCAGTCCATATTGCTCAAGAGGAGGGGGGAATTTTGGATGGTAACTTTTTATCTCGATACAGACCTGCTAAGAATTTTTGGCATATTTATTTGAATATTCATAACTGAAATAGAAGGAATTCGATACTTATAGTATTCAAAATTGTGACTGACTAAGGTTCTTTATTGAAACGGCCTTAGAATAAGATAATTAACTTTTGGGTTAATTATCTTATTCTAAGTTACTAACTTATTGACTAAGTTTGGTTACTAACTTATTAGTTAATAAAACTAGAAAGTTAGTAACGGAGATTGATTATGCAAATTTGGAGCTTCGTGATTTAAATAGTTTTAAAGGGAATTGAAAGTATCTAATAAGCTAATAAGAAAAAGAAGTCATCTTGCAATTTATATGCATAATTTTTTTATTTAGATATCAGAATATACCATTGTATTTAAATGTTAATGCAAAACACATATCAACCATTGAAATAAAAAGAGAAAGCTAAAAATATTTGAAAAAAATGTGAGTTTTTTTTTTCAGAAATTACAAAGTAAAGGGTTTTTTTTTTTTCATTTGCTTTACGGTATTATTTCATCTCGCTTCTAGTGCCGCTAAAACCATTTGGCAAAATTATAGAAACATGTAAAAGATATTTACAGTAAGCTTTCTTAATAAGAGAAAGTATGAATGAAAATTGCATTCAGGTGCTAGCCATAAAGAAGATATGAACAATTGATAAGTGAAAGAAAAACACTTAAAAATCATTTGCAACAGATATTTTATGCAAATGAAAAACAAATGTTTTTTTTCTTTACGACATCGTTTCAGCTCAACTCTTGTGCGTCTAAAACCATTTAGCAAGAATGTAGAAACTTAGATGGAACTCACCGTAAGCTTTTTTTCATCAGAGAATGTATGATTGAAAATGGCATTCAGGTGCTAGTCTTTGAAAAAGACATGAACAACTAATAAGTGAAAGAAATCCTTAAAATCTTTGGAACAAATAGTTTAATGTTAAAATGCTTTGTAATACATTGTAGAAAAACCGATTGCTTGCAGTAGCTTAATAATCACATTGCTGGTACATGGATTATTATATATTAGTAAATAAATTAGGCATATTATACACATATCTAGGAGCAACTCACAGTAGGTTTCTAGACCTTCATATAACTCTATAGAATTCTCGTAGATCATGTTCTAATATATAGTTAGAAACAGATCATGCATGTCAAATCCACTGATTACCATATCCAATGGAAATCAGTCCACCCTTCCAATCTCCTGTCAGCCGTCA
Organism: Argiope argentata; assembly: GCA_026289955.1. Taxonomy (NCBI): domain Eukaryota; kingdom Metazoa; phylum Arthropoda; class Arachnida; order Araneae; family Araneidae; genus Argiope; species Argiope argentata. The sequence goes on from JAOUZG010019159.1 coordinate 4,453,139, forward strand.
GTGTTAATGTGCGCTACTATTCGAGCAATTCATTAGTTTGCAGGTAGATTGAGATACATCTGACTTCAGAGCATAATATCGACTAAAATACTTGTTCTCTTATCCTAAAATATTAAGAAGAAGGAGTAATAAATTTTTTTATAAAAACAACAATAGTATAGATACAAATCAATATCAGAATATGGGGATGTCCTGACATGGTGGTAGAGCGTCTTCCCCATGATCTGGATATCCTGAGTTCGAGTTCCAGCTCAGGCATGGTTGTTCTTTATCTGTTCTATCTGTAACATATTTAAATATACCTCCCCAGTGAAAATGGGCTGTGCAAGCGAAAGTGATGCGTGAGTAACTGTTCTACATGTGATGTCTTTATGAAATGTGTTGTCTACTTCTGTAAGCTCCCTGTGATACTTAGAGTAACAAGATACACAACTAAACAACAAGATAACACAACTAAAGAGTAGCTATAGGACCATGAGCATCACCCAAGGGGATTATTTTTAGATTAAAAGGTGTAGTATCTCCTTAGACAACTGGGAACCGCATAACTACGAGAGGAATACACCTGAAGACCCGACATGAGAAGAAAACTCTGAGAAATAAAGAAAAAAAATCAAAAATTCTTAAGCTTGGAAATCTTCTATATTTCATTAAGTGCATCTTTACGCTTCCCTTGCTGTAAGAAAAGATACCCATCAAACGGATGCCACAAAACTTCGATACTTCTTAATCTAAGGATATTGTTATTGTTTTTATAAAGTAGTTTTATATTTCATTTATTTACAAAACATAAGGGCCATACATAACACCAAGGTAATTTCTGGCTTTTCCACTGAATTTGATAAGGATTGCATAATGTTAGAGCTACATTTCGGCTCGGACAGTTAGAATAACCACATATAGAGATTCTATCTATAATTTTGAGAAAATAAGTATTATAGTTTTTTTAAAGTCAATTACTACTTAGATAAACAAAGAACAATTTTTATTTTAGTTACTTTTTATTAAATAATTACAATTAATATATATAATTGAACAAAAAATTATACCTGGTCAAAACAAAATCAAGTTCGCATCCGTTGAAAATAAAATCAGAATAGACACCGAAAAATTGGCGTTGAATTTTCTACGTCAGGTGCAGTAACGCAATACAGATTAGAAATTAAATTTTTAATTTCTTTTTCTTTTTCATAATTTACTTCAAAATGCGTTTGCAAAATTGATTAATGAACAATATTTAATACATTATCTGTGTTCTTAGAAAATAAAATAAAATAGAGTTGAAATAAAGCTTAAATTAGTAATTGCATGAAATATATTGTATGCATGTCGTATGTTGTTAAGCCGTGAATCACTCATTATAAATTATCATTACTTCCGTTATTAGGTAGATCTTAGTATAATACCAAATATTTTCATTGTAAATTTTTTATTGTTTTCCATTAAATAAAGATTATGGTTATTAGTATATATCAATTAGCATTTTAAAAATTTACTGAATTTTAATTTGGAATTAAAGATTTTGATTTACTGCATTACTTTTCATATCACTGTCTCTTCGAAATCTTCTTTCAACATTAGGATAATAGTTTAAAACATTTGACTTTCATATGCGTTTTGAAATCAAAGAAAAAATTCCATTTTTTTAAAATTAGTGATTTGTGGAATAAATCGAATTAAAGAAATTCTGCACGAATAGGCATGATTTAACTTACTATTTAGCATTCAGACTGAGAAACAACGTTAAATGAAAGGATGTGAAAAAGCTGCATATTTCTATATATTCTGAGTGCAGCAGATATTTGTTTGTTTTGTTATATAATTCTATATATTAACCCTTTGCAATCGAATTTAATATGACCCATACGACGTCATTTGTTCGTTTATAATATCATATTGTTCGTTTTTCATTTTTTAATGTTGCTATTGATCGTGTTCTGATAAAAAGTTGTTTTTTTATTGTTCTTAAAGATAAAAATTCTTTTTTATATATAAATGCGGCATTAAGAGCTCTTAATGTATTTATTTTATTTTTGAAAAGACTTATGTATTAAACGATTCTTTTTATTTTCTTACTGTTTAGTCTGTATGAATATTTAATCTATACCTGCCCAAAATAAAGTCTGGGCAGGGGAGAAAAAAAGAATAAAAGGAAAAAAGAGTCTGTAGAAAAAAAAAAGGACAGAAAAAAAGGGGGTTCCAGGGGAAAAAAAGAAGTGTGTGTGTGTGTGTCATCATTATTTCCTCTGTGCGCGGCGGCATTTTCCAAGCTGTTATTAAACTTTCGCATCTCTTGAAAACCAAATTGTGTCTTTATTTGTTTAGTGTGTTTGCATTTATGAGAATTGAATCTCTATTATTCTATAAAAACGTAGAATTTTAGACCTTTCCCTCCACCTCCATCATTTAAGTAAAATATCAATTCCGGGACAATCACTGCACGGATAGAAAGAGAAAGATGAGTAGTACAATGAACAGAACATCTATAGAAAATAATACTATAAATGAATTATAAGATTATCAAAATTTGTTTGTTTTAAAAATATTTTGGTGAAAAACCTATATTTTTGAAAACTAATATTATTTGAAAATTTTAGTGAGCATTAATACTGGCGAGCCGACTGGTCGTCAAAGGCGGCTAGTATATATATATAT
>JAOUZG010019159.1:4463091-4479779 GCA_026289955.1 Argiope argentata
TTGGGCCACGAGGACGAGATCTTACCACCAATGCCATCTAACGCATTTGCAAAGGCGTGGAAGTTTTTACAATCTGTTGTCAAACAGTAGAATTCAATCTTGAATCTTGAATCTTTGGACCACGAAGACGAGATCTTACCACCAATGCCATTTAAAGCATTTGCAAAGACGCGGAAGGTTTTACAATCTCTTGTCAAACAGTAGAATTTAATCTGGAATCTTTGGGCCACGAGGAAGAGATCTTACCACAAATGCCACCGCTGTTTCTCCAAATCTTTATAGTTGATGATGTATTACGAGGCAAACATTGCATAATATAATAAGACTTCTTCTGTGCATTTAAAAATGTGCATTTCTAAACTAAACGTTTTCATTGAAGTCTGGAACGAGCCCCATTTAATTTGGAAATAAACATTTCTGCAAACTTTACTTACACATCATTTGAAATTAGTTTTGAACTTTTATTTTCATTTCAATAATAACTTTAAAAAGACTTGTATTTACAAATTTACAGATCCGAAAACAGCTACAGACCAGATATTTTTATTCCAAATATATTTTTCATTTCTTACTTTTCTCCCTTTTTTTGAAGCATAGCTCAACATGAATAAAGGCAAAAATATAAAATAAAAAGTGCAATTGCCACGAAATGTCACTTCTTCCCTCATATTGCATCACGTTATTTGTCCATTTTACGCATTTCTCGCCATCTTTATGATCTTAGCCATAAACTTTAATGTCGTGAAAACTTTTCGACCTTAGTTAGACATATTTGAACACACCATCCCAGCCTGCCTCCAGGCTAATGGTCCAAAGTGTCTCATCTCTGAAACTTATGGTTTTGAGACGACTCTTTTTCTTGGAATAATTTTTTCTAGGTTTAAAATTTTTAACTTCAATTTATTGGTTATTCGACGTTTATAAGACGTAATTTTGGAATTTTCTAAGGTTCAAAATATTCTGTGATTTTACGAATGATTTCATACGGCTATAAGAACGTCGTGGAGTAATATTTTATAATTAGAGTAATTTGAGTTTTGACATTATTTATATATAGTTATATTATATTACATTAGACATTAGTTATTTATATTATATTCCATTCACCGGCAAAATTTTTATCTGAAATTTATATATTTATATCCTTTTTTATTCTTTTGATGATAGTCAGAAAATTTCTTGTCTACACAATTTTATTATGAATTGAAAACATGATCTTCTTTTGATTAGAAGGGGGTTTTTTGTCTCTGAAATTTAAGGGCAAAAAATATTTTTACATGCTTTTACCAGTATTGATTTATTATTAATATGCATTTTTGACAGCAGATGCGTTTTTAAAAGGTTGACCTGCTTTTACCAGTATTGCTTTAATATTACGTATGCTACTTTGACAGCAGATGCGCTTTTAAATGGGTGACGAAGAACTATGACATCACAGCTGTTATTTCATCTCAAAATCGAAAACTTTCTTTACCAGCTAGAAAAATCGAAAATGAAAGTTAAAAAAAATTATCACTATACATAAATTTATATTATAGAAAGTTAGAGACCGATAGAGAAATCTCGTGATTGTTTCAAACCGATTTAAATTGGTTAATGAGTCAAATTAATTAGGATAAATAATGACAGTGTTCATCACTTGATAACTTGAAATTAAGGATCAAGAAAATTTCTTTTTCTTTTTCAAAAAATTTGATTCTTTAAAAATTCTCTTAATTTAATGCAGATCGAATTACTACGAACGAAACTGTTAGATCACATCGTTCAGAGGTCCTCAGAAAAATTGTTGATTGCAATTTATTTTGTATCTCTAGTTATCCTTTGCTGAAATCTGCAGAAGTCTTGTTAACACCTTTTTTTTAGCATTTGTCCGTTTAGAAATTGTTTTAAGTTAATGCTATATGAAATACTCTGGAAGAAGCAGTTAGATCATATATTTCAGAAGTTATATTATTTTTAATAGATAAATAAAATTAGATTCCGATTTCTTTGAGATATTCAACCTGAAATCTTTGCAAGTAACATCAGATTAATTTTTTTCAGAATTTAAAACATTTGTTACTGCTTCAGTCTTTTTAGAAATGTATTGTTGAACTGGTGTTTTCTCGCGTTCTACTTTACAATGGAAGGAGGCGAGCTCCAGCTTCTGAAAGTATGGACCCCTCAGCGTACGAGGGCAGAAATCTGACTTTTAGCTCACACGCGTCACAAACCCTTTTTACGGGGCGGACTTCATTCATTCATTCATCCACAGATCGTAATTTAGATCTGAAACACAGAAAAGTTACCTCTGACCCAGTACCCCCCAGAGGTACTACTCTCGCCATCAAGAACTTTGTGACCACGACAGATTTAACATGCGCCACACACATGAAGAATCTTCAGCTGGTAGGTTCGAACTCGCATGACAAGGGATGCAAATCCAACGCCCTACCAACCAGGCTATCCCAACCTTTATTGTTGAACTTCTTCTTATCTCCATTATGGTCTGTCGGAGTCAGACCAGATCAAATAAACCGTTGATTCTGAAATGGTCTGTGACTGTCCAAGGAGATGAATAAATATTCCCTACGCTGAGGTCAAGGCACTCAAGGATGTGAGAGGGAGTGGCCTGGAAGTGGCTTTGTTGAACTAAAAAACGTTATCAAAATATTTTGCTTTTTCAGATCTTTCTTCAAATACTTCTTTCTGTAAATTCCAAACATTTTCTCTCTTTTAACTTTTTTTTTCAAATTTAATATTTCTTGATATTTTACAAATACAAAATAATAAATAATAAACATTTTACAAAAAATAATCCGAATTCAAATTTTCGTTATTGGTAATTTATTTTTAATCTCTGTAAGTTTTACTATTCAGTTTGTCTTTGTATAATATAATTATTTACATAATACTCTCTTTCATATACCAAATAAAGTTCTATCTATTATGTAAATTATATGAATAATTTTAATTGATGAAAATGACATAGTTAGATTATTTCAATATTATTTAATTAAAGCTTCCTATCAATAATGACTTTATGAAGGCATTCCATTGAACGCTGAAATTTTTTTGGATGAGAGAAAAAAGTTATGTTTTGAAATATTATTTTGTATTCTTGGTAATAATTGGAATAAGAACGAAAACTACATGAACAGAACATATGCTTTGTATACAGTTAAAATCATTAGATTACATGAAAATAAAGATTAAAGACTTAAAGATTAAAAGAAAAGATTAAAAATTTAAAGATTAAAGGAAAAGATTAAAGATTTAAAGATTAAAAGAAAACATGAAAAGTATTGATGCATTTTTGTTCTTTAAAAATATCGTCTTCATAACAAACAAAAAACTTACTTCACTATACAGTGTGTGTATAATTATGTCTGTTACTCATATAATAATAAGAAAGATTATTTATGATTCTGAAAATATCTTGATGATATTATAAAAAAAAGAACAGATCATTTCATTCTTCTTTTTATTTTGAGTAGCTACTTCTTATGACATTCTGAAAATATATATATTTTCTTCGGAAGTTTATCAGTTAGACAGTTTTTTATATTTCTAATAAATAGGAATTTAAGAACAATTAATATGATTCATTAACTTTCTAAATAAATTTTTTTTGATAAATTTATTTTTAACATTATACCAGATTATAATGAAATAATTTATCGTAAACCAAATTAGAATTTCGTGTATTAAGAAATTGTTTGTTCTTATAATGCTATTTGTAGCAACTAATTAAATTCTACGCAAAATTAAGTGCACTGCATATCTTATATGTATAATAAAAATTTCATAGTTCTGAATTCATATTCCATTTCAATAAATCTAATTTTAATACATAATTTTAAATTATTGTTAAAGCCGTCTGTTAGTAACTGATAGTTTATATTAGTCGCTACATTGATTGATACGCTTTATTCGTTTTATGTGAATGAAAATCAACTCAGCTTGCTATTACTGGTGCAAATTGAAATTTAATGTTAGATTGCTTCAAAAAAGAATCGTTTGGTAAGCAACAAATGCTTTGGTACTTAAATGAATGAATTTCTCAAAATAAATGAAAAAAGAGAATACAAGAAATAGAAGAAAAAAAGGAAACGAAACGTGTTTAAATTTAGGATCTCCGTAGAAATGACGTAAGTTAAATGTTCCTTAAATAGAGCAGAGATTTTACACACCATTAGCAGCTGCAGCAACCAAATGTTCTTCCCATTTCAACGGTACCAAGCAGCTGCCACCATCTCTTGTTAAATGTTTCTAAATAAATGAAACCAAGTGTGAAGTTCCCGAAAACCTAAACATTAATTACTCGTTTATAAAACTGCTGTTATGCAGATGAATGAAATTCTGTTGTTTTGTAGATTTAGAGAAAAAAAATCCTATGAAAATAATAATTATAAGGCATATATATTGCTAATAACAAAAGAATGCTATATTTAAATTTCATTAAGTATTAATATTCGTTTAATCAAAAGTCGATTGTGATTATTATTTTGATATTTCGTTTATTTTGAAATTGTTTTTTAGAAACAACAGTCTGATATTTTATCTTCAGTTATTTCGCAGATCTTATATGAAAGCATGGATTGTGATAAAATATATTTGTATGTGTATTAAACTTGGATTCATTTCTCAAAACTTTAATAACTGACATTTCACATGATCTTACATATGTACGAGGGATTTCATTCGTCTTGTGTATTCATCTATGTGTGTGTTTGTATAAATATTCTTTTTTTAAACCTGATTTTGTAATGCCTGTTAATTTTCTTTTTGTTAGTTGAAAGGTTTTAATCTCCCGTTGATAATTATAAGAGGCTTAAAGATTGTCTTCAAAACTGGATTTAGTTTCAATCAATTTTAAAGATTATTTTAAGAAGAAATGGGTTCTTCCTTGTACATTTTTTGTGTGACGCTGTATAGCTAAATTCATTTTTATGGAATAATTTACCATCTAAGAAAAAATGCATTTTTAAGATTAAGTAATAAAAGAAATATTTCAGTGTGGCAAATTTAATTCGATTTATTCCTTAATCCATTAAATCTAAAGTTAACTTCAAAAAAAAGCAAAAAAATTTAGTTCGTATTTTTTAAAATTTTTTCTCTGCCTTAATTTAATTTCTAAAAAAAAACATTTTTAATTCATATTAAATGTTGGATAGAATGCAGAATGGTATTGTTCCAAAGCTGTAACGTCGTCTAAATCCCCTATACTTCATAGTAAATTTATATGAGATAACGCAAGGTAAAATAGACGTGAATGTGCAGTTAGATGCTCTATTTATTTTATTTTAAAGTGGGTTTTCTACATTTTTTAACTTTATTTTATATCATTTTCTGTCAATCAACGTTAACATGATTTGATCTAGTTATATCGTTTTTTATTATAATATTTCTAATAGTATTATTTTACAGTGTAATATATCAAACTGAAAGCTTAATCAATTTATTTGCGTTTCCCGCTGATATGAAATAAAAGCATAATTCTAAATTGTATTAATACTATGTTAAAGCAAAGAGAATTATCTCCACAAAACTTTCTTTCTCCACAAAATATTCTCTAATAAATTTACCATGCCAAAGAAAGCATTTCATATCATTTACGTATAATAGATATAAAATATTATTTTTTGAGTGAATTTAGCATTTTTACTGAATCTTCGGGGTCATTTTGGCGAGTGTTATGGTCGATAATCCTTGGGATCGGATTAATAGTTTACGAAAGTAGAATTTGAATCAATCGATAGGTTTTCCCAATCGATTGAAACACAGATTTGTAGGCAAAAAAAAAAAATCAAACCTAATTTGATATATTTAAATCATTGTGTTTTTGAACTATCTCGTTAACATGCTTCTGAAAGTACCGACAAACAAACAGTCGACCATGTTGTTGGTTTTGTTTCAAACTACAGATTTTAAATTACAGATTTTAAATCTATGTATAAATCTTATCTTTCTAGCTCTCTTCGATTTGTAGCTATCTCATCAACTTATATTTGTTCAGCTAGACTTACGGACTTTCTATTAACATATTTTACTCAAAATCTCATAGAAATCTGCAAAAAAAAATGTGTTCTAGAAATGTGTCTTTCGAACTCAGAAAAATCTTAAAACTTGAAAATTCGTCAAAATTTCAAGTTTGAGTTTTTGGATCATTATTATACTTTCACTACACTATGTATACGAGAAGATAAAACATTTATGTAATTATGAGGACCATGAGATGTTGAAAATACAGCGAATAAATTTATATCATTAAAGATGCTTACTATTTTATATCCAACAACTTCCGCAATGAATGGCTTATAGTAAAGGAAAGAATTCTAACCACATTCATCACTGAATGTTTTACATTTCCGTTTCATATATATTCGTATTAATAGCACAATGTCGATGGATGATAAAAAATTCTAATTAGGCTCAATTTGGCTGTTCGCCATCCATCTATTTTTCCCATTTAAGGCGTGTGCCCAAAAAGATGTCTTCCAAGTGGGATGAGAGCCAAAATGGGTATCTTCTCAGTGTTTTTTTTTTGTTTTGTTCTAAAAGGCAATGTAGAATACATTTCCATTGTTTTTAATTCTGCCACTGAGAATGACCTGTTTTTGTAATTAACTATTCCACTTCAAAATTGAATGAGTTCTTTTGTAAGGAACCCGCAGAGAACTTATTTATATAATTTTTTTCTTTTTTAAAATTGTTCGTCTGTATCAGAATTTTCACCATAGGGTAAGTTTTGCTTACTTAATCTCAGAGAAGAACTGATGATTAATTTTTTCCCGCTTTTTTCCCTTTTAATTGTCTAATAAAATGATCATGCCTTATGTATAATAAAATTTATTGGTGAAATGATCTCTATATATAAAAATCTTTGTCCTGAGATAATATATATATATCAACGCACAACCAATACTGCTGAAGCCTCAGACTTGGAATTTGGCAGGCATGTCCACATGATTACGAAAGTACCCACTAAGAAAGGATTTTTCGAAATATCAATTAGTTCGGGAGAAATTAATTAATTAGATATAATAATTTTAGATAATCCTAACACTAAAATGAAACAATGGTAGAAATAAATATCGTAACAATCACTTAACAATTTCTTTGAATTTAAATAATGTACGATATTTTTACCAAAGTTTTTGTTGTCCAAACAATGTCTGCTTTCCAATATATCTTTCAGTTTCCAAAACTTAATTTTTTTTCTCAGATATATACAGTGTCTCATAAAAGTGATGGGACACTTGTGCTTTACAAAAGGAAAATGTAATAAAATAAATAATTAATCATGTACAAAATTTTTGAGGGTGTATTTCATACTTAAATTTTGTAACAATTAATACATAACATACATTTTGTCAAAATATTAAAATAAATTTAATAAATTGTACAGTCATTTAGAAAGGAGCAAAAAATGGCTTACATAAGTGCTGGGACATTTACTTTTCCATCAAATATTTATCCAAAAATTTTACTTTTTAAAAGGTTTTAATATTTTGTTGGATTTCCTTTTACTTTTAAAACATGATTTAATCTTCTTGGGATGGATTTGACTAATTTTTCTGTGATTTCTGGAGTGATTTTACTCTATTCTTCTTGAAGCACCGATTTTAATTGTTGTTTTGAAGAAATGGTGTGTTTGCGAATTCTTGATTCCAATTCTTGCCAAATATTCTCTATGGGATTTAAGTCAGGAGATTGTGGGGGTGTTTTTATTATTTCAGGACAGTTATACAGCAGCCTGAGTCTAACGTTCAAAGCAGTGTGCTTGGGATCATTATCCTGGTAGAATTTAAAATCGTTATGAAGGTTCAATTTACGTGCTGAAGATTTCAAATTTTGCTGTAAAATGTCGATATACTTGTACTGATCCATTATACTGTCAATAAAAACAAGATTACCTACTCCTGCGGACGACATACACGCCCATACCATAACTCCTCCTCCACCATGTTTTACTGTTAGCACTAAGTTCTCTTTACGAAATTCTTCCCTGGGTTTTCTCCACACCTTCTTATTTATGTAGGATTTTGCGAATGTCAGTTTGGGTTTTCGATTCTTTTCACTTACGAAGAATTTTTTCCTGGCTACTCTACCGTGATATCCAGCAGATCGAATTACTCTTCTAATAGTCTCAGGATTAACAATTACTCCATATAATGCTTGTAAATCAGCAGCAACTTTAGGAGCACTCATTCTTGGATTTTTTTTAATAATTCGAACGATAATTCGCTTTAATCCATTAGATAGCTTTGATGGTCGGCCAGGTCATCTTTTATCCTGAATCATATGATTCTTTTTATATCGTTTAATGATGTTGAAAACTGTTGAATGACTCAAATTAACTGTTTTAGCAGTTTCACTAATAGATTTTCCACGTTCAATATGCAAATTAATAATTATTTTTCGAATTTCAGACGAAGTTTCTTTTCGTTTAGCATTCATGGCTGCATAGAGCTAAAAAACACAAAAATTCCAAAGCAATCTGGAGAGAAATACTGCAGACGATTTTATAAATTATTGCCAATTGCTTTTGAGTAAAAATAAAACCTCCCAAAAATATTTTTATTGCTTATTTCAGACGATTTTTGTTGCATATCTAATGGCCCATCACTTATGTGAGTTAATTTTTTAATCTAAACAATTATATTTTTATTAAATTAATATTTGAATATTTTGACAAAATGTATGTTATGTATTAGTTGTTACAAAATTTAAGTAGGAAATAAACCCACAAAAAATTTGTACATATTTATTTATTTATGTTATTACATTTTCCTTTTGTAAAGCACAGGTATCCCATCACTTTTGTGAGACACTGTATAGTGCAACTCGTTATCCTCAATTTAAAATCATGTCACAGCCCGATGGTGCTGGCAACAGTTCAGTAAACTACGATTTGTCCGAGCTTACCTCTGTAGGCCTTGCCTGAAAAACTGAATTTTCTCTAATACAATCAAAGCAAACTGAGATGAGAAGAATGCATTCATTTGAGAGATGAAGTAGGAAGGCATGACGCTGATCAAATACGACAGGGAGTGGTATTACCATCATCGTTTACTGGTGGGTCCCGTTACATGCACGAACGAGCTCAAAGTGCCATGACATATGTACGTCATTATGGAAGTTCAGATTTGTTTATAACTTTCACGTGTAACCCAAAATGGAAAGAGATTTAACAAGAATTGTATCCAGGACAGAAGCATTATCAACGTCATGTCATCATTGCGAGAGTTTTCCATATGAAAGAGAAGGAGTTTATGGACCTTATAGTTAAAGGACAAGTTTTTGGTAAAGTCCGTTGTCACATGTTATCTGTAGAGTGGCAAAAGCGAGGGTTGCCACATATTCATTGCCTGGTGTGGCTGGAAGAAACCATTACTGCTGATATGGTTGATAAAGTAGTGTGTGCAGAAATTCCAGATATTGACCGTGATCCCCTTCTCTATGGTATTGTTAAGGCTAATATGATTCATGGGTCATGCGGAAGTGTAAATAGAATTTCTCCTTGCATGAAAGATGGTTGCTGCACAAAACAATATCCTCGCCCTTTCGTCCAAGAAACACGGAGGGCACAAGATGGTTATCCTTTGTATCGTAGGAGAACTCCAGAAGACGGTGGTTTCACAGTTAACCTTAAAGGATTTGAGTTAGATAACAGATGGGTAGTACCGTACAATCTCGTTTTGTTGCGTACTTTTGAATCTCATATTAATGTTGAGATAACGAATTCCCTAAAATCCATAAAGTACATTTGTAAATACATCACTAAAGGAAATGATCAAGCATCCTTTATTTTAAAGAGTGATGAAGAAATTGATGAGATAAAGATATACGAATCTGGCAGATATATCAACAGTTCCGAAGCAGTATGGAAAATATTGGGATTTCCTATTCATGAGAGACACCCTGCAGTAATTCATCTTGCTGTGCATCTGGAAAATGGCCAACGTGTTTACTTCACCGCACATAGCATTCATGACAAAGCTGTAAAACCTCCAGAGACAACACTTTCGGCATTCTTCAACCTTTGCAAAATTGATGAGTTTGCTAGAATACTTCTATATGCTGAAGTTCCTTCGTATTATGTGTGGCAACAGAGTAAAAAGTTTACAAGACGTAGGCGTGGAGAGAATATTGATCAATGGCCAGAGATAAAGAAAGATTCTACTTTAGAGCGCGTTTACACAATTCATCCTAACAATGTTGAGTGTTATCACCTACGCCTCTTCCTCCATCATGTTAGAGGCCCAACATCTTTTTCTTATTTAAAAACTTTAAATAATGTTAAATACCCGACATTCAAAGCTGCATGCATGGCAATGGGATTGCTCGAGGATGATAAACAGTGGCAATGCACTATTAAGGAAACTATTTTAAGCAGCTCATCGATCAAACTGCGAACTTTTTTCAGTTATCTTAGTATTTTGTCACCCCTCTAATCCACGAAGCCTTTGGGAAAAGTACAAGGACAGTTTTTCAGAAGACATTCGGTTTCAGCATGAAAGACAACTGCAGGACTCCACTCTTTCAACTAAGGACAAAGCGTACAACCAATGCTTGATTCTGATTGAAGAAACTGTTCAGAGTCTAGGAGGTCAGCGCTTAATGGATTATGGTTTACCTCAGCCTGAGCGATTTGAGACTCATTTTCAAAACAGATAGTACATGAGAGAAACAAATTTTGATCTTGAAGATTTGAAGAAAAAAGTATATAATGCTGAAGCCTCTCTAACAGACGAACAGTCCAGCGTATATCAAAAGGTTCTCAACAGCATCGAGTCTGGTACTGGCCAAATATTTTTCTTAGATTAACCTGGTGGCACTGGAAAAACATTTCTCTTAAATTTCTTTCTTTCAAAGGTCAGAAGCAATAAAGGCATTGCTTTGGCAACTGCATCATCTGGAATAGCTGCAACGTTATTGGAGGGTGGAAAGACAGCTCATTCTGCTTTTAGATTACTCCTTAACCTCAATCACTCAGAGAATCCAATGTGCAGTATTAAAAAACAGAGTGATTTGGCTAAGGTTTTACAAGATTGCAAACTTATAATCTAGGATGAGAGTACTGTGGCTCATTAAGTAGGATTCGAGGCACTTAATACAACCCTCAAAAATATAAGAAATTCTGATGAAGTAATGGGTGGAGTAACTGTTTTATTAGCAGGAGATTTTCATCAAACATTACCGGCTGTATCTAGAGGAGCACGTGCAAATAAAGTTAAAGCATGCATCAAATCGTCGTATCTATGGCCTAAAGTGCAGAGACTTTGTTTGAGTGAGAATATGCGAGCTCATTTATCTGGAGATGCGTCAGCAGAATTGTTTTCTAATCTTCTCCTTAAAATAGGAGATGGAATATATCCTGAATGCGCTGGAAAAATTATTATACCCCACGAACTCGCTACGGTAGTCACAGAGTTGCCAGATCTCATCGCCAAGATTTATCCTGATATTGTTGATATGAAAAATAAGCCGATTGAATGGTTGTGCGAGAGTGCCATCTTATCTCCAAAAAATGATACAGCCGCAGAAGTCAACAGCATCTTATTAAAGTTGTTTAGAGGAGAGGATATTTACGACAAATCTTTTGATACAACAACAAATCGTGATGATGCAGTGCAGTATCCAGAGGAGTTTCTGCACATCTTAGACCCTCGGGGTTTTCCACCTCACATACTTCACCTGAAAGTTGGAACACCGGTAATGCTACTAAGAAACCTTTGTCCACTAAAGTTGTGCAATGGCCCCAGACTACAAGTGACTAAACTTAATAAATATGTAATCGAAGCTACGATAATTACTGGATGTGCTCGAGGAGAGTTGGTTTTAATACCTCGCATTCCACTAATTCCATCGGACTATCCTTTTGAATTTAGAAGAGTGCAGTTTCCTGTAAAAGTTTGCTTTGCAATAACCATTAATAAGTCACAAGGGCAAACATTAAAAGTAGCAGGGATCGATTTAAGAGAAGACTGTTTTTCACACGGCCAGTTTTATGTAGCTTGCTCCAGAGTCAGTTCATGAAGCGGCTTAATAATTTTAGCACCAGAAAAAAAATTCAAAAATGTTGTATACAAAGAAGTTCTTGCTTAAACGTAGGTATAATAATAAAATGTGGATGGCCTGCGTTTGCAAAGAAAATAAAAGCTTTAAAAGGATTATTAAGGACAGTTTAGAATCGGTTTATATATATAAGGAGTCCTGGAGCCCCGGGACCCTCCCAAAATTAGAAAAAATTATAGGTAATAAGTAATTATTATAGATGTAATTATATAATAATATTATATAGGTAATTATATTGCTAATTCTATTACCCAAGCAATGCCGGGTACGGGAATGCTAGTTTTATAATAAAATTCAGAAGAGCTTTGATTTAAAAAATGTTTCTTTATAATCGAAACAATCATTTTTTGGATGAATTTATTAATTTATTTTGTAATAAATATATAACAGGTGGAATTAATTTTATTTTTCTTTGTTCTGAACGCTCAATTTTAAGAATTGACTTCGTATCAATATGAATTTAAAAACAACAACAACAACTGTACACTATTAGATAGAATATTGTTACATTTAAATGCTCTAATTAAATAATTATTATGCCAACAGAATATTTAGTAATGTCTGTTTAAAATACGACAATTAAGTATAGTAGTTTTTTGTCTAATATTTTTACTACATTTCATAAGAGAAAATGTTTTGAATCCAGTTTTAGCGGAGAAATATTTATTTTTATCATTCAAAATTGGCTAATTCTGTCAACACTTTCAAAATCATCAAATTTAAAATATGTATGCTTTGAAAATTTTTAAAGTTACAACTTTATTTTAGTTTCTGTTATTCTATGTACAGGAAAACAATATGCACACAAGATATTGCAACATCGATTTCAATGAAAAATTTTAAGTGAATTTATTTATTATTTATTCTATTCCAATTCATATTAATTTTTTAATGTTACCAAATCTTTCTTCAACAGAGAGCCGAAGCTCTCTAACTTGTCCGATTTGGATGGACATAAAGGAAAGTTTTTTTCTAGCAATATAAATAAAAAGCACAAATTACATCATTGGATGTGATCATGGACGTAATAAATGGTAGACTAACGCGAATAAATAAACAATATCGAATTCACGAATCAAATCGTTGACATAAGTCTAAAGCTTTTATTCCTTTTTCAAATTTATTTTGTTTTCTTATTTATTTTCCAAATAATAGGAATAAATCGTTTGCACTAGTTTATAGAAATGTCGTGATAATGAAAACAAATAGAAATCGTCACTGATGTTAAAAATATATCACGCTTCTCACAATGCTTTGAAATAAATCTATCTGAACTTTTTGTAATCGTTTGTCATTTTTTGTTCGTACATGATTTTTCACTTCAATAATTTACTTCCTATATAAAAACATGAATACACGAGATAATTTTTTGTTTTATCCATCAAATATATTTAATTTTAATTTGATAAAGTAATATGAAGATTCTTACATCCAATACATTTTATTTTAACTCTACAAAGTTATATGAGGATTTTTACATCCAATATATTTTATTTTAATTTGATAAAGCTATATAAGTATTCTTACATCGAATATATTTTATTTTAATTCGATAAAGTTATATGAGGATTCTTACATACAATAGAATTTATTTTAATTCTACAAAGTTATATGAGGATTCTTTCATATGATGTATTTTATTTAAATTCGATAAAGTTATATGAAGATTAAATTCCAAATCCTTAAACAAATGATTCATATATATTATTCGGTTTGAAAAAGGATATGCTCTACAAGGATATTCAAAAGACCTTAACAAGGAACGACCATAACATAACGAGATTGTTTCATTAGCTTTTGTGTTCTCTATCCATTGCATCAAATCAAATATACCATGAAAGATGTACCATCTGCTTCTTTTCGTTAATGTCCCTTGGGGCTATTGTAAATAGATGCGGCGATCTCGGACAGACTATTTACTTAATCCTACTAAATTCATTATTCCTGGGTACTTTTTATTCCTTTCTTTCCATAATATTTATGAAAGGAAATTTCATTCCTCTTATTCTGTTAGTTTCCTGAAGAGTAGGGAGTTTATATAGACTTATTTTAAACTAGCAATAATTAATCGAAGTTTAAATTGTGTAAATCTAAAATTTTAAAAATAGAAATTGAATGCCTTTTTTTCTATGATCAGAACATTAATAAAGTTAAGTAACTTTAAAGCACATCTTTCCTTCGTTACATTTCGATTTCCTCCATTATGGAAATATTTACATAACAGGCACCTTATAATTGTTTTAATACCAGAGATTACTTGGCAACTTTTAGATTGCTCTAAAATCATCAAGATAACGAGTTTTCTTTAATAGATTTAGATTACGCAAGATAGCCAAGTTAAATTACTTATAAAATTGAGCAGGCCAGAAGAGACTCTCGTTAATCGGTCAAAAGTAGTCTAATCTAGTTTTTTTTTCTCATGTAGTTTTAAATAAAATTTAACTGCTAAATCAAAATAAGAAAATAATGAAACGTATATTAATTTTAAAAAGCTTCAGAAACTATCTATTCCTATTCATACAAAGAAATCCCTCCCCAAATTGTATTTTCATTTAAATTACTGAGGTTACCAAGATAAGTTTTTCGTTATTTCTTTTTTTTTATCATAATTGTATATTTAATATGGTTTTTTAAACTGGAATAGTGGAATTTCGTTTACTTTGACCTTAAAACAGTTGATGTTTCGTTTTGACCGACATCGGTTGATGTTTTTAATTGTTATGGACAAGCTCACTGACGCAGTCAGCGATTTTAAGCCGAGGATAGGACTCTTGTTTCAAGCAGCGCCGAACAGGGCCAAGAGCACGACTTATCTACCCCCGCACCACACTCGCTTGCACAGCACCTTTTTACCGGTGGGGGACACATTCACACTTCTCACAAATAAAAGAGACAAAGGACAACCAATCCCGAACCGGGACTCGAATCCAGGGATCCCGTCTCAAGGGGAATACACGCTATCTCTGTGCCAGGGAGACGGCCCAACAACGGATTCTGAATTAATTAAAAATAAATCGATATAAAACTAAGCTGCTTTTTTCATTGCTGTTAAGTCATATACTAAGTGAATAATTGTCTCGCTATTTGTGAGGTATCAAAGTCAATCTGACACGATATATTTGAGTAATAGAAAATATATTTGGAGTCTATATACCTATTAGAATATTTTCTTTGAAAAAGTGCATGAATAAATTATTACTTTTTAGTTAAAGAAAATAAAACAAATTTTTATGCCCTCCCACTTTATTATCTATTTCCCTCTAATCGCTTCAATTAACACTTTATTAAATTACAAAATCCTTTTTTCTTTCCAACATTTGAAGCATTATAAAACGTAGACAAGGGTAGAAAATAAAATTTTATTACCAAAATTTCGTTTAAACATAATTACTCATTGACATAATTGAATACTCAAAGATTTGTCATATCATTACCTCGCCTATTCTAAGACCGTTGCTCTAAGCGATTTGGGAATCGTTTAATAGGATATTTTGCGACAGACTTGTGTCTTTGTTCTCTTCATAGACAACTAGACTTAGAGCAGAGTGATTTTCATTTCCCCCTCAAATGAAGAACCATCTAAGAGAGCAGGCTTCCAAACTGATAAGTAGTTTGAAAAGAGTCTTACAGCCCGTTTAACATACTTAATGGCAACGCAAATCGAAACTTGTCCACCGATATGACAAACGCCTCAATCTTCATTGCGAATGTAGTACGTCAAAAAGCAATTAAACTATTGGTAATAAATTTTAAATTTAGTTCATTGTCTACTCTTATCCTTTTTTGTGTGTGGTTTATCAAGGATTTAATAAAAAGAAAGCCTACATTAACCATTACAAATTGTTGTTTATTTTTTCCAAATGGTTCGATAAATCATTTAACTTGCTGTATATCCAATTTTCCTCTCCACGCCAATTATAACAAGTTTGACCTTCAGTATTGGATAGTCACCTCCCCATTGATTTAGTACACTGTGATCGTGAATACAGGCTTTAATGTGTGAACTAAATGCTAGTGAAACAGCCTTGAAATGCATTGAATGCCAAGAGAATAATTGAAACATTACGTATATTTTGTAAAGTAAACATAATCAAGTATATTTCGAGTACAAGTATCAAGCACATTTTGTAAAAATATTATAGATATATTATTACAAAATATCCGTTAATATCGTTATGACAATTTCATGATATTGCAAGGTCAATAGAATATCAAATAACTCAGTGATGACAACGTACGTTATTTTGTGCCAAGAGAACGATATTAGGCTTTACCACAGCTGGTATGAATTATAAGGTTGGAAATATCTTCCAAAGCTACAATAAGGCATATATTTAATGCCACTGTTTTTCAAAATCGTAAAGGTTTTGCTAAATCTTTTAAACCTTGCCTACTATTTACTTTCTGAAAAATTTAGATAGGTCTACAGGGCGTCAATGACTTCATCTACCAAAATTTAAAGGTATGTAAAATACGTATAAAAAAGTATTTTTTGTATAGCAATGTGGAATCGAAAATGAAAACATGCTTAATATTTCAGTAAGTGCACAAATGTGTCACTACCAGCATCAATACAGGGGTTCTGTGTCATTTGCGCTCAATCCCATTAGAGCTAACTCATTAGA